>JBAMBE010000312.1:1037500-1637500 GCA_037043585.1 Drosophila mimica | reverse complement strand
TTTCTGAGTGTGGCAGCTGCTTTAGTCAGCTGAGGGCAGACACTGGCGCCAGCACCACAAATCATGAGAATCAACTCGATTATCAAGGTGCCGTCGTAGACACAAAGTGCACTTGAGTGCAACAGCAGCAGCGGAGGCAGCAGTGGCAGCAGAGGCAGCAGTCGCAGCAGACACTTTCATTGGCAAACACTTTGTGAGAGACGAGACCATTGACTTGTTGTGTGGGAATGTGTTATTGATTTGCACGCAAGCCAAATGCCAATTTAAATGAAGCTGTTGGCCAGCAACTGGTCACGTTATGCAAACGCTGCTTGGCCAAAGCCAAATTGGCTACGCTGTCCATTCATCGAGCAACGGTTCCATATGCAACACACAATTGGAGAAACCCCCATTGAATCATGTGTTGTGTGTGTGTGTGTGTGTTTTTTTTTTTTTGTCTTGAACCCTTCAGCAAGTTTTTTTTTTTTTTTTTTTGCCGACCCCTTTCCCCGTGGCAGAGCTTTGCACACTTTTACTTTCGGCATTTGTTAATTGCACTACTTAAACAGCGGGCGGGCCTGGGCCACTTTCCAAAAAGCGTTTTCTCGTCGTCGTAAGATTGGTAACAAAAGAAAATTATTTTGAACATGCTGGCAAACTGATTGTCAGAGTGACATAATGAGCGACCACAAATGTTGCAGCTTCGCATTTTATGGCTATAGATATATAACCATAAAGCAGCATCATTTATTATATTTAATTACAATTAATAATTAAATAATTTGCCGACTCGTTCATTAAGCCATCTGCTCAGTGATCCATTTGCCAGCAAAGTATGCGTGCAACCAAAGTATGGTTGTTGGCATCACATGTAATATGACTAGGGGTACTTATGATGATGATCACAATGTGATCCAATGTGGCTAAATGCAAACATTAATGGTAGTTCCTGGTTTTTCCTTTGCAGCGCCCATCTTTGCGTGCGGATATTAATGGTGTGAGGCACTTGCACGTTGCACACGTTTGGGGAAGTGCAACGTTGTTGCATCCGCGAGATGAGCATCAGACGATGATTAAATATCTACTTATAAAACGTTAACACTCATTGGGTGCATAATTGTATATGTTTCAGTTTTAATGCAACCCCAATAAGAATATAAATATGTATGAGGAGAAATGAGGCATCTTATCAGATGCGAGCATGCCACATAAATTGAATTTCCTGCATTAAATGGAAGAGTTGCAACGCATCTTTAAATCTAGCCTTTGGTAAGCTTTGCTAAATATACTTTGAACATAAAAGTCAAGTCACTTAACTTATAATTGATTTAATTGAATTTAAACAATCTTTATTATTTTATGATCAATTATTTTATATAAAATTTCAGTGCAAACAACGACTGGTGCCAAGGAACAGATATGATGACACTCTGTGGCAACACAAAGCTGAAATATGAGAAAAGCATACATGTTGCCACAAAGGGCTTCATTTATATATTATAAATTCAAATATGGATATTCGAGCCGACTGGTCTGTATGCATAATTTGATTTATGTCCTCGCTGGGTTCCCGATATGCCAAGCTTGGTGTCTCCGTGGAGCAGGCCCAAGTTGGCCGGAGGCGCGTCGAATAACTTCGCAACATTGTTTACACATGTGTCGTTCCCATTTCAAATGGCACACCAAATACTTGCCCCGCTTCTCGGGGGCAACAATGTTGTTAGGCATACATACACATTTAACTGTACATATGTACATACATACTTATGCATACATTCAGCAAACATCGCACTGAATTTCTAAAAACTGTGCACATATTTCTAAAATTAAAAAAATAAATATCTAACTTCCAGTGTGTGTTTTTCGATATGTGTACATTAAATTATTTCATTAGAATTTCTGTATTTAAATTTTTATTTTTTTAAAACTAAAAAAAAAATATTTCTAAAAAAAATATAAAATAAGCATTCACAATTTTAATTTTTTTTTTTTTTTGTGTATTTAGAAATTATTTTAAAGATCAAGAAAATTGTTATAGTTTTAGGGGCGATTTATTTTAATTAAATTTTGTTTTTTTGAGTGTATGCGTATTATGTACATATTTGTATTTGAATTGCTGGCTGCAAATTCGGCTGTCAAAATGAAAATGTTTGCCAAAAACTATTATCTTTATATGCCACTAAGGGTGTTTTAATGTATATTAACCATGTTGGATTGTGTGTTTTTGTGAACAGCTCTCGTTTGCTTTTGGCCGATCTACAAACACGCAACGAAATGGCTAACTAAATTCATGCGCCGCCCATTAATCAATGCCAAGTGGGATGTACAAAAAAAAAAAAGCCCAATTGCCATCAGAAGTGCATGGAAATTATTCAAACACTTTTCATCAGACGTCATCGAATTGTTTAGTTGCTGGAAATATGCAAGTGAAAGTGAAATTATGCAAAATATCACATTACAATAATGATAATCATAATCACATTATATATAGATCGATGATCTATTGAACGCTGCACTCTGCTGCTTAGCTGCAATAGCAACACAAAATCAATAAGATCAACAACAAAAGCAACTAAACAGAAAACAAACATTTTTTTGAGTATGTAACTAAATATTCGTTAAGCTAACAACATTCGGCGCGTCTGCAAAGAAATTAACGTAAATTTTGCCTTTGTTGCAAAACAAAAATTACAAAAAAAGAGACTCGCAAGTGAAATAGCAACAATGGACACGAAATGAAAATCGAATAAAAGAGCATTCACTGAAATTGTCATAGAGACGTGTCTATCGCACTTGCCATGCCCTAAAAACGGGCATATTCACTTGGTCATAATACAAAACCCTTAAAAAAAAAAATTGTTTATTTTGAAGGTAATTTCAAACAAGAAACACGAAATATTTTATTATAATTTTGAAATGCGAATAATGAATATGTAGCCTTTTTGCAGTTTTCAGAAATCGATGTAGATTGAAAACCACAACATTTATCAGTACAATTCGTTATAAATACACAAAAATCGAGCGGAATTTTAGAAAATTGTTAAAAAACAGCTCACCTTATTATTAAAAAAAAAATATATTTAAAAAAGGCAAACCAGGGTTTTTCTTTTCTTACTTCCAAGCAACATCATTATAAAATTAAAAATAAATATGTCTAATTGCAAGTCTATTTATTATATCTACAAATTATATATTCAAAACCAGGCAATTTTTCTTGTTTTCAAAGCAATTTTCTAAATTGCTTTTTTTTATGTTTTTCATTTGTTAAGAGTTTATTCTTTCAACCAGTTCTGCCAAATTTGTAAACACCTGTTTTTGAATGTGGTTAGACTGTTGTTAAACAAAAAAACAAAAGATTTTACAAAACAAACTAAGGACAGACCGAAAGCCGTTGACCCCGACTATTTCTTATAGCCACATATTCTTTGGTGTTCACAATTTTTATAAAGACGTTAAAAACACTCAATGAAAATGGTTAAAAGAGTAAGGGTATCAATTTTGTCGGTGCGTAGGGGGAATGCATTTTTTTTTCTGGTTCAGCTGAAAGGCGCACTCATTTACACACATAAGCACACACACACACACACACACATACGCGGACAGGCACACACACAGTGACAACTTCCGCACTACGGTACGTATGAGTAACGTCAATTGAATTGACGGCTTAACAACAATTGCGCAACATAGCGACAGGGCGACAATGCGACTGAAGAGGGGTCCAGCACATAGAGGACGGGTGCGGGGTACGGGGCGGGCTATCGGAGGGGTAGCCTCATTAAATGTTTAGAGTGAAATGTAAGCTAAGCTAATTTTTGCACTGGCCGCTCTCACGTTTGTTGCTTGTTGCATTCACGTTGTATAATCGCCATAGGATAAATTGTTGTTGTTGTTGTTGTTGTTGTTTTCGTTATATACAGTACACAGCACAGTACAGTTAGCAGTCATTATGCAGCTATAGATGATAATGTTGATTTTTATTATTATTTTGTGTCATTGTTGTGTGCAATTCTTGACCAGCGGAAGTGCAAATGACGCTGCACACGGAAACCCGTTAGTATCCCAAGTGTGCATATTTCAACCTAAAAGATTCATAAGAGACAAGCATAAAAAATATATAAAAAAAAATATCTGAAAGTAATCAGCAAACAATTGAAAAATGGATGATCACAAATTGCTCAAAACTTTCAAAACAATCTAAGTTGAAAATTAGAAAATGTGAAAAAAAACTTTAATTTTCTAGAATAATTAATTTTTATTGTTTATTTAATGTGGATTCAAAACACAAAGATTAAAAATAAGTACAACATGTAAATTAAATTGAGAATTACAAATTATATTATGTATTTGGTGGTCATCAAATGTAAAATGCATCAATATTCATTACAAGGATTGTCAAAATCCATAAAAGATAGATGATAATGATAATAATAATTTGTAGACAATTGTTTTAGTGATATCTAAATTGATTGTTAAATTTTTGAACCGTTTGGTTTTATTAATTAAAGCTATTTGAATACCAAACATTTAGCTACAGCCTGGCAGGGCCATCTTTCGCCATCGAAGTATTTATTTTTTCTACAAATCATAATTCATAACCAAAGTATTTATTTTTTCTACAAATCATAATTCATAATTGTAACAACTCAAAGCTGCGTGGCATATTTTTTTATATTTTACACAAAATGACCCTGAATATCAATTTAAATTCAGATGCGATTAACATAGATATTTTGAGACTGACATTTGTCAATCGCATACGATTTTCATTTCGGAGGCGTCAAAGCAACAAATTTATACAAATGACTAAATGAATATGACCATAACTTATTGTGGCCCCAACAGCAACAAACAACAACAATAACAAAAAAAAGACACAAACGCACAAAAAATCTGCATTACGCTGCACAAATCTGCAGTCGACGGTTGTGGCAATTGATTAGTTGCAACGCCAACGGCAACGGCAACGGAACTGGAAACCTCGTCAGGGCAAATTTCCCATAATGAATGCCACAAATTTTTGACAACTGTTGCGACTTCCCCGACAGTCATCGCAGCGATCATAATTATCATTTAAGAGGCAAGACAACTTCATCAACATCAACACAGATATCAGCGGCGAGTACCGATTTGCAACCGCTGCCTGGCAGTGACATTGTCTTGGCATTCAGCTGAAGATACAGCCACAGATGCAGATACAAATACAGATACAGATACAGATGCAGATACAGATGGAGATGGAAATGGAGATACAGATACGAATACAAATACAGATAAAGATACGCACGCCATGTTATGGCATCAACAATAGAGACACGCGTGCAACAAACAATACACAAATCTGATTACAATGAATGCCACATCTCATCAAATATTATGCAAATATTTTGAATACACTTTCCTAAACCTGAAATTGCTTGCGAAATTTCGTCTTTTTTTTAATTTTAATAAAATTATAATCAATATAAAAATATTTGTGAAAAACTTTAATTTTGGAATTGCACAAATGGAACTTTTTACTATTTATTTATTGTCAACTAAAATCAGTCGACAATACAAAATTAAAAAATTTGAATTAAATCAAATTTAAAATAAAATTAAAATTATAAATAAATAAAAAAATAATCAAATATTTATAAGATTTATATATAGACATAATATTTCTAAAGTTTTGACCAATGTACCATTTACCAATTAATAAAGGGAAAACCATATTTTTTTTTAGAAAGTCGATTTTCTAAGATTCAGTGTGACTTTTTTCCGAGTGTAGTTCTCTTTTAAAAAGTGCATTTATTTTTGCAATGCTTCGAGCAAGTGAGTTTGGGCGGTGTTCAAATTTAGCCAGGTTCTTGTGCATAAAATTGAATTAATTATGTACATGAGAGGTTCAAAGGTTTTTTTTTTTTTTTTGTTTATCAGCTCAAATTGATAAATCTCTATTAAGTTAATCAAGTCATATTTATCAGTACTTATAAAAAAATATGCTGCTTATACGTGTTTATTTCAGAGACAGTAAAATGCGTATTTCAGATAGGCAAATTAAAAGCAACTATTTTAAAAAATTTACATTGTCACGTAAAATTTCGCAGAATACTGTGAAAACAAAGAAATTGTAAAGAGTGAATATTCTGAAGTACACAGTTAATTTTAGTAAATTTATGCAATATATATAAAATATTTTTTTTTTTTTTGCATATATTTAATTATGTAATTTGAGTTTTCAATTTGAACAGATCTCCCAATGGTCGTTAAATATGTATTTAGGTATAAAATAATTGCCATTGTTGCTAATAAATGTGTTGTTGTTTTTATATGTTTTTGCATTCGACTTTAATTATTGAACAATAGAAAAATGTTGTTTTTTTAATAGGGGCACGTGCTTTTGTTGCCTCTGCTGACACAATTTATGCGGCTAAACAATTTCCATGCCTATTTTGCTTACTTGGCCATTGTGCGTTTATGAGTTGGATTTTATTGTTGAATTTCAAATATGTGTTTGTTTGTTTGTTTGTCTCTGATGTTGTTTTGAGCAAGTATTTGATGTGAGCCGCGCGGAATTGTTGTTGCAACTGTTGCACTTATTGCTTGGGGTATTTGGGTCAGGCAAGGGAAATACTTGATTTATTTACTCAAGATACACTTGGCAAACCTTGGCTGTGATGAAGATGCAGCCAAATCTCAGGCAAGGCTGACAAGGTCAAGATGCCCGGCCACGTTCCCCGAATTCGGCTTTAAGTTGAAGGCCCAACTCCAAGCCAAGTTCAAAGCCAAATCGAGACAGGGAAGTGAACAATGTACGTTCAACGGACGCGTAATGAACAAATACAGAAAACAAGAAGGTTAATCGACAAAAATACGGCTTGTCTCCGTCAATAAATATTAATTTGTTTTTGTTAAACTGGCACCTTTTTCAAAGTGCACAACTTGTATTTTTGTTCACACGACAAGCTGCCAACCTCCCCAGCTGCTGACCGAGCTGTGCCAAAGGCCGTCTCATCCACTTACAGACCTATCTAGTAGATATCTATAATTATTAATTGTGTATCCCATTAATAAATACACTTTGTTAACTACTTGTCATTGAAGCAACTGCTGGCATGCAAAAGGGGGAGTTTGTTTTATTGACAACCAACCAAGTTGGTGTCTAAATTTGTAGCTTGGAGGTGAAATGCTTCAGATTTTTGAAGAGGGTATAGCTTCTTTATATCCTACTATTTTATGATCCCCTACTTTAGAATCCCCTACTCTCCTACTTTGTACTGCAGTCTTTAATTATCTACAATTTGACCTGCTTAAAAGAGTGCAATTTGTGTTCAATTGAAGTATGTTGAATTGAGTTCAAAATACAGTTCTGCTCAAAATTAAATTATAAATAAATTAAATTGTTAATTCTGTATGTTTACAATATGTTTACAGCATTACTTAATCCATTAGATTATTAAGATCAAAACTTAAATAACTCATGATTTTAAGTCAGGATGCAACAAATCTGAGATATTCTCACTAGGCTCATGATGCTTAACCAGAATTTACATCATATGTTAATTGTAGACACATTCAAAAAGCAATTTAAATATACTTTTTAAATATTTTTATTTTAAATAAATAATTGTTTGGCTTTTGATCCACATTTTTTGCGTGACTCGATGGAGTTTAGAGGGAAAAGTTGACTAACTGCCAGTTGACAGATCATTGACAGCGTTTTGGCTTTATCTTCTCTCTCCCTCTCCCTCTCTCTCTCTCCCTCTCTCTCTCTCTCTCTCTCTCTCTCAATTTCTCTCTCTCTATAAAGAGGGATCATCTTGACTACATAGATTGCCTCATGCCAGGGTAATGGAATTAAATACTTTGCTGTTTTTTCATTTTTAATCTACGCGTTGACTTTGAAAATTGCGCAGCGTGAAAAATGTTTTGAGTGGAAACGCGATGAGGAAGTTTCTGCTTGCTACCGCTTCCCATCTCAACAGAGTCTCTTTCTCTCTCTCTCTCTCTTCTCTCTCTCTGTATCTTTTAGCTGTCTCTCTCTTCCCCTCCTTACACGAAATCATTGTTCCTCAACTGTTTTAAAATATCCCACTTAACGTAGACACAAACTGGTTTATCGACTTTTCGTTTGTTCTACACAGACAGACACACACACACAGATACACACACACACACAGATACATACACACATACATAAGTTGAGAATGAGAAGCAACAGCTGCAGATACTGGACAACATAGTTGGGAAACCGACTTGGCCATGTCCGGCAAATGTTCAATGATCAAGCCAAGTCAAATCAAGTCGAGTCGATGTTATTCAGCTCACTTTTGTGGCTCATACAAGAGTAGTGACTCAGCCGAGGAGACTCTGCTCCGATTAGATAAAAGCCATTGGCACATGTCAACTGATAGCTGATAGCCAACAACTGATGGCTGATAACACATAACTGATAGATAGCCAATGGCTAATAGATGTTGAAAAACATTCCCGAGTGCGCTTTTGCACCTGTTCATGTTTAGCATATGGAACCCAATCAGAGCATGCTAATTATTTATAAATGTTATGCACATACATACATGGTATTGTTGTAAATTACCAGTGCAGTTAAGAACGGCTTTGGCTAACTGTTAAAGCCAACAAGCAGGCCGCGAAAATTGCAATTTTAATTACCGACAAAGTCAACAACAACAACGATGCCAAGAAAAAACAAAACTAAACAAAAAGCAGCTAAAAAAGATCAGAAGGCAGTTCAGAAACACAGAAATTTATACTTGCATACAATAATTACTTTTTCAATTGACAACAACAATACGGCCGAGTGTTTTGGCCAAGACAACAAAAGCCAGTTACATGACAAAAAGTGGCAAGCAAACAGCAAATAATTCAATTCGTAGCACACCGAATTCTAAATACGCTTACCACATTCAACCGAAATCAGTATGCTTTCAAAAATGAGATATTTTTTAATTTATTTATTTTTTTTTAAGCAAATCAATTTGAATTCGACTTTTTTTATACGTTTGCAAATGGAACTAAGCCTTAAATCTACTTTAAACCAATATTTATTATGTATTTTATATGTGAGCAATGAACAATTTTTTGGGTTGCTTAACAAGTGTAATTTTTTTTAGTGTACAGCGATAATTAAGAGAAAAGAAGCCAGTGAGTAGGAAGAGCCTAGTATCTATTATTATATTTGTTTACCCTGTACCCATTGAAAATGCGTTACAAGGGTATAACGAACTTGTGCAAAATGATGGCAGAATGAGATATATTCGATCCATAAACTATATACATTTCTGAGTAGGATCAAAGGGTTTTCTGACTGTCTGTATATAATAAAAGGTAGATTATTTTCAAATGTGGAAATTAAATAAATAAATATTTCTGTTAAAACTTTGTATAAAAAAAGATGTTTCTCGCGTTTTATCGACAAACTTTCCAGATTTGCCAATAGTGTTTTTTTTTTTTTTTTTTTTGTAGAATATCTAAGAATATATATATACGTAACGATTTCGTTAAATACGTTATATACGTAACGATTTCGAGCCAGGGTATCGCCAAGGCGAGCACTCTTGACTACAGCATTCTTACGTGTTTGCCTTAACCACTTGCAACTGTAATTAACTAAGTGTCACAGTACAAACCCGTAAAATTCTGCGTAATTAAGTATATACATGTGTACACATATATATGTATGTACGTTTTGTTGATTTGATTACGATACGGTATTGTCATTAATTAACTATTAGCTAAACGCTAAAAAAGTATAAAGTTAAGGAGTTCAGCAAAAATAACATCTTTTAAAAAGCTAAAAATTTTTAACTTTTCGTGGTTCACATTACATAAATATATGAAAAAAGTGTTATTGTTAACTTATTTTGAGACAGTTCTCGAACTTGACAATTATGCATATTTTTAATGCACTCAATTTAATAATGCAATTTTATTTTATGTTGTTTTTGGGGTGAAAGAGTTTCTAATAAGTAAAAGTTTGTCCTTAAATAATATTTTTTGACGTGCAAACTTTTGAAAAAAGTTAATTCAGAATTGAATATATATTAAATATTTAGATTGGGCTTTTAAAGGATTAGCAATTTCCAGAGGAATTACTGACAATCAAAAATAATGTATGAAGGTCAAATATGTAAGATATATAATTATTTGTGTTTTTTGGACAGGTGTGTTTACGAAATAACAAATTTCCAAATTTTTTCTATATATGTATAAAAAAAAAAACAACATTAATCTTTACAAATTGTAGGACATATTTATGTCAGAGTGCTGACTACGTTTAGGGATAAAACCAGATGCTAGTTGCTTAGTTCGAGCGAATGCCTTAAAAGGCAAATAGTTGCAGCAACTGCAGCTGCCCCGGGGGCAGCAACTGTTGTTCGCTGCTCGCTGTTCGTTGCCAAGTGCGTTTTAAATTGCGTTCCTTGCAAGTGGCAGCTACTACAGCAGCAGCAGCAGCAGCAGCAGCAGCAACAGCAGCAGCAGCAGCAACAGCAGCAGCAGCAGCAGCAGCAGTGCAGCAGCAGCAACAACAGCAGCAGCAGCAGCAGCAGCAGCAGCAGCAGCAGCAGCAGCAGCAGCAGCAGCAGCAGCAGCAGTGCAGCAGCAGCAACAGCAACAGCAACAGCAGCAGCAGTAGCAACAATAACAATAATAACAAGAACTGCTTAATGCAACAACACCGTGTTTTAGTGCTTTGGGCACTTTGGTTACGCTCAGCTAAATCGGTGCGCGCATTTAACGGTGTTTTATTTATTTAACGCTTGTTGTTGCCGTTGCTGCTGCTGCTGCTAAAGATGATGATGATGATGATAATGCACTGAACGCAATCAATTTGCAACATGTGTGAAATTAGCCGCAATTTGAATTGCAGCAAACGTCGCGTATTATTGGCAACATATTCTACCTGTTCTACTTGGCGCCCTGCAGCAAATAGAAGGAATGAAATAAACGGGCCAACAACAAAAACCACACGCACAAGTGGAAGTGAAAGGGGCACAGGACTCGACTCGGAGTCGCTTTTGTTGTTTGACTTTTGCACGAGCGCGTGCTGTATTGATTTTTAGCACAGGTTCACAACTCACACACACACACACCCAAACACACACACGCACACACAGATACACTCATACTTGCACAGTGACAGGAACACACCCTGCTGCTGCTGCTGCTGCAGCGATGGCATGTGTATCTGTATCTGTAAATGTATCTGTATCCCTTGGATACAAAGTCAAAACATCTTTCGCTTAGAGAGCTCGAAATAGCGGCTCAAAACTCACTTAAAAAAAACAAATATATTTCAGTATTAAAGGACCAAATATTTTTTTTATTATTATAATCTATAATCTATGTGGATACATATATATGAACAACAAAAATTTAAAACAACAACAAAAACCACATTTGATAATAGCGCAAGTTAACTCACTTTTTTTTTGTTTATTGCATTTTTGGTGGGCCAACAAAAAAATAAATTTACAAATCTTGGCTTCGCGCGCGTCAAAATTTGTAAATACTGCTCACTTGCACGCAAACAAATAAATAACAAAAACAAAACAAAAAACAGTGGTATTGGTAGCAATAGTAGTAGTATTAACCATAAACACTTCGAACGCGCGCAACGGTCGCGATCCGCTGTACGTCCGTTTCGGTTGATACTGTTTTTTCTTCTGTAACTGACGGTGGGTGCGTTATCGGTATCGTTAGTTCGTTATTATCGCTATTATCGTTATTATCGTTATTGGAATTACGCTGCATATCGATATATCGCGCAGCGGTCATATCGATATGTCATTACACGCACAGCACATCGGTGTTGTTGTCCATCCCTGACGGCTTCTACTTTTTTTTTTGTATCGAGCAATAAATGCATTTACTAGCAGAAAGAAAGTGAATCAAATGTGTTAAATGGTAATTTGCATAAAAAAATTACAAAATTGAGAAATACTTTTTGTGCGTGCAGCATTCGTTTGTGATTGTTTAAATGTGGTCGTTCTGTGCATTAATCATAATAAATCAAAATTTATTGGCACTCGTTGGGCGAACAACCAACCCGCTCCCCCCAACCGCCACCCACTCTTACAAAAAAAAAAAAACACTCACACACAAAATACGCATTGTTATGTTCCAGTTGTTGTTTGTTGTTGTTGCTGTTGCTGCTGCTACTGCTGCTATAAGTGGCGGGCAGGTTAAGTGCTTTGGTGGGTGGGAGCTTGTGGGCTGTGGGGCCGACAAAAAAAAAAGGAAAATCCCGTCAATTCTATTGATTTTTAACAATACTCTATGCCCATATCACGCACACCACACACACACACACACACACACACACACACACACACACACACACACACATTCATGTACACACACACATATATGCGTGCATACAAAGTGGCTTTTTTATTTTATATTTTGAGGTGTCATCTAATTCGCAATCTCTGCAGACGATGACAAATGCCCGCGTTGCAGCAAGCCAGGGTGAGGTTGCCTCGCAGTGAAACACACAAAAACAATGCAGCCGGCTGCTGCCGCTGCTGCAGAGACATTTACCTACTTGTGGGGGTGGTGTTGGTGAATTGTGCAGTGAATACTCGCTATGACTTACAGCCAGTGTCAACTATTTTTTAAAGCATTAAAAATAACAAAAAAAAATAATACAAATAAATATATAATATAAATAAAAGCGGAAAATTAATAAAATTGAATATAGAAAGGACATTATTTTAATAAAAATAAATAAATAAATATAGTTGAATATAGTGTGCTGTGTTTTTCTTTCTTATTTGTTTTTGAATTTTAAGTAATTTTGAAATTATAATTATTTAAATTTGGAAAATACCATTTCAATATACTTCGCTTCAAGTGTTTAAAAATCATAAGAATCCAAATCGTTTATTATTTATTTATTTTTTATTGCTATTAGCGAGCGCGCACTGTAGTTGTTGTGTTGTGTTGTATCATACATCATATATTATTTATATATATGTATGTGCACCACGCAGACTGACGCCTTTGTTGCCAAGCGTTGTCTCCGCACATCGTCCTGGCGGCTGCACTAACGCTTTTTGGAGGCCAAGTTTACGTGCGCCAATTTACACAAATACACACACACACACACACACACACATACACACTCACAGATAAATGCGTTAGCACGTGTGGAATTTTATTGGGTTAATTGGCACTTTGTGCATTGATTTTTATGCAAAACTCCCAGCGAAACACGACAGCGGGTAACAAAAAATAGCAACAAGAGTAAGAACAAGATGCATCTGAAGTGATTCATTCGACTATTCATTGTATTAGGTCATCAGAGATTTAATTTGTCATTGCTGGTTGAAGTAATCGCAGTGTTTTTTTTTTTTGATATGCTTTTCAGGCATCTGACTCCAAGCGTAGCATGTCAGCAGCGGCAGTTGAGATAACCACTGGCTGCTGAAAGGTAGCCCAAGCCGCTCCAGAACAGAGCATCCAGCACCCAGCATCCAAGCAACGCCCAGTCACCATCCCAAGCGTGTCCCCCGAGCGTGCACATAACGCGCTCAGTATGAACTCCTGCAGTGACAGCAGCAACGATTCGATGGAACCAAATGTGAATCATTTAACTGGCGGCGGCGGCGGTGGCAGCGGCAGCGTTGGAGGCGTCGGCGGTGCTCACACGGACCTACACATGAACTTTGGCAAGCAGGCAGTTTCGCAGGAGCGCTACGTATGGGAGATGCGCACACGCAGCCCAAACGTGACACCAGCCAGCACTGTGCTGAACTCACCGGATCTGAATGCTGATCTGCCGTATACGCCGATGCATCATCATCATCATCAGCATCATCAGACATTCGAGCAGATGTCGCCGCCCCATCAGCTGCCTGGCTACCTTAATACTCAACATCAGCAGCAGCAGCAGCACCACCACCAGCAGCACCACCAGCAGCATCACCAGCAGCAGCACCACCAGCAGCAACAGCAGCAGTCATCATATTATTACCAACGGCCGCATCCACATCAGATACGCGTCGGTCGCAGCCCGGGCAGCAGTCAGTTTGAGCCAGAGGTGAGTTGCAAACAAAGAAACAATCAAGAAAAACGGAAAGGAAACTTCGTTTAACAGTAGCCAAGTTAAGAAACAAACAGTTAACTCAATAATCGGCAGATATCTATTAACAAGCATTTAGATTCGGCTTTCAACTTGTAACACAAGTTGCAGAAGTTTTATAATTTTGTTGCAAATTGTTTAATGCAATTAAAGACACATCACCAAACTTTTGGAACAGTGGAATGAGTTAAATTTGAAACGATACTTGAAATTTATTGAATTGACTTTGAAATTCGATTTATAAATTCGTCTACAGATTAATTTTTTAGCCCCTAAAATTTAAAAGACTATCCAAACTATTAAGTTTATATATATAATATATGAAATTATTATTATTGACCCGCAGAAAGGAAAATAGTTCCTCAGATCGTGTGAGTTTCGGCTTTCGCATACCTAATCGCATTTATTGAAATCTAGACAATTTTAGGATTAACTACTTTTTGATTACCTATAGGGCCTGGCGAGTCCCGGCTCGCCAACGGATGTGGGCAAGGCCGATGGCCAGTGTCTGCGAGATGGCGAGATTGTTGTCTTCGACGACATCGACACGAATTGGATGAACAAGCCGGCGGTGGTGGCTGCACCGGATAGAGGCAGCAATGAGGATGTCCTCAAGGTTACAAAGATGATTGGCCAGCTGCCCATTGCCGACTATGAGGGTTCGCCGCGTCGTTTTGGCAATCAGACGGGTAAGAGTGTTGGGTACCCAAAACGAGCGCCAGGCTTTCCGCAGCGCGTCTCACCTGCCAAGCAACGCGCGGATGGTGATGTGGTGGGCAGCCTGGCTGGCAAGGCATCCGTTGGCAATTTGATTGATTTGATTGATCATGAGCATGGCACGAACGCAACGGCGTCCTCCAAGACGCCCACATTTGACTATCTGTACGAGTTCTCTGAGACGCGCAAAGTGCTCGAGGAGTTCTTCAAAGGCAATCCGGATGACGAAGATGACGAGAAGCGCTTTACCGACTACACAACGGAAAGTGGCGAGGATGTGGCCTGCTCTGTAAGTTGCCAACAAAATTTGCTCACCAAATAAACCGCTTAATTGTGACTGTTTCCCTCCACCCGCAGGACAACACGACGCAGCCGCGCGTTTGCGATGTGGATAAACATATCGAGCAATCTTACATTGGCCAGCGTCTAGCTAGAATACCCAAAGACGAGCTCTACATGGTACACCGTTCGCCCAGGATGCAGGTGAGTCTCAGCCCAATTCTGCCTTCTGCATAACACTATTATTAGAATATACTGACTGGCATTCGATCCCATGGGAAGAATCTGATGGATTTTTCATATTCATGGTGGTCTTTGATCTGCTTGGGACAATAAACTTCGTATAAACTTGAGCTCATTTAGTAACAATTTTCGATGCACAAAAATGCATAAATTTGATAGGTGTTCGTTTGTTGCATTGTGTAAACTATGAAATGTTGCAAGCACTATAATTATGTGACTGGTAAATTTGTGTGGGTTACGAAATAGAGGACTGCTGCCAGCTCAGCTGCTTTGATTAACACAATGTTAACCCTGAAGTCATAAACTGACCGGAGATCAATTTATTTACAGACAAGTGAGCATAATGCCTACCAGGAGCACAACGACATCGAGTTGTATATCGATTCGAACAGTCGCAGTAGCGGCGATCTGGCCGACACTGAACTGGAGGCAAATCTGCGTCGGCATTCACGGAACTTTACACTATCGCCAGAGACGACGGATTACGATTCGAATTGCGGCGATTTGGATAGCCTCTCCAATGATATCAATTGTACGACAACCGATTATGGTAAGCTCTACACCAGTATGCCCGTCCTGGAGGATGGCCTCAGCAGTGGACATGCCTCGGATACCGAAAACAATGTGTCCGTCGTTTGCGACAAGCAACAGCAGCAGCAGTCGCAGCCGCAACAAGAGCAACCCCAACAACAACCGCAGCTGCAGCAGCAGCAACAGCAGCAGCAGCAGATCATTCATGAGCACGAGCACAATGGTAACAGCGACAGCGAACGACTGCAAAATGAATATAACGGCGATACAGCAGTAACAGCAGCAACAACAGCAGCAACAGCAGCAACAACAACAGCGGCAACAGCAGCAACAGCAACAGATGGCTCACAGCCGATCGAGTTTGTGTTGCCGCCACAATTGCCCGAAACGCCATCGATCACACCATCGCCGGAGCAGTGTGCAGAAGATTTGGAGCCGCAGTTGGCGGTGTCTGCTGATAGTGACAGTCCCGCAGAAACAGAAACACACTACGGTCCAGTTTATGCCGCTGCACCGGCGGCCAGCAACAAGCCATCATCAACAACATTAGCAACAACATTAGCAACAACATTAGCAACAACAGCAGCAACACCAGCAGTTGCAGCTCCAGTTGAGATACAAGAAGCAATGAAAGAGATACGCTCCGCTTTGCAGCGTGCTAAAACACAACCCGATAAGCTCAAGTACTGTGATGAAGTGCTGCCCCCGGATCCGGATTCGCCAGTTTGGGTGCCGCGCAAGAGTGCAACAATAGCCACAACAACAACAACAACGGCACCAGCAACAGCAACGCCGGCGATACGCCTCGAAGATGAGGAAGCGGATACTGATCTGGAAACGGATCGGCTGCTGGGCCAGCAGGACTTCTTTGCGGAAAAGGTAAGTGTATCTGATCTTGTACAGATCTTCGTATTCATTTGCCAACTTCTGTTTTTGGTTTTGTTTTTGGCTGCTGGTGTAGACCACATCGTTGACCGGCACCGCTGACAGCAATGCGAATGGGTTGATCAATAACAACGGCAGCAGCAGCATAAATATCAGCGACAACAACAGCAATCCCAAGCCACAGACCTATTCGACGGCAACCATACGGCAGGGCATTGGCACTTCGCTGACGGCCAATTCGCCGGACATTTGCCAGATTGTGGGCACGGCGGATGTGTCACTCAGTTCGCCGGAGAAGCTACAATATTCAAAGAGCCCCACGGGCTCCATCAAATCGCTCAAGGATTCGGCCAACACCGATAAGAAAGCCCATTCACGCAACAAGGAGGGTAAGTGGCAAATCCACATTATTATCATTGTTATTGTTATTATGTGTGTGTGTGTGTGTGTGTGTTTATGTGTGTGTGTGTGCGTACAGAAACGCCCCCCGTCACAAAACAATGAATCAATCTATTGTGTGCTCTGTATTTCTCAATCAATCAATTTTTGACTTTCACGTTTTTCTTTTTGTCAAACGCTGCATATTGAAATTTTCATTTTCTGTAATTGATGGTGTGGTGCCTGCCATGTAAGTGAATGCGCTCTATATCTTTCTCCCTCTCCCTATCTCTCTCTCTCTCTCTCTCTCTCTCTATCTCTATCTCGTTTTCCCCTGCCCATTCATAGCCCAACAGCCAAAAGATATTTTGCTTAATTTATACTAAACTCATACACTATGTTTCCATTGCATGCATATTTTAGCAGACAAAGGCATGTATTCGATTATTCGATTAGACAGAAAAAGATTTATAAAGTTTAATTATATGGTATTTTCAAAGTACTGGTCTAAAAAATTAATTAGTGGTCATTTGTGGGAATGTAGGAAAATCGAGAGGGCATTAAAAGAATACATTCAACGGAAGATCACATATCTAAAATACGGATATTCACCAAGTTTCATCAAAGCACTTACGCTTTTATCGACTCGACTAGAATATAGTATATATACTTAATTCTTATCGACTCGACTAGAATATAGTATATATACTTAATGGGGTATACAAAATTCACAACAAAAGTATCACTCATTCTACAAGGATATAAAATAATTTTCTGATAGTTTCAGTTCGCTTTTGTTAACAAACATCCAAAAATCACTTAAAACTAGTTCGATTAGAGTAGAAACTATACCTGTATATATTAACAAATTTATATATATATATCTGTATATTATATATATATATATATATAAAACTTAGTTATTTGCCAAACTAAATGATTTATATCTGATCATTATTAGGTCTATTGGAACCCAAAGTGCTCATCGAGGGCGTTCTCTTTCGCGCCCGATATCTGGGCTCCACGCAGCTAGTGTGCGAGGGTCAGCCGACGAAATCAACCCGTATGATGCAGGCCGAGGAGGCCGTTTCCCGCATAAAGGTGCGTAGATGGAACTCATCAGTTCGGTTCATTTCAGTTCAGTTGCGTTCCTTTAGCAAAAATTGTGCTCGTTTAACTGTGGCTCTGTCTATCTCTCTCTCTACTTTCTATTTGTCTATATATCCGTCTCGCTTTCTCGTCCATTCCCCAAAAAAAAAACAAAAAAAAAAACAAACAAAAATATGAATAACAACCCATGCTGCTCACTCCTTGATATGTTTAGGCTTTGGTAAGCAACAAACACAAACCTAACACTTAGAACTGAGTGTTGTCCCGATTCTGTAAGCCGTTTTTAATGTGGTTGCTTGTTTTGTTGATAGGCACCCGAAGGGGAGAGTCAGCCGAGCACCGAGGTGGATCTGTTCATATCGACCGAGAAGATAATGGTGCTCAATACGGACCTCAAGGAGATTATGATGGATCATGCTCTGCGCACCATCTCCTACATAGCGGACATTGGTGATCTCGTTGTGTTGATGGCTCGTCGACGCTTTATACCCAATGGTAGTGGCGTTGTTGTCGATTCCCTCTCATGTCCAGGCCCGGCCGACACAATCGATGGAGAGCCCTTGAAGGAGATCAGCAAGGAGAGCGGCTCCTCTAACAAGCACAATCGCACCCCGAAAATGATATGCCATGTGTTTGAGAGCGATGAGGCGCAATTCATAGCACAATCGATTGGTCAGGCTTTTCAGGTGGCCTACATGGAGTTCCTTAAGGCCAACGGCATTGAGAATGAGAATCTGGCCAAGGAGATGGACTACCAGGAGGTGCTCAACAGTCAGGAGATATTCGGCGACGAGCTCGAGATCTTTGCTAAAAAGGAACTCCAAAAGGAGGTTGTTGTCCCCAAGGCCAAGGGCGAAATCCTCGGCGTTGTCATCGTCGAGAGCGGCTGGGGCTCCATGCTGCCGACAGTAGTCATTGCCAATTTAATGTCCGGTGGTGCCGCTGCTCGCTGCGGCCAATTAAACATTGGCGATCAGTTGATAGCCATCAATGGCATGAGCCTAGTCGGATTGCCGCTGTCCACCTGCCAGAGCTACATACGCAATGCCAAAAACCAAACTGCCGTCAAGTTCACCGTTGTGCCCTGTCCGCCTGTCGTCGAGGTCAAGATACTGCGGCCCAAAGCTCTCTTTCAACTAGGCTTCAGCGTACAAAATGGAGTGGTAAGTGCCCCGATCTCAGCCATCTCAATAACAATAATTATGGATATATACATTTTGTGAAATCAACAAAAATTAAGAAATTTAACTGTTACTTTCGGGTGCTTCCGTTACTTTATATGTAAAGAGTATTTTTCTAAGAAATATTTTGAATTTGTTTAAAAAGTATGTATTTTTATCTTCAGTATTTTAAAAAACAAAAGTTCCTCAACGCAACCTGAAAATGGCCACTTTAAATTACAAATTGTATCTTTAAGTTAAAGTAAAGTATTTCTAACTTAATTATTTGGTATATTTTGTTGTTATAGCCAAATAAAAATTAGTTTCTGTATATATATATATATATATATATATCTGCTGTAGATGTGAACATATATAATTTCAATCGAATCTAGTTGATATTTAGTGGATTTCTCTACTTGCTTCACAGATCTGCAGCCTTCTGCGTGGCGGCATTGCTGAACGCGGCGGTGTCCGCGTTGGCCATCGGATCATCGAGATTAATAATCAAAGTGTTGTGGCTGTGCCACACGATACCATCGTCAAGCTGTTGTCTTCATCTGTGGGCGAGGTAAGTGATTTTCTCACCACATCTTCGAGATACATAAATGATTCATTTCGATCGTTCTGTTTGCAGATTTTGATGAAAACGATGCCCACGTCCATGTTTCGTTTGCTCACCGGCCAGGAGACGCCAATTTATATCTAAATAATAATGTCTTATATATGCATATATTCTCATGCACCTCACAGCACACACTAAGGACTAAGGACTAAGGACTAAGGACACGCATGTCTGTTGTTGATCCAGCCGAATTCTCTACATTTACTTTAATTAAGCCAAGCAATACAAAGTGCGGTTAAACTATCTAAAATTAAAGCAAAAAACAACAAACGAAAAAAACAAAAAAAAAAAAAACGAAAAAAAAGAACACGAAGGAAAAGAAAAAGTACTCAAACTACTCATCTAATTAAACTAAGCACTCGCAGAATAATTGAATGTATTCACTTCAGCTTTGGCATACAGATTTGCTTTATTTGCTTTTCGTTGTACTTTCTGTTTTCTCTATGTACATGAAAAAGACTGAATTTTGTGTTATATGTACATGTGTGAGTGCGTATCTGTGTGTGTGTGTGCGTGTGTGTGTGTGTGGTGTATGGTGTGTGTGTTTTGGTGAGTGTTGAGCGTACAAATTGTCAAATACTAGGATTTTGAGTGTATTTACCGTAAGCATAACAAATTTACAGCCAGGGTGATGTGCAAAGCCATAGAATGTGTGTGTGTGTGTGTGTGTGCGTGTGTGTGGGTGTGTCCGAGTTAGTGTGTGTGTGGGAAAGAGGAGTGAGAGAGAGAGAGAGAGTCAAAATGGGAGATACGGGCAATACTCTATAAGAATTTAATTGAATTTAATTTGGTTGCCAACTCGCTAGACAGACAGCAATAACTTATTAAATGATAATTTTGTGTAAATTAATTTTATTAACTACATTTATAATTTGCAGTTATGCCAAAAAAAAAAGAAACAAAAAAAAAAAACAAATAAAACTAAAACAAACAAATATTCGTTGTACGAGTAAAGATGAGATGACATTTCGTTGAATTTTTTTCTATGTATAGATATATTAATATTATTATTATGAACACATTATTGTAATGTACTAAATAATTGTCAAAATACTTAGCATAGTTATAACAATGCCTGATATAAGCAAACAGTAAACGGTAAAAAGTAAACAGTAAAAACAAAATGAAATGCATTTAAGTAACGTCGTCAAAATAATGTGTATACTTACAATAAATGTGCAAATTGAAACTTGCGCTGTTTTCGATTAACATTAAAAAAAAAAAAAACAAGAACAAAAAAAGCAACAAAAAATAAAGAACAAAGCAACTGCAACAATAACAAAATCCAGAGAAAACAAAAGCAAAATACAACAGCTACAAAGTAATATGAAGAACAATAAATTGTGCATTGAATTAATTCTGTTAAGCAAAGGAAAAACGATGGGAAAACAAAACATAAATAAATATATTAAAGAGAGCTTATTTTTGCTATAATTGACAACCATAATGAGAACGAAAAGTAAAACGCAAGTAATAAAAGCATAAGTATAATAAAAGAAATTAAAAAAATAAAATTAACATGTATGTACATATAAATATGTATGTATGTATGTAATTATTGACTTAATGGAAATCTGAAAGCAAATGAGATTATATTCAATATTGCAAGTGCTAAATGTGCAGGTAACCACAAATTAAAATTAATGATGTATACATATATTATACACATATACACACATACATAAATACATACATACATAAAAACAAACGTATTTAATTAACTTTGACCGTTCGCAACGGCATTATTTTTGCAAAAAACACACAGCCGAAGCCGAGCAAACAAATTCAACAATAATAAAAAATTTGTAGAGACAATTAACGATTAGCTCCTCATGTGTGCAGAACGTGAATATAACTCTTATCGCTATGCGCCTAAAACTATATATGTAACTACCACACTAACTGTATACTATCTATTACTATTTATTTATTTACACCAGATTGAAATTATAAAAAGAAAAACCGCGTCAAAACAAAGACAAACACAAAATAACAAGTCGAATTCGGTCCGAGAAGCGCAGCTTAATTTGATATGAGAAAGCAACAAAATAAAAAAACAAAATATATATAAATAAATGATGATAAATGCAAACCTGTAACTCGACAAGAAGTAACATTTGAATACATACAAAATACATTACATATTTATTAATTAACATTAAATTGACTTTTTACTTAATTCAATTTTTATTTGAATCTGTCAATTCAAAGTTTCGTTCTGTGAACCTTTGACTGACACTTGCAATCAAATTTGGTGGCAATTTTATTTTCACTGATTGTGTCACTTGGAAATAGCCCAACTGGAATGCAATAAAAAGTTGTCATCTAGGCACGTGTCAAATTCAACCTCCACAGACTGTTGCACAAAGTGTCGTCCTGCTGCAAAACACCACGTTGTGCATAACTGAGTTGCCTCCCAGTTGATTATCGGAAATGGAATCGCTTTTTGTTGTTGCTGACACCAATATTTGAAGGACCCGTAAAACAAGTTTTTACACCCCGATACCCATACAAAATGTGCAACAAAAAAGTACACATGCCACATTTGTTCATTCAGTGGTTGCTTCTTTGCAGCAATTTGGTTTTTCATCAGTCATCAGACTTTTACCTGTTTTGAATAGAATTAATGGGTTAATCTCGATCAGCCGTAAAACAAATTAGATTTAAAATTGATGATTTTGGGTATAATTGAAATCATTCTATACAGGGTATCTTCAAGTCAAGCACAGTCAATAGTCAGTTTTTTCATTCAATTTCATTTCTAAAACATGTGTTGGTTTTGCAAACAGACGTACAAAGTACGTGTCGAACAACACGGGAAGCGTCCAATATTCAAAATCGCAAACATTCCTTAGTTGGCCTTCCTAAAAAGTAAATAAAAAGTAAAAAAGTAAATAAAAAATAAAAGAGGCATGTGGCATGTGGCATTCACATAGGTAAACGCGAACGTGGATTCTTTGTTATTGGCTGTGGGCAGTGGCAAAATCGCAGTGGCTATTTTCCAGTCACCAACTTGGCAAATCTCTTCTTGCCGAATGGTGGACGGGTTCGATTTACGATGTGGCAAGAGACACAACATTGTTTTCGTGCTGCCGCGGAGATCTCAGATGACTTGATTTTTATACTATGATAGGGAAGATATAATAGTATATTGATGTCTGTCCGTCCGTCCGTCTGTCCGTCTGTCCGTCTGTATGCACGCTCGTTTCTCTGACACCCTTAGAGATAGAGACGTGAAACTTGGAACATATACTAGAAAGTACCCTCGAAAGTTAAAGTGTTAAGGTTTTAGTCCTACTTCCACTAGGGAGCTAGAAAATCGATAAATTCGATTTTCGCAAATCGATAAAGCCACATATCTCTCACAATTTTATGGATACCAATTTTGGTTGGTAGGTTGGTAGTGAGATCGGCATATGCCACGCCCACCTAAGACGCCCCCAGCCACCCCGCCCCAAAACCTTTAAATGGCTATATCTTCCGCAGTTTTTGAGTTGGGAGCGTCAAATTTGGTAGGTATATTACTGATAGTCGCCTTTAAGAGCCGATAGCAAATTTTTGTTGCCACACCCACATCTCCGCCCAATATCAACAATGCCGATATTTCGGTAAGTGTAAGTCGATAAGTCCGTATACCTCCCACAATTTTAGAGATAGAGTGACCAAGCCTACTACTAACCTCCTCCAAGGATCGGCATATTTAATTTTTTGGACTCCCGCCCCCTAAAACCGATAAATGCCCATATCTTCTGCAATTTCAGAGCTACAGCTACCAATCTTAGAAGGTATGTTACTAAGATCGAACTCAAACATTTTTTTGCCACGCCCACTCCCGCCCCCAAAAAACGATACTTAGTATTTCTCGGCTGCACACAAATAATGATATCATAGTATTTCGCTGTCGGTTATGTCCGACTGCAACGTTCTCCCTTGTTTTTTCTGCTTATAAGTTTACAGTCTCGATATGCGCAACTCTCAGTAGAAAATCGAAAAAAACTCTCGTCTTAATTTTAAAGTCTTATATCACTAAACAGAATATATATGTTTATAGCTGCCAAATAAACACGACTACCTATTTGAGATTGTGCTTAGAGTCGGTAATCCAAAATTTGTTTTTCTATTACTGCATTTTAGCAAAAATTAGACCTGAAATTTAGAAAATTTGCAGCTGGCAGTTCACCTTATTTTTCATAAAAATGTATTTTACAAAAAATTGTAAGCCTAAGTTGCAGAATTAAACGAGCCGCAAACTCTAAAATGTAATTCATAAATATATAAATCAAATAAGCCACGTTAATTTACCATAACCACAATAAATTTGAATTAATTAAACCAACTCGAACAAATCATTAAGCCTAAGCCCAAGGCATACAATGTTGTGTGTGGTTTTTGGTGGTACAATGTGATAACAGCCACAGTGTTTCTTCACCATTGGTCACATTGCACTATGGGTGGAAATGGATGTGTTCCTGGCTTAAATATTTAGTGGCAGCGCATCACACATTTTTCCGATCATCGCCGAACTGTGCATCAATTCAGATCTGCTGCAGAGATTCAATATTTAAGTGCGGGAAACTTCTTAATTCAAGTGCTTATGTGTAATAACTTATATAACCGTATGTTTCAATTTAAGCCATTGTGTGTCCTTTTATAGCACACTTGATGCCACACACACACACACACACACACACACACACACACACAACACTCGAATTGTAAGTTTAACATTTTATTTGGCTTGCAACTAGTTTGGGTTTGTTGCTCTTTCGGTTTTGTCCGTTGTCATAAAATGTAATTTAATACGGGCTCGCATTCATTCTTGCCTCCCACTAAATATATATATATATTTATATAATTTATATATATATATATATATATCCGTCTCTCTCTTTATTTGCTCGTAAATTGTGCGTTGCCACTGCCTCGACTGTTTATCATTGCGCATAAGGGGCACTTGCCACATTTTTTGTTTTTGTTCATTTGGGTTACATTTTGAAATGTTTGTGGCACATTCGAGTGTCTGCAAAATGAAAAAAATTCGCATAATTCTTGCTAAATCACACGAAAGTGACTGCCAAATCCAAGCGGCTGCCCATTAAAATCAGCCACAGTAATTTTAAAATGTCGCCAGGGATGCAGCGGCATATTTCGAAAGTGTCATCACATTTTTGACCAATTTCAAATTCAGTCAGCCAAGTGCCATAAAACTCTCATCGTCAAGCAGCCCGATGTTACGACTATTATTTTTAATATCCCATAGAGGGAATTATTTTGTTATGGAGTCTATAACCCCATAAAGTAAAATCTGCACAGTGGAACAAAATCGTGCTGAATTATTCAGAGTGGGAGTTGAGTTAAGTTGACTTCATCTGAGTTATGCGGCCTCAAATTAAGACAACAACTAAACACGAAAATAGGAGACGAGACAATAAATTTCATTAATAGTTTCTGAATTTTAAAATTAATTATTTTTAAGAATAAGTGTTTGAATTTCTACATTTCATACCCCTGTTCCATATATATTTGTTAATATGGAAAATATTTTCAAAGATTTTAAAAAGATTTTCTAATTTACAGAATTTAATTTTTTTTATCTATAGAAATTATTTTTGAAGGCAAGTACAGATTTCTAATTTTTGGGCGGATTTTCTAAGCTTTTGAGTAATTTTTTTTTTCCTGAGTGCAGTAATTTCATCTTGTAGTTTATTGATGTCTGAAACCCGATTTCAATTTAAATTTTAAGATGTAGCTAGCATGTGGATTTAGAATTCTGAAAACTATTTTTAATATTCTGTAAATGCATGAAATATGGACTACATAAATATGCATATTATGCACATTATTTAGTCTTGATTAAATTACAATTCATTAAAATAGAATACAAGAAATATTATTATTTAAAAACAATATTTCCTAAAGTTAAGTAGAAACGGTTCCTTGCAATCGCACAAGCACAAAAAATACTTATTTATGTGTACATTTTAATTAAATTAATATGAACATTTTTATGAATGTACCCAAGAAGATATAAATTATTTTTGTAACCTTAAAGAAAGACTTGCTTATTTATTTAGAACTCATTCAGAATAAAAGAGCTAACTGTTTTTACATCAAATTACATTTAATTTTGTAAGTTGCCCGATTTATCTCCAGTGAGTGCACTCGTGATTCACAAGATATTCACACTAGTCAAATGTGGCAGCCACAAATCAACTTTGGGTTGTCGCCCGCCCGCTGCTTAGTTGAAGCCACAAATTATGTCTAGTCATATGGCTGTGTCTCGAGGCAACGATGATTGCAACCTATGAAGCCGGGGGCTGCTGTAAAACTTCATGCCCCATGGTGCGCATGTGGGTGCGGGCTGGAGTCTCGGTTAAGGTTACACGCATCCAAATCTCGCCCCAAATTTGATTTGCATAATAAGACACACACTTATTCACATCACACATCGGAGCGTATTCTTATTAAATTGAAGCAGTGACTGCTTTGCTTTTGTTGCTGTTATTCTTGTTGTATCTTGCAACAGACATGCGGTTAGCTGCAGCTGTCGTTGTCGTCTCCGTTTAACTTTACTAGTTTGGAATCTTTTCACCCGCTCCCATTTAATTCGACATACCAAAAACATACATATTACCTACGCTTACATTTTCAATCTTGGGTGTTTTTTTTTAATGGATCTTACTTCGAAATAGTTAAAGTCATGTTTTGGTAAGTTTCAGAGAAGGAGCTGAAATTCTGCAAGTGAGTAAATTCTGTGTAATTATAAATATCCTTATATGGCATCGGAAGTGCTCTATTTGATATTTGAATTTAAATTCAAATTTCAAAGAATTGATTTATTTGGAATAGTGTCAAGCTACAAATATAAAGTGCTATAAAATTTAAACAAGGAAATAAATTCAAAATGTTTCAAATTCAAATGCCAATTTGTTTAATGTTATATCACATAAGAAAAAACTTTAGTTTTTATTAAGATATTAATTAATTAATTGCTGAGATACATGCCCATACCATGATTCTTCCTCCGCCATGCTGGACTGTTCCCATTAAGTGTTTGGGATCCAGCTCAATATTGGACTGTCGCCACACATAATTCCATCCGTCAGGGCAAAAAAATGTTGAATTTGTACTCATATTCAAATATTGCTGTGTTGTAGAACTCCAAATCCTCCAAATCTGCTTGTGCAATCTATACATACCTATAAATACATATGCAGTCACACACTTTCATAGGAAATCGGCAAGCATTCTGATTATTCGATTATTCTGATTGCTATCGATTTTCGATCGATAAAAATAATTAATTCTGGCAAAAATAATAAATAAAAGGCAAAAAACTAAGAAGACTTCTGTGGCTAAAAAATGTGAACTGCAAGCTGCTTCATTGAGGACTCCCACAAGGAACACGAGGAGCAGTGTGCTGATAATGACAAGTAACCGACCGACACCAAGCAGCAGTAGGAGGAGGTACTAGGTACTGGTACTAGCTGAGGAAGGAAATTATTACCCAAAAGAAAATTAAACAGAAGAAAATCGCAAGCGCATCAAAGGAAAAACTTAACTGGAAGATCCAACAAGAAGTTAGCCACAGAAGAAAATGGCTTTCAAACGAGGAGCTCCAATTGAGACTGATTACAACAAGACTTTGAGTGTGTCGATATTTCCACTGTATTTCACAACTTTTAAAATAAATTCCCTATTTAAACTCCTCAATTGGAAAACCCTTTTCAGCTCGAATTTCACTTTTGCATTTGTTCAACAAACGTGAAAACTGTAGAAAGTGTTGCTTGGCAAATCAATTGTTTCAGGTTTCGTATTCCAATATTACCAAATATTGCGAACACAAAGCCCGATGAAGATTATTTAGCCTCAAAATGCTGGTCAGCAACTGGCAACACACACACACACACACACACACAGAGAAGAGCAAAATGGTATCATTGCCACCAAAGTTGGTTACAGCTTGTTCCTATTAAAAATCATTTGAAGGGAAACATTTTGAGCTACACAAAACAATAATTTCCTTAACTCGGGGAAGCCTTTTTCTACGCATTGCAAATTGCATTCTTATTTTTCCTTTTAAGTATAATTTTTTGGGAAAACTTCAACTTTTTAAAGCCGCTTGTCTTTTTTACAAGGGATAAAAAGAGGAAACAGCAACCGCAACTACTTTCCAAGTGGCTAACTTTAGATTTTAGAGCTTTCTTGATATTGATGCTATCAGATAAAGATGATGAAGAGTTCGGGCTCCTCTCCGCAGCACCTTCCTTCCTTTTTAGCTTCTGGGCAGCGCCTCTGTTTAAATCTCTGTGTCATCTTCGTCGACTCAAGTGAAATCTGGCGACATAAGTTTCGCTTTATTCTCAGGCACCCGAGACTTTCGATTTGCATGCAGTAAAATCAAGTTGTTTGTTAGATAAGTGAAATGTCAAAACACACACCCGCACACACCCGCACACACCTGCAGAGTTGTACTTGCCCCGCTATTGTAGAAATCTGCCTGGGAAATGCGAAAAGCCAGTTGTACGCAAAAAAACAAAAAACAAAAAAGAAAAAGAAAATGAGTTAATTGTTATTGTTCATCTTGGTTGCAAAAAAAAAAAAAGGAAGAAAAAAAAATTACTTGGCATTCATGTGGCATGCGTTGGCTTTGGGCAGTTGCAAGTTGACATAAAAATACACCGAATGTGTGGATTGTGTTGTGTTGCTTTACGGGTGCCATGAAATCAGTACAGTACACATTAAGGAACAGGAAAGCTAACAATAATTTGGTGGTGGTGGATGAGTTTTGTTTCGAGAACACTTCACAGGAGACTTCTTCATTCATAAAAGCCGACAACTTGTTTCTCTTTCTTGCATATATGTATGTATATTCCTTTGCCGATTTTTGATGATGATGATGATGATGATGATGATGATGAGGATGTGTTCTCGCAATGAAAGTGTTTCATTTATGAAAGAAGAATGTCTGCAAGTTTTGAAAGGTTGTGTTTTCCTCAGGCAAATAATCCAACTTGATGACTGATTGTCTGAAGATCCAGTAAGACTCGAACTGAAATCAGGAATAAAGTGTACATAAGTATAGCTCGATATATGGAAGAGAAGATAAGATACGTATTAGATACCCACCGCCTGCAAATATTCCGTTTTGATGACCTCGCAGTTGTCCAGAATGATGCTGAGAGGATAATCCATCTTCAGATTGAGTCGAATACGATCAATTTTGGATAGCACTTGGCCAGTGAGCAACGGACAATCGAATAGATACAGTTTGGATAGGTGTGAACAGTGTTTGATCATGTCCACCAGTTGGGAGTCCTTGAGATCGGGACAGCCACTCAACACCAGATATTTGGCCACATGTGGCATATTCTGGTTGCAGATATCGCTGTCATGGAAGCGACTATTCTTCAGCACAAGTCCTTGCAGTCTTCCGCAGCGTCGCAGATCCATTTTATGCATCCAGTCGAGTCCGTTAAAGCGGCTGCAGTTTATCCGCACAATCTCAATGTCATTCGGTCGGATCTGCAGCATATGGTCTAAACACTCGATGGTCAGCTCCTCCGACTTTTTACCGCCTTTGGTTAGTTCCAGATAATGCAATTCGGGCAGGGATAAAACCATTTCGTGTATATCCGAAAACATGCACATGGGAATCGATAGATCCTTCAGGTTGCACAAGTTGATGATGCCGTGCATCATCGATGCACGGGCACACTTGATAGTCAGGTGCTCCAGCTGCTTGCAACGCTCAAGGATGCCAGTCAGTGCCGATTGTGACACATTCCCATAGAGCGTCAGCTGCTTCAGCTGCGGGAACTGCTCGATAAAATGCACTTGGACATCACAGTACACCTTAAGGCGTAGCAAATTGCACAGCATCTTGGGCAAGGTATGCAACGGCCACTGGGGCATCAGGGCACCGCCCAGAACAGCGACAATACGTCCTCGTTCAATATCGCCACCGGCATTCTGTCGCCGCGACTTCGACGACAGCCGCAGCTTACAGGAATGTACATTGAGGAGCGCCCCGACGCCGGCACGATACAGCACATTGAGATTCTCCTGGAGGCGATCCGCTGTGAAACAGACGGTGCGATAATTATCCGCCATGTGATTGACAAAGAAGCTCAATGGTTCGCCATCCAACTCCTGCTCCAGCTGGCGAAAGTCCAATCTCTTGTGTCTGCGGCGCCACACGCTATCGCACAGCGGACGCACTGCCTCATTGGCGCGATAGATGGCAACCTGTTCACCTATCGGCAGCTTTACGACCACATCTCGCGGTGGGCAGCTGCTCTTCTCCGATTCCTTGCTGCGCACGGACACATCCATTTCGTCTTCCACTCGAAAGAATTAAAAAACCAATAAATAAATATGTATGTTTTATAATTTGTTGTAGAATTGTTAGTTTTACGTGTTGACTTGTGTCTGTCGTTGCTACAATTTTTATTGTATTTTGTGCCTTTTGCTGTCTGAAGTCTTCTCACAGCCTGCTTCAATCCCAGGGAATGCAAAGCATTTTATTTGGAGCGTTATCATTTCTGGACGGATCCTAAGCTAATCGGGAGCAATTTCCAGACTAATTGTGCAACCTAAAAACAAAACAGTGTTTGAAAATGTCAATCATTTTTTGCCTTTTGGTCACTCTTGGCTTTTGTTTTATAGTTATAGTTATAGTTTGGACGTTGAAGTACTAACGAGCAGTACATTCAAGTGGCCCAACGATACCAAGCTCGGGCTTGTTAACGCGCGGACCCAGGCGAAAGCAGCCCCCCCCAACACAACCGACCGAGGGGCGACCGCACGAGTTACTGATACGAAGATCGCGAATTAGAAGAAAGATGACACAACAAAACATTTTTAATTACATTAATAGGGGAATTGCAATTAATTAAAGGGAAAAGCATATTATAATTAGTACATAAAATTCTAAATGGATTATGTAAAGCATAATTCGAACTACAAGTTTGAAGAAAGATGGGTAGAAAGTTCCTTGTATTTCTGATCGGAACTGTAAAATTTATTTGGCTAATTAACTCCGAAGAATCAATCTCACCATTTATAAGCTTGTGTAAAAAGATTACGCCAAGCATTGTTCTACGATCAGAAAGTGAAGGAAGATTTATTAAAAGAAGTCTACTACGGTAGGAAGGTAAACTAAAATTAGTAGTCCAGTTTAGACGTCTAAGTGCAAATAAAAGAAACTGCTTTTGCACGGATTCTATTCTGTCCTGATGAACCTTGTAATTGGGTGACCATATACAAGACCCATATTCAAGAATAGGACGCACAAGAGACATGTAAAGAGTTTTAGTGATATAGGGATCGTCAAATTCTTTTGACCAGCGCTTAATGAAACCTAGGACACCAAGAGCCCGATTAGCAGTCGCAGAAATGTGCTTGTCAAACTTAAGCTTGGGATCTAAAAGGATACCCAAATCATCAACACATTCTATGCGTTCCAGTGGTTTGCCATTAAGAAAATAATTGATTAAAATAGGCATTCGCCTATAAAAGGACATGACTTTGCATTTATCACAATTAAGATTTAATAAATTAAAACGACACCAGGCTTCAAAACTATCTAAGTCAGCTTGAAGCCTCTGTCCAGTAAGAGAGTCAGTAGTTGATAAACACAACTTAACGTCATCGGCGTACATCAGTACCCGAGAATAACTTATAACGGACGGAAGGTCATTTATAAATAAAGTAAATAACAAGGGACCAAGGTGACTTCCTTGTGGTACTCCGGAAGTAACCTGAACAGACTTTGAAGTAAAACCTCTAAAGAAAACTCTCTGTGTTCTTGATAATAAATATTTTGAGATCCAATTAATCAGATTATTTGGAAAACCCAGAAGATAAAGCTTGTGAATTAGCAAAGGGTGATTCACAGAATCAAAAGCCTTACTGAAATCAGTGTAAACAACCTCCGTTTGCATTTTGTTCTGAAAACCTTTGATAACAAAAGAGGTGAATTCTAATAAGTTAGTGGTTGTAGATCTATATTTCATGAACCCATGTTGACAGGGTGAAATCAAAGATCTACAAAAATGTTGAAGTTGAGAAGTTATCAATTTCTCAAAAACTTTAGGAATGGCAGACAATTTAGAGATACCTCTATAATTTTGAACATTTGATTTGTTTCCCTTTTTAAGGAGAGGGATAATAAACGATTCTTTCCAAATATTAGGAAAAGAGCTTAACTCCACGGACAATTCAAAAAGTTTTAGCAAGGGCTTCAAAAGACCATCGGCACAGTACCTTAGCACACAGCCAGGTACCCCATCAGGTCCCGGTAAAAATACTGGCTTAATACCCTTCAAGTCCCTAAGTAAAGAGCTCTCAGTTATCATAGGTCCAAAAATGCAATTAGAGCGACTGACCGGATAAGGATATGGCAAAACCACCTGATGATTATGGGTACTATAGGTAGATTGAAAAAATTCCGCAAATAGATCGGCGATGGCCTGATCTGAGTCTGCAGTCTTTTTTTCAAAAAATACAGTAGAAGGAAGTGCTGTTGAACCACGCTTAGTGTTGACAAAATCATAGAAACGTTTAGGATCCTGCTGAAATTGTAAACTACAGTTTCTTAGGTAATCCTTATAACATTTGTCATTTATAACTGAGAAATTGGATCGTGCAATCAAATAACGAGAGTAATCCAAGGAAGAGCCAGTTTCCCTGAATTTCTTGAACATTCTCGACTTTCGATTTTTTAAATTGATCAATTCCCGCGTAAACCACACAGGTTTATTAGACCTACATGGCTCACGATCAGGAACACACAAGTTAAATAAATCGTCCAGAGTTTTGTAAAAGATATTGATTGCTCCATCCATGTCCCCACAACTATAAAGCTGGGACCAGTCAGTCTGCAATAAGAGTCGAGTTAATTTGACAAAATCGGTTTTCCGAAACTGACGAACTCGCCCTGATAGCTTGTTATCCTGACTTGATACCTTTGTGGGCAAATCAAACAGCACTTCCAGAGTAGGGTGATAGGGATCTTCAGGATAGGACATGGGTTCGGAACGGGAAAGACAGAAAAAGGAGGGATCCATTACAAAAACAAGATCAAGCATCTTATCCAGCGAATTTGGGATAGCATTGATTTGACTCAAAGATATCCCAAACAAACCATCGAGAAACTCACTCTGAGTCGCAGGCATCAAGACACCTGAGTCTGGACAAGAAGTCCATGTAGTTCCAGTGAGATTAAAATCACCAAGAACTACAAGAAAGTCACGATCAGAAAGTTTAGTAGATACATCTAAAATAGCATTTAAATGGGACAAATATATGAAGCTATCCGAACACGGTGGGATATAGGAACACGTAATAAAAATACCAACACCATTTACACACAATTTAACAACAATGAACTCAATATCTATAGAATTATCTGTCATTACTAACTCAGAAGATAACTCCGCATCGATAGCAATAAGTACACCTCCGCCTCGACGGAGATTGCGATCTTTTCTATAGATAGTGAATCCATTAGATAAAATTTCTGAACTTAAAATGTCGGGCCTTAACCAGGTTTCGGAAAAGGCAACGACATGATAAGGAAAAGAAATACTGTTTAAATATAAATTTGTTAGTTTACTACACAAAACGTATTTTTAACAAAGGAAAGAGTTAATCTTTTTCCGGTTTTTTTTTTAAGAAATGTGCTTTATATATTTTTTTGCATATTTTTATGGAGCTCTACAACTAGCTAAATTAGCAAGATTTATTAGTTATTTGTCAGACATTTCGTAGAATAGAGAATGCCTCGTTTTTGTGACCATCGCACTTTTAATATATAAGAAAAGGTTTATTCAAGTTGTTTTTACAAATGCAAAGATGATTACTTTTGACTCTTTAAACTTTAAACTACAACATTTTGAATGTATCTTAAAGTACGTCAGATATCGGTACATGGCATCTCCTAAACAAGCTGTGTCGTGTAGTGTTTTTTGTATTCCTGTTTTTCAATTTTGCATTTTTTCTTTTATTTTTTTTGTACTTGCCACCGTTTTGTTTGGGGGCTGCTGAGAGCTGTAGTTATGAGGCGCTAGATTGTCGCATGAGTGCGACGAACCCATAACTCCACTCAAGTGCCGATGGTGCCGATGGTGCCCCACTCACATCTGCGAGGCACCACTCGAAGTTTATTATTTCAAGTGAAATATTCTCGGTGCGGTTAACACATCACCCACAAAATGGCAACCGAAATGACGTCTACTCTGAATTTCGCATATATATGTATATATATCCCATATATATGGGATATATATCCAAACATATATTCGATGTAATTTGTAACATTCAGATTACTAATATAACAGTACTAGCAAATAACTTATTTATGGCCGATGCTGGCGCGTTAACTGTGAATATTTGATGTGTGTCGAGTAGACGAAAATACAATCGCACATTCCCAGATATACTAAGTAAAGTCATGGCCATAAATATAAACATATATGTATGTACATATGTATATATGTATATATTTATATACATATATATTTCCGCACTTTTCCGCATTGGACATTTTTTGCGCACACCTCATTTTGCTTCTTGGATATCCTGGTCACTTTTTGTTTTTATAATCCTCAGTTGTATTCGATCTTTCTGTTTTTAAGTGCTTACACAAATGTGTGTGTGTGTGTGTGTGTGTGTGTGTAGGTGTGTGAGTGTGCTGTTTCCATGGTCATAAGGTGGGTCATCGTCCGCATAAATTGTCACACACTGGCCAGCATCTGTGGCGACACGAGCACGTGAATATGTTGCACGTGTGTCCATCCGTTAGTCGATTTATGTCCTGCCTCGGCTTCTGCTCCTTGTGCACATAACAGTTGGAATAAGTTAGGCTCATGGTTAGACTTGCAGCGTCTCCAATTGCCTGACCACCTGGACTCATTTCCCTGGGTTTCTGCTTTAAGAAAAAGGATAAAATATCTCAGAAAATTAATCGACATGAATCGTCATACTTTTGATTCCAGGGGACCTCTTATTTTTGAAAGAGTTTATTTCGAAAATGGAAAGTTGCCTCGTTCTAAAAAAACGGGATTATTCTTTTCTTAATTCAAGGCATACTTCTTTTGTTTTATAAATAATGTGTTTCTCTAAAATAGCAGACGAGAGACCAAAATGCATTACTTTGTTCTCAATTTCAGAGAGTATTTTTTCTTTATTAAAAGTTTGCATTTTATAATTTCCATAAATAATAAAGCGATTTTCCAATTTACAGCTTAGTTTTATTTTCTGAGTGTATATTTCTAGTGGTCTGTTCAATTATTGTCAACTCGATAGCTTCACACCAAACCAAGTCAAAACTAATTAATTTCAGCTAAGTTTGTGTAACTTGTTGTTTATTTTTATACTACAAACTAACAAATGAAAATAAATAATTTGAAAAGAATTGAAGAAAGTTTTGTTTGTCTGTTGCAACTGATTATTTTGTTCAGATGTTTTAAAACTTTGACTGGGGAGTTTTTATTTGCCAGCTTTAGACTGCAGATCCATTTAAAAACATATACATAACAAATAATGATGCAATTCGAGTTGGCTGACTTATATATATAGCTAGTACCGTTAATTATTATGCACTGTGCATTAGCAAAGAGACCCTATTCGAAATTTAGTATCTTGTAGTCTGCCACAAATTTCAATGCTCATTTTCACGCAGAGCAACTTGAGGGCCAATAAATTCTTGAATCTGACTGGAAAATTTAGAGACTCTGTGGTATAAAAAATTTTAGCCAGTACGAGTGCCAGAAAACCCAAGGACATTTCTTTTTTAAGCACCAATCATTTTGATAGGCTTCCCTCCCTGACGTTGTTGGAAGCACTGCTTAAAATTTGTAATTTTCACATATCTCCTATGGCAGAACAAGAAAGAAATGCTTGGATTTAAAAGAATATTCTTGGAAATTCCAATTAGTTATATATATCTTTGGGGGTCCTACATATCTATATAGTATGAGCATCTTTTTTTTTATAAATAATTTAGATTGAATTGCAAGCTATAGAGAAATGCTACTGGCTGGGAATATAAAGTTTGAGAAAATTCGATTTGCTAAGGTTCGATAGGTTTTTTATTTTCAACAAACTTTAAAGAAATTCTAGTTGCTGGGAATGTAAAGTTCGAGAAAATTCGATTTGCTGAGGTTCGATTAGTTCAGCCGCAGATTAGATTGCCTCAACACTTGTCTAGTTGTTTTCCCCCTCAAGTGGAGGAATGGCTGACTTAGGTCAGGATTCAATTAGGAGTTAAGTCACTTGGTCAGCGAGCAGCACACAGCACACAGCACGCAGCCCGCAGATTGACGCAGTAAGTTTGTGTCGAAGTGATTAATAATTCAACAATTTAAGCTCACATGAATGCAAATAAGGACTCACACCTTAAGCCGGCTAATTGGAAAAGCTCAGCGTCCAGTTCCCTTGTTGACGTTCCCAGTTCAAGTCAGTGAACTCAAAGCTCCACCCTTAGTTATTAAGGGGAGGGGAGTGGGAGCGAGACCGCTAACAAAAGAGCAAGCGGCACACGCCAAGTTTAAAGAACTTGACTCAGAAAGCGATGCGAACTGTTCCCAGCGGCGTACAACTAAGGAAGGATTCATTTCATTCATGAATCACAAACGAGTCCAGCCGAACAGCTGCTGCGAAGGAGAACTTTCCGTTATCCGCGCAGGCGCACTGCAACCACTGAACAGGGGTAATTGCTCTGCCCAGGGGTTGAATACTGGGTACAACTTGCAATACTGGGTACAGCTTGCAATACTGGGCATCAGCTTCAAATTAATGGCAAGGGGCATCACAAATATTGGCTTAAGAGAGTGTGCGCTCTTGAAAAAATACTGGGTTCACTCACTCCAACTTATGTAGGGAAGCTGTGCATTTCTATGTTTATTTGTGTTATTACTTTATTGCACAATAATATTTACTATGCATGTAACTGTTTTTTTTTTTTGTTAATATTTCCTGGAATATGTAAATCGAAAGTGTTTTTTTTTCCTGTGGAATATTTTCCACCGCACTTGCAATTCTGCAACAGCAATCGGAAGCACGAATGAAAATAAAGTTGACATGCATCAAACGAGACATGATTGGCAAATGAAGCGCAACATCGGGACAATCGGATTGAATAATCGTGTTGCAAGACAATCAAACTTTAAAAGCATGTTTATTGTCTGTTGTCTTAGGAAATATTCTTAAATATATTGATTGACATTGCAAATCAGCGACAAAACTTAGACATAAGTTGTTCTCAGAAAGTTGGTTAAAATTAGAAGTGAGCTTGGTTAAATTAACTTTATTTGTTAGCTGTCAGAAATGTCAATGGATTACTGCAATTATAACAAAAATTAAATTCGTCCTGATAACTCGAAAATACGATTTCTAAATATGTGATTATAAATTTATTTTTCACAAATATATTTCTTAAGAATATCAAATATTTCTGAAAGTTTTAATGCAAAACACTTTTTTTTTAGAAAGATCCCTTTTGAAAAAAAAATTAAAAATTGCCGTAAAAATGTTGGATTGAAATTATAATATATCCAAAATGTTTGTCCATGTGAAAAAGGTGCAAAATATTATGTCTAATAATAATAATAACCTACAGCTCTCACAAGCAGTACATAAACCCAGACGAAATAGCACTAAGTTAAACATGCCACCGAGCAGACTTGAGCCACAGGCGAAAGATTAAAATTGTCTGGGTCCTGTTATCGTTATCCTTAATCTGTCTTCTGGACATTCGAACAAAAAGCCGCGTGTGTTTTTTAACATTTGCATATTCGTCCATTTGAATGCAAAGCGAATTATGCAAACAGTGCCTGCAAAAAGCATGTTAGCAGCAGCACTCAATAAAATTTTATTTAAAAAAAAAAATATGAACAAAAGCAACAAAATGGCGAATAAGAAAAGAAAATGATAACAGTATTATTTGTTGTTAGAATTTAAAAAGACGACTGCTTGGATGTGCTTACAGTTTACTCCTGGTAAGACAACACAAGTAAACGGAGTATATATTATTTATATATATATATATATATATATATACGTATGTATATTTATTTATATTTATGTATATATATATTTATTTATATCTACACACACAAATGCACCATTGAAATTATCTTAGGCGGCAACAAAACCCAAAAATATCAACAACAAAAATGAAAATTGAGCTCCTTTAAGTGCATCAAATTAAAGAAAATAAATTAAAAGGAAAGCTTTGCAACTTCAAAGAGAACAAATCGTTGCAGATAATATTCTACCTCTAAACATAATTAATTAATTATTTATTAGTATCAAAATGTAATGAGTATCTTTGGAGAACACATCTGATATATAATACAATTAAACATAATTAATTAATTATTTATTAGTATCAAAATGTAATGAGTATCTTTGGAGAACACATCTGATATATAATACAATTAGATAGCTATGTAGATTGAAATTGATCTAGATCGACACGGCTTAAAGAAAACAATATATATATAAATATATATATATATAAAATGCAAATCCCAGATATTTTCCTTATAAAAAAAAGGAAAAAAAATCAGAAAGGCAGCTTAACGCATTATTTGTTGGATTGTGCGCTGTGCTGTGTATTTTGGCCTTGGTCTTGGCCTTGGCTTTATGCAAAATCAATGCCAATTGAAGTAAAGCTCAACTGCAGGCTGAATGAAGTTCATTCCTCTGTGGCATATTGAGGAACGTACTCTTGCAACGCTTGCCGCATACTTGTAGTTACACAAAAATCCATCCATGCACAAATGTCAAGCTGTCCCTTTAAACTTGGTTCCTTCAGTTGACTGAGCTCTGAGATCTACAAATGTATCTCATTAGCAATTTGTCAGTACGTATTTCAACTATTGATTAACAAGTCGCATATGCCCGTTTCATTCAAGTAAAGTGGGAAACACTCGGCTCTGAAATATCCGACATTTGCCAATTAAATTATGAACGTCAAAATACTCCCAGATAAGTGTATACCCAAGTGCCCTGCCACATGTAGGCACCGAAATATCATCAATTTTTTGCCAATTAGTCAGAAACCAGCTAAGCAACCTTAAAAAAAACCACTTGAGTAATCCTTACAATGCCATATTCCATAATATTCTATGAATAATGATAACCAGAGCAATCAAAAGCGATTTAACAAACGTGTAAACATGTATCCCAAAACATAATATTTTAGTTCAATATTTAATGCAAACAAAAAAAAAAAAAAAGAAAAGAAAAATCCATTTAAGAAACTTTTAAAATTATCCACGTACATTTTTTTTTTTATTATTTATTTATGTACTTTATCCTATTGTAAAAAAAAAGAATACGTTAATATTCAGTTAACTGTTAACATATATTTTTGATTGAATGTCTTCGTGTGTGTTTGTGTTTGTGTGGGTGGAGTCATTCAAATCAGTGATTACTGAAGACCTTCAGGCCCAATTGATTCTACCATCACCCAACCGCTTCGTCCTTTCGTCCTGGCCTTTCGTCCTGGCCTAATGCTGGCAACGTCTGGCAATTCACAACTTATCTTCACGTTGCTCTCGCATGCTTCGTTGGACTTAGGACACTAAGCTGTCAATGCTGCGTTTAGTGTACATCGCACTCACACACAGAGAGAGAGAGAGAGACAGAGAGAGTGAGAGAGAGAGAGAGAGATAGAGACAGCATTGTGGTCGAGCCATGTTGAAGTCGCACTTGTAGCCAATTGCCGCATAAAAGCAGAATCACTAAAGTCAAGTAACGTGAAACTGAAAACTGAGCCACAAAATGTTTTATACACAAAAAACGCGACTCCTCCCCTCACCTCATATTGCCAATAACAATAAGAAATCAGTTTTCCGCTCATATAAAGGATGTAACAGTTTAGTATCCTACGCCTTCTGCCACTCAAAGGACTCAAAGGACTACACACTGAGTGTTAAACTTGTGTGTGAATCCACACTCAGAGTCTTGATTTAATTACACATTATTTTTACACAATAACAATTACTTTAACTAAGAATTTGAATTTCTCCTCAATAAATTATGAATGCATAGAATTTCTACTGTTAATTAGAAAACTGATTATGCTTTTCCTTAATTTTCATTAATTAAATAATATTGGGAGTATAATTAAATAAAACAAAAATATATTAAATGTTGTTGTCCGAACAGTTGCGTTAGCTGCAGGGTATCTGTTGGTCAGTCATAATTAATATTCCAGTGTTTACAGAACGATGTTTGGGGTTGAGCAAGCCGCTTATTCGCCTGAGTGGCAAGGCTTTTACGGATTTTGATATATTACGCTGATGGAAATGCATTCACTTTAAACTCGGAAAATAGCTGAAAATTTACAATCTGGACAGGCAGCCTGGTGAAATGCTGTATTTTCTTGATGTGCGTTAGTCATTTGGCTTAAGATGGATTAGCTGTGGCACTGCTGCAAGTTGCTCACATAATGGCTAAAATCATATTTCTTTGTTGTGATTCACACATAATTAAATAATAATAATAATAATAATAATTTTAGTTTCAACCATAGTCTGTAAATTTCTTAATTTATGATTGGTGTTTTCTTAGATGATATTTGGGAAAGTTTCTGCAATAAACATAAAGTCTTAGTAACATATAAAGTATTAATTAGCATTTTAGCTCGATTTAATTGCTAAATAGATGATAAATTTATTCTTATCTTTAATATGCCTTTACTTTTAAAGTTTGTTAAATGTTTTTTTTTTTTTTTTTGCTGATATTCTACGGTCATGATTGGCTGAAGCATTTGTTGGGGATTGCTGTCGGCTGGGGTGCGTATCCTTTTGATGGTTGCCATTGGCAATTATTTGGCAAAAAATTAACAATAAATGAAACACAACTTTTAGATTACTTTGGCGCTCCTCACTGGCTTCCCCGTCTGCCAGACGCCATCTTATTTACATAGACAAAAGCCGTTCTCCGTTGTCCGGCGGCAGAACACTTGTCCGGCAAATCGGTTCAGCCAAGGTTGAGTTCAGCAACAGCTGGGACATGACCGGCAGCAGCATCCTTGCCACCAGCATCCTCTCATCATGGCAACACTTCTGAGTCTCTTTATCCCACTTTTGACATTGTCATTAACAGACTCTGCCTCAGTTTCGATGAAGAAGCCGTGTGAAAAACTTCACATTTGATTTTCGCTTTATGGCTTAAGTTAATTTGTAAAGTTTTGCGCTTTAAATGGAATGGCTCCTAAAACAAAGAAAAGCAACAATCAGAAATCAAAAATCATGAAGAGTCGTATTTGCATTAAAAATTGATTACAATTTAACATATTTAGATTATCGCTATTATAAATAAAAATGCATAAATATTAGTTATTTTGTGTTAAGGATTTCGAATAAATTAAGGCAATGTCGATTGAGCAATTCATGTAAATATTTCTTCTTGACTAAAGTTTTAAGCAACTTTGCCACTTATCAATTTATTTTTCTGGGTGCTGCTGAAACTTTATTACACCTCTGCAACATATAAAGAGAGCGCGCAATTCATTGCTGCCCCCTGTGATAACAAGCAACATACACCCAGAAACACGCAGCCACACGCATTCCTGTTAGTGCAATCGATTCGTTCGTGCAACAGCAGCAGCATCAGTATCAGTATCATCATTTGCCACGAGTCACGTGCGTGCAGCTGTGCTATCAGTTGAAGCTGCCACAGGCAATCATCCAGCAACGTGCAACCTGCATACTGGCCGCAGCAAGTGAATCTACAGTGCTATCTACAGCACTCCACATCCAGCCGCATCCACATTCTCCTTGTGTGTGTTGTTCAACGCCGTCCATGCGTCGTCAGAGTCCATTATGCCGCTCCGGCCTCGAAGGTCGATTTGATGCATAAACTTGGCTGCTCAGCTTTTAACGGAGCAAAGTCTGGACACTGGCAATGGCTACTTGGAAGTTGGTAGTTGGTGGCATGCAGGGAGGGGACGGAGATTGTATTTTACATTTGTTGCAGTTGCCGTGTGGCTCCTCTTTTATGCCCCGGCTTTTAATACCCGTGATCAAAGCATTTTACTCGACTTGACTTTGAGCATCCTTAAAACTTATTACTTTCTCAATAAATGACAACAATGTTCTACTTTTATAAAATACAATTTAAGGATATACATATATACTATATTAAATATACTATGTATAACAGTATTTCATTTGTACAATACCAATAAATAAAAGTTTGCTTCATTTTGTGCAACTATTATTGTATAATAAACAATAAATAAATAATAAATTATTATTTATTATTATTTTTTCAGTATTATTCATTAAATCATATTTAAAAAAATTTTAGATTATTTTGATTTGTTGCTTTGTATTTTCATCAAATTTTGATTTAAGTGCTGTGTTGAACTTATCTTATCATACACTTTTGGAAAATTACCTATCTTTTCTATATTATTCTCTCCTTCTTCTTAACTATTATTACATAATAATAATAACATTATTTTGTTTATTTTTTATTCATTTAAAATTTTTAATTTTATTATTCCCTTTCAATTTTGTTTTATTTAATGAGTAACTTTAATTTTAAATTTTAATTTCTGAAAAGCTACTATACAACTTGTCGACGTTAATATGTTAATGTTTAAGTCTACAAATTTTTAAATTCAATTTCCCTAATAAAAATTAAATGTTCATAAAATAGAATCTATAGCAAAAGTGCTGCATATAGCACCATATTGTTGTATATCTGAATATATCTGAACTATACTTGCGGGCGCAGCTCAAAAGTTGTTGCGGACGTTGACTGTTCAAAGTTGCTGCAAAAGTGGCTGCACTTGCCACCTATTCTGACAGTGTGTGTGTCTGTGTGTGTGTGTGTGTGTGCAGCTAAACGTCAATTTAGTTAATATTGCCGACGTTTATGATGAATTTATATGCTGCGGTTTTGCTTCACACAGCCAGAGGCAAACAAAGCCATTAAAAAGCCAGCTAAACAAAGTTATGACGTCTTGTGTTTATAATAAAACAACAACAACAAAACAGCAACAAAAACAACAGACAATGCTTAAACTCAATTTGTACCAAGATACGCCACACAAAATGTGGCAACAGCGGCAACTTTTGACAGAACATTGCCACTTGAACTTGCAACTCAATTCGCTAGTGAAAAAAGCAATCATCCGATTTCATTATTCATGGCTGTATTTGTAATGTAGAGTTTATAAATTCATCTCATGAATAAAATACTGATTTGAGTAAGCTCTATTTATTTATATTTTATTATATAAAATCAATTAGTTTTTGCCATCCAAAAATACCTTCTGATAGGTATTTACTGTATGCACAAATTACACTGGACACCAGTTAATCTGCACAGTGAATCAAATTTTCTGATTTTTCATTTATTGTCGAAATGTCAACAAAATATTATCGTCAACAGCTAGTAAAACATTTTGTGGCAAGTGTGTGCATACATGCATATATTGTGTCTGCTAAAATAATTCAATTTTATTTCATCTGCAATTTGTTTCAACATGTCCATTATTAATAATGGCCAAAATAAATATATTTATTTGCAGTTCTATTGTATTTTGTGAAATGAATTTTGTTATGCTTCGGTTGAGAGTTCACAGAGCACATCTGCTACATTTTACAAATAAATATATTCAAGGGGTGACAATCGACGAGACCTTCATATACAATTCCTATCAATCGGATATCATATATATATATATAAGTCAATTATAATGGCCAGAAACCCCAGTCGGGTTGATTTCACATTCACCCATGTCCAAGTTCGGTGCTTAAGTGCCATTGATCGGTTGATTGATGGTTTTATTGGAGTAGCCATGTTGTGGCTTATTTAATTTGATTTTTAATTTATTATAAAGCAACTAAAAATATGTTACATACCTTGCTTCTATTAAAAGAAACATATATTCAAAGCGTTTACAAAAATGCATACAGCATCTGTATTTAATGCGTTTTTATTCCGAATTTTAACATTAATAAAAAATTCAATTTTAAATATAAAAGGAAATAATGTTCTTAAAGTAATTTAAGCAAGAAACATCTCGACCTTTTATAGTCTCTGAGTTCGGTTTGTTTATACAGATGAACATTCAATGAATTTGGCTAAGCTTCTGAATCGGTTGTTGGCTTTTATCAAGAATATATACCTTAAGGGGTTTGGAATTGCTTTCTTTTGCCAGTTACATACTTTCGGACAACTTCAAAGTATATTTGTATATTTTTAGTATGTTATTTCTATGTACATACATATATATAGATATATCTTTTATATTATTTTTTGTTGCTGGCGTCTCAGACGTGTCGACAAAATGCTATTGTTAAAGGAAGCCACAAAAACCAGCAAAGTGTCGAAATACATTTTATTTCAATGCCTTTTTTGTTTGCCTCAGAGATTCGCACATTCACACACACACGCACACACACACACACACGCACACACACATTGTGGCACACACATGCAGGTTAACATGTCAGAATTGTGTGTCATTTGTTCGTCTGCATTTTTGTTGCACGATTGTTGGTGCCACAATTCGTTTGGTTTTATTGGCAAATTGTTTGTTTATTGCTGTTTCTATTGTTGTAGTTGCCTTGATGTTTGCATTATTACAATAGTGCAAAAACAGTAATTAATTTGGCCAGTTAAATTTGGCCATTGTTATTTGTTTATCATTTATCTGTCTAATAATCTGCTCCACGATTGAACATCTGAATAGATGCTTCTCTAGTCATAAGGTAGTCATAATAAAAGTTATTTAAATTATTTGCAATCAAGTTTCCCATCTAGTAAAATAAAATAATATAATCAAAATTCAAAATATGTGACTCGATTAAAATATATGCGTTTATCACATTTGGTTATTTCACAGAAAATAAATTCTGGCAAATGCAATATTCTTATGTATAAATTTACGTAAATTATAGGACGAGAGTATTTAATACCGATGCTGGTCCTTAGCCAGTGCTGCTCTCTGTATTATGTTAATGTGACACTTAAATGACAGCGTTGAAATTGAATTCAGCTCCATAGACACCATATCAAGCATCTGGGGCCTATTTAATCATTTGCACATAAGGTTCGTATGAGCAATATAGTCTCTCGATCCGCTCTTTGCTTGGCTTCTCCATTGTGCTGAAGCTCGTCATTGTTATTGTCTTGAAGGCTTCGGCTCCATCTCTAGGCCCTGACTGCAGCTTCCATTTGGGTCAGGTCCGCGCCTCATTAATGTGTGCCGTGTGCGATTCAAATTAGGCACGCAAAGCGCTGCCATTAAAAACGGCGGCAAAAAAGGCGGCAAACAAAACAAAATAGAACAAAGCAGAGCAAAGCAAAATAAAAATTAAAAAAAATATATATATATATATGTACATATATATATATATACAAAGAAAGTAACTGAAAACGAATCTGTCGCATAATTACAAAAAATGTGTCAGACACGGCGAGCAGCTCGGCTTTTATGTGGAAAAGTCTAGACAAGCGCTTGCCGGCCAGATCCGTGAGCGGAAGGCCCCCTCCACATTCCGTCTTACCAACTTGCAGCCAGCGACTCCCAACAGTCCTGGCCATATGTCAATATGTGCTCCTCGCCCACACTCGCACACACACCCAGATCCCCCCAGATTCAGTCACTCTTTGAGGCTTACACACACACACACAAACACACACACATAATGTGTGCTCAGAGGCTTAAAAGCAATTGTTGGCTCTGCGTGTAATTGTTGATGCCTTTGCTCAAAATAAGTCAACATCATTGTCATACCGACCCAGTGGCTCTTTGGATTTGACTCCATCAATGCTGGCAATTGCAGGCAGACGATTTTTTTTGTTAAGCAAAGACTCAATTCTGGGCAAGATCAAAGCAACTGTTTTAGACACTTAAAGCCCCGTTTACGGGTACCCTGCATTTGTAGAACACATCCAGATATACTACTCCACATAGGTACATTTGTTAGTTGAGAATTTGTAATTTTAATTGGACAACTTTAAGTGCTCCAAGGTCTTCATTAAATTGGTATATCTCTTCTTTTTCAAATAATAATAAGAAAAAATGTTTTATGGGCAGCAGTTAAGAATTTTAATTAAAATAAAATTTATTAAATTCGCTATCGAAACTAAATTCGTTCAACGAGTATTTCGCTGATGATATTATTTTATTTTTCTTTTCTTTGATATTTAAGGTTATTAAATTACCTTGCCCAAGTCTATAAACTCTTTCTATTTGTATTTAAATAGGCGCAAATAAATAGTTTGCAGTTCTTAAATAAATAAATAAATAAATAGACATTTGGGATAATTTAAACCAAGAATAAGGAGTAACTGCTGAAAATGTTGACATTTACTTTTTGTTATATTTGTAGTTTCCATGTTTACATTACTTTGATGAGTTTTTTTTTTTTTTTTTTGTCAAAGAAGAAGACAATCACAAAAACATCATGTTGGCCAAGAAGTCAGCTGGCTTTGGCATTATTGTTGCTGGCCGAGGTACATTGATTTAAATTGGCCATTTCATTGCTCCATTATTTGGCCGTATTGCTGTGGATACTCAAGATTCGTCGAGATACTCAAGTTGATTGTTAACTTGTCCATCGTCGTTTATTCGACTGCTTTTGTTGATGCCTTATTCGTTTTTTCATTTATTTGTTTGTCTATTTTTTGTTTTGTCTCGTTTTAACTAGTATTTATCTCATTGTTAGCGCTGTTTCTCTGTACTTTTGTTTTTTTTTTTTTAATGTTTTGCTATTTTACTTACTTTCCCATTGCAGTTTAATGCTAACAAGTGGATTCACAGTAAACTTGAAACACTTGACTGGGTGAGGGGTTATGATCCTTATTTCTCTGCAAGAGGACTTGGTGGGTATTTAACTTAACGTTCAAAGTCGAGTGAAGTCAAATGTCTGGAAAAAGTAAATATTTATTGTCCTGCAGCTGTTGACTGAAGGAAACGTTCAAATTCTGTTAAATCTGTTTTGAAAACTATGCAAATTTATATCTAATTACAGATGTAAGAGTATCAGTTTCCGGTGTTTGCATGGGTGTGTGTTTGTGTGTGTGTGTGTGTGTGTGTGTTTGTGTTTGTGTCGACATCCTTTTCTACCCTTTAATGTTTTGCTGTCTATAAATGCAGATTTACTTAATCAAGTTTACAGCTGGTCAACAAAAAATGAAATTATGTAGAGCCCTTTGTAGTAGTGTACATATACATATGCACAATACTATTAATAGACAAGTAACATGCTGTGGTCGAGTTAACTCGACTACGATATACCCTTAACCCAGTTGTTAAATAGATACGAGTTTTATTGGCCAATTTCCCTTTAAAATTATTTGCACTCTAATGTTCAGACGGACGGACAGACGGACAGGGCTATATCGACTTGGCTGTTGATCCTGATCAAGAATATATATACTTTATGGGGTCGGAGATGCTTCCTTATGCCTGTTACATACATTTGCACAAAATCATTATACCCTTTTTACCAATTTTTAATGGGTTAAGGGTATAAAAATAAATAGAAAAAGGATTAAAGATGCAGAAGAGCTGAAGAACCCAAAATGTGATACTAATTCAAAAAGAGATAAGTACGTCAAAAGTTAGTAGGTGTATTTGCAAATATCTATTAAAATGCTTTTGAATTATGAATTGGAAGCGACGCAATAGATTTAACGAAATACGATTGAATTTGTTTCTAAACAAATGTTATATTAATAATATCATTTACTGTTATATTAATAATTAATAGTGCATTCTTCAAAAAGGCGCTGCGCGGTGTTGGACTTGGTCACTTTGAGGAAAATCAATCTGCATATGACGCACATCGTCAAAGGAGGAATGGTATATATATATATATATATATATATATATATATATGTATTCAATATATATAGCTTCGTTAGAACTGGAATTTCTTGGACTTTTAGGCAACGAATCGCTGTCAGTAGCCTAATGGCTAACACCTAACTGATAAACTTCATATACATATGTACCTACATGTGGTACAACTTCTAGTGTAGCCATTAGTCGAACGTGATCAATCAGCAGCCACAGGCAATCGAACCGTTCCTGATCCGACGAAGTGCATCAAGCACATCCGTCTTCTGCTGTGGATATAACCACGAACAGTTCCAATGATTACAGACGCCTTCTCCAGTAGATGCCTTCAATATTAGCACCCGTGCCAAAAACAGTATAAGGCAAAATAAAGACTCGTAACAATCAAATATGACTTATTGTCGACTCTATTTTCATTTGTTTTTTATGTTGTTAAATTATTTCACACATTCCTGAAACAATTCTAACAATTTAAACCAAAGTGTTATTCGTCCCAAGTGAAGGGCTTAAGTAATTTTTTAAATTAAATTGAATTCTATGTCTGCTTCGATTAGTTACCTTCTCGAGAATAGTTTTTTCACATATTTGCAGCTGGTGCTTGTTTTCTATCTCTCTCTTCAAATAACATTGGGCCACTGTTTAAATCGGCTCCACGTTATTGAGTAAGTTTATGTTTAACTTATAACTCGTAATCAGTGGAAACTAAAGAAAGAAATACCAACAAAATGCGTAAGTTCATATTTTCATTATAATTGTTAAGATTTTATAGCTTCAAAATCAACTATCAAGTCTACATCCATTCTTGTTTATGCTCTAAAACAATTGCCACCGTTCTAAATGTATTTGCACACATTTTTCGCTTTTAAGCAATTACCATCAATACTCGTCCTAAGGTGGATTTCGACAAGACTTTCCAGCTGGCAATGGGAAATGATTCAGTCGAATAAAGTGTTTTACCTGCCTTTGACTTGTTGTTGACATTTAAAGAGAGACTTGGAAACGTCCCTTAATTAATTTTATTGTTGTCGTCGTCTTTGGGCTACAAGGTGTAACGAACACGTTCTAGTGTGCAGCAAACTGGAGGCATACTCTGTCAACGGGGTAGAATGTGCTCAGGGAAAGTGGGGTGGGTGCTTTGCTACCTAGTAAGCTGCCGTGTCACATAACTAAAAATTAGTAGACGGAGAGCTAAAGGAACGGAATAAAACAACCAGATGGAATGGCTGACGGAATCCACTAGTGATATATTTAGGTCGAAGAACCAAGATGGTGATGTTCTTCTTTCTTTACCCGCCCAAACTGTAAAGACTGATATTCAATGCCTTTATCCTATTAATGATGCAAAACCATATTTGTATCAGGAGCCCATTTCGATATTTTAATTCATATCTATTTTTTTACAATGATAAAAAGCTACTCGCTAACTTTCGTTTGTTTCGTTATTTTAAACTCTTAATTTTGTATTATTTTTTAAGAGTTTTACTTAATTACTATATATTATTTTTAATTTCGTATTTGGCAGTGTAACTTAATGCTACAAATTTAACTCTCTTTTAATTTCAATGAGAAGAGTGTGCAACGAAGGCATTTTATTATATATTTAATTTTAAATCTCAAACATAAGGGCGTTTAGTGGAACAAAACTATAATGAATGAAATGCCATGTGCCCTAGCTATTTTTATTGAGTTAACTGAATGATACAGGTATTTAAATTTTTCATGATATGGGACAACTGTTATATGGTCATTATTGGTTTGATTGTGGTTATTTTAACTTACAATTTTTGCGTGCGGTTATGCCGTACCTACAGCACCAAAACAGCGGTTTGTGTAGTCCATCGTAGTCGACAGGCCTGAAGACGGATGACGTTGCTGTGTGAACTTCAAATCGGATTAGACAATATAACAGCAGATATTACATATACATACCATACCAAATTTAGTTAACTCTGTGTACAATTAAATATTAATTTCTACAAATTAATTCTAAGAGAATTTAGAATTCAACTTAATCCAAGTTTTCGGAACGGTGCGGTAACTTGTCTTTCAGGTTCATGATGTTTCGGTCAGGTGCCGTTCTTGCACGGGTGGGCGCACTCCACTCCAGGCGATTAAGAGGCTGGAGTTTGCGCCCTACATTCCGCTGTCTTGATCGGTACTTCGGGGCTGATCCGCCTTTGAAGAGGCTCTAGCTCAACGTCAAATTATTCCTCCTGTATTGCACAGCCAACAGATTAACAACAGAATAATCGTTAACGGCTGCAATATTCTGGACGAGATCGAACAGGCAAACTGCGCAGCTTCAAGTAGAGGGAAGGACACTGGCTCACTGTAAGCGATCACAATTTGATTGCTTGGTGCAACCGTCATGTCACTATTTGGTTGTGGCAGCCGCCGCGTGTTGGAAGATGCCTATACACAAAAAATCTTTTGAATATAATGTTATGCAGAGTTTTTTTTTTATATTTACACAATTTTGGTGTGAGCGCACTTTTCACTATTCTCTTTGCTAGTTTGTCTAATTAAATTTGAACAAAACGATATTTAGTATGCGGATGCAATAAGAATTGACCAATTAGCGTGGGCGTCACGACGCACAATTGCTCTGAAGTTAGAGTTGCATTTTTGGGTCGGCGCGTGAATGCTCCTGCCAACGCATCATTATCGATCAGCTGTTTGTTACATGCGGCTCGCTGTTACAGTCACGTCTCAAACAACGTTACCAGTACGAATTGATCTCATTTGAATACCCTTAAACCATTAAAAATGGGTATAAAGGGTATAATGGTTTTGTGCAAATGTATGTTACAGGCAGAAGGCAGCATCTCCGACCGCATAAAGTATATATATTCTTGATCAGGATCAACAGCCGAGTCGATATAGCCCTGTCCGTCTGTCCGTCCGTCTGTTTGAACACGCGGATCTCAGAGACTATAAGAGCTAGAGACTTCAAATTTGGAATATAAGCTCTCGTGTACCAGGCGCAGATCAAGTTTGCTTTATTTTATCGATAACTACTTCAGTTTCTGAATTATCGATAAATTTCGATTTCCGATAGCAAGTAATTCCACAATGTAAGAGTCAGAGGCTAATTTATACATGATATGCATATACATATTATTGATCAATTGTCAATTTCATTAAGATCGGATAAGAAACATCAAAGTTATAGTCGAAAATATATTTTCATATTGATCTTCCTGCTGTCAGCAGCCGCAATAATTTTCTGTATGCATATGAATAGGCGAGCGCATGTGTGAGAAAGAGATGGCATGATAATCGTCGCTAGCGTCAATATATTTGTGTATATTCTGCAGAGCCCCGATAACTACTGTACGTATGTATGTCTGTATGTATGTAAGTATGTAAGAAATGCACTTGCAGAACTGAACATTAGAGTGCAAATCATCTTAAAGGGAAATTAGGCAATAAAACTAGAATATATTTAACAACTGGATTAAGGGTATATCGTAGTCGAGCTAACTGCTGTAGTCCAGTTAGCTCGACTAATGTCGTAGCTAATGTAAATTTTTTAAGAATAAAAAAAAATTGGTTTTGAAACAGCTATCGAAGATTACATTCCCTTGTGAAGCGGAGCTAATTGACCCCGTGTAAATTTAATTCTGAATATAACCGACTGATTTCTTTTTGGCCAATAAGTGAAATATCTTCGCCAATGGTGGCAAATCACAGCAATGCACTTGTGGTACTTCAGGAGAGCAATGATCGCTAAAAAGATTGATCAGTGTATAAACAAAAAATGCAATTTGTTGCCTCGAAACTGCATCAGATATTGGATTTAATGGGGTGGCTGTGAAGGAATCTTGCAAGCAGATTGACAGTAATCAGTAAATCTAGCAATCAACGTCCAGGGATGGATTAAAATTGCAATTTTAAAAAATTTTCCAGTTTCCTGGGAAATGGGAAGAGGACTTGTAATACGTTTATATAAACGGCTGGGCGCTTATCAAATTAATAATTAAAACGGCTTTTTGTGGCAGTCGCGGCAGCAGCTTGTTATGCAAATTTCGACACTGTCGACACTTTGTGGGAAAGTAGTTTACTTTTACTTTTGCATCTGAGTGCTGTTGTTGTTGCTGTTGTTGTTGTTGCTGTTGCAGTTGCAGTTGCTGCTAATGGTAGCATACTAACCCAATGAAATGCAAACGATTTTACATAAACATAAACTGGCAACAAGCAACAAGCAACAATAGAAACAGTCGAAACAACAGCCCCATTATGGCAAATAGCTCACACATTTGCAGCGGCTGCAAAGTTCGGCTCAAATTTACATTTCGATATTTTGTTTGTGTTTTCTTTGAGACTTTTTTGTAATTTTTTTAATATTCCTGAGCAACGTTCACTGCATGATTACCTAATCGTAGTGCATTTTAATTGCTATGGCTGTGCTATGCTTATTTTATATGCATTTAAATGATAATTGGAACACTAGGAAGCTGATTTAAGCGCTTGGTAGATTGTTAAATTTCCAGTCAATTAGCAATGGACACGATAACACTGGGAAAGTAGTATTTACACGAACAGCCAACAATTTATGAGTATATAGTCTACTAGATAATCATCAGCCATTTGAGCCTTTCACTGCTGCGCCCTAGTAAAGCACTTGTTTACTCCATCAAATTGCAGATCATTGCGTTGCTTACTTTTCTTATATATACACATACATATATACATACATTTGGTTTATTGTTGTTGTGAACGTACTCGATCAAAAATCAAATGTTGCCACAGCCCTAACCATAATTAGGGTTGTCGATCCATCCATCCAGCCATCCATCATCCATCGTCATTAGTGTAAAAATTGCACATTCACATTTTCTTGGGTGCGACTTGAGGAATGAATGAGGAAGCGAAGAAACGCCGAGTCTTGCAACGAATCACTCTCGATGTTGTTGCAAGCAGAACAGCGTTGATATGCAACAATTATCTTAGTCCACAAGCCCCTCATGCAACCGATCAGGAAGATTTTCGTTAAGCAACTGCACTAAAAATACTTAAAACTGAAAAAACCCCAGATGATATTTGAATCTGATTTCGATGTCACTCAATTGCCAATTAGCGTAATTCCAGCAATTTGCGACTAATAAAACTAAATTAAATTTGCTAATGTTACGACTATTGGTATTTTTTCTTTTACTTTATTTGTTTACTAATTTAAAAAGCCGTTGGATAAAGTAAATATATATAATATATATATATATATATATATTTTTTTTTTGTTCAATTACCTTGCACTTGCATTACATATTCGTGCACAGCCCGACCGGTTAGTGGTGGCGGCGGTGGTTAACCCGTCAGCTTGTGACTGCCACACACCACCACCACTAACACTATTGCTGGTGGCAGCAACAATTGGCAACAAGTTTTCAATGGAAAATCGCCTGTCTCAAGTGACGGCTCAGCGGGGTATATGTAATAACTTTTAATTGAACGAGCTCCACACGCATGTGTTAGCATCATTACCACTGTGTGTGTGTGTGTGTGTAAGTGTGTGTGTGTGTATGCGACATAAGTTACAACAATAATATAAAATGCAACAACATTAGCGACAACATCTCTTATATGAAGCTAACGACTTGAATTTAAATTGTTGTTGTAGTTGCCCATTTTGAAGTTCGTTGCCGCGGCTGCACAATTGTTGTTGTTGTTGTTGTTATTGTTGCTGTTGCTGTTGCTGCTGTGTAGATTGTTGTTACCGGTGTTGCACATTTCACTTGCTCGTGGACCGTTCGTATCGGCTCGCCACACATTTTTGGGTATAAATCGAATCTGGTCCCAAACGCCAAGCCACATTCAGTTCAGCAACGCCAAGGAGTCCACAACCCAAAATACTCCCTGCAAACGGTTTCAAAATTATAATACGCCATATCCTATTTTTTTTTTTAAGTGAAAAGTTTATTTTTTATTTGAATATTTTTGTGCGTGTTTGTGTTCGAAGCAAAAGAAAAATGTTCAAATTTATTGTAAGCAAAACCTATTTGTATAAAAATGCACCTTTAAATATTACTTTAAAAATGGTTAAAAAAACGAGCTGAAAGCAAGGATATCAGCAATCATCAGCTTGAATGTTTTCGAACAACATCCGATAAAATAATACAATAATAATTCCATTTTTTTTCTGTGTTTTTTTTTTTTGTTTTTGTTTTTTACTTAGCTTCCTTGTCTGGCGCTGTTGGCACTGGCCAGCGCGTTGAAAATTCATGACTACGAGCATGAGGAGCACGCCAAGTACGAGCCGGAACATGAGGAAACTGAGGTGCACCACGAGGTGGATCACAAGCATGCCACATCGCATCAGAGCGTTAAATTCCATCACTATCATGCGGTACCCGTTTACATCAAGCACGAGGATCAGCACCTCATAAAGAAGCCCATCGAGATTGGCGGCACCAAGCAAAAGTTGAAGATTCTGCATCCGAAGAGCGAACACAATCATAACCATGGCCTGGTGCTGGAGAACCACAGCGAATCGCATCTGCACGAGCACGGCCACTACGAGGAGCCAGTGCATCATTCTGAGCACTACGAGCATTATTCGCACCACGAATAGGCAAAAGCGGGGCCCACTAGACCCAATTGCCCCATACCCATTTTGCCAAATAATGCATAATTTTTTTTCTTAATTCAGATCAGAGTCTGTTCTTTTTTTAAATATGTACGTTTAAGGCTTTTTTGTTTATTTTTTGTAACCTTTTTGGAATAAAATTCTGCCTAAAGTATTAATGAACACAACTTATTTATGACATCGAAAATTACACTAATTGACGATATATTAATTTACCTTAAAATAAATTTCAGTTTCTTCATAAAGTTGATCAATTTGGATTTACGAAGATAGACTAAAATCTGGTTGATAATTCTCTTATGAGCCAAATATTTCAGATATCAACATTTTTGGATAAATAATAAAATGTATATTTTAAATTTCAGTTTTTGTTTTAAGTTAAATAAAAATTAAAAATTCAAATTATTTTCTAAGCTACATATTAAGTTCGTCTGCAAATTTAAGTTCATTGCATTTTCAAAGGATTTTATTTCCTATCTTCTACAGTTTATTTTTAAATATCATACAGCCGGAAACAGGTACACAAACGGGCATGACTAGATCGACTTTTGAATCCGGTCAATCACATATATACATTTTGCTTGAAATTGGAACACCTTTATTCCATTTATTCAGTTGAACTGTGTGTTCTGTATTAGTATTTTTCAGGTCAATGAGAGTTTTTCAATATAAACTAGAAACAAAAACATACATTGGTGGCTCTTGCTCTTGTGATCTCCAAGATATTATTAAGAAATTGTGGTCGAAATCGAATTTACCTATGGTATGCATAACTATACATTAAAACTTTCAGCTCTCAGATATTAATAATTTTCAAAATGGATAAACAAACAGGCAGATGAACATCACCTGTCGACTCCACTCTAATGCTCAATTAGAATATACTTAAGGAAATAAAATGTAAAATAGTTCCCCAATGCGTCAAGGTCATTCCGTTATTAAAAATGCAGGCCAAGTCGTTTATATTTGGCTAAATAAATTCATTGCAAGTACTTAAATAACTGCTAGTACACTCTTTAGGCGCCAACCCATTTTTAAAGCCTATCAAAAGGCAGTCGCTGTTGAATAGAATTTGAGCTTCTGAAAGCTGTGTTAAAATGTTGAGCAAAAATCAGTTAATGCCAAATTACGCTTTGAGCGGTGCACACTTAAAAGCTTTCGAATAGTTGATTTGCATAGCTGCAAGCTTTTAACTGTGGAGTATCTGAAATACATGCAGTGAGCGCACTCGCCAAAAGCTCAATTGAACAGCTGTTTTTTTAACGCTTAAAGCTTTTGCTAGTTAGAGCTTTTATTGTCTTTCGATTTATTAACAATCTTTTTATTGTGTTCCACAAAGTGTTCTTTTTTGTAGCGCATAATATAATTTGTTCTAGCTCATCCGGTTGGTCGGGTAACAGATCTTTGAGGACGCAAAGCAAGTGCTGCTGCGACTGCCCCGCCTTGTGCCTGGCTATCAATAAATAATTACAATTACCTTAATACAAAAAATTAAAAAAAAAGACATCAACAACAACAAAAGATTCGAGTATTTAACAAAATGTTGCATATAATAAACTACATAACAGACTAATTCTTGGGCGGCGGTCGCAGCGCCAGATTTGCTTCAAGATCCTTCACGCCGCCACGCAGCAACTTCTTGCCTTGGCTGCCAGTAGCTGGCGGGTGCGGGGCACCGCCGCGCTTACCACGCTTGCCACCACCACTGAGGTTGCCACTGTTGCCTGTGGCGCCTCGCAGCAGCTGCGTCCTGTACGTGTGCTGATAGCCATAGCCTTCGGGATTATTGTTGAACTTGGGACTGTAGCTGTCATAGTCCAAGCTGCTGCTGCTGCTGATGCTGGCAGCATTACCACCAGCACCACCCGACTTGTAGCCACCACCAGCGTTGGAGGTCAGCTTGCCATGTGCCTGGCGCATAGATTGCTCCCAACTATCACGCTCCTCCTCGTACTTGCTGGAGAGCGGCTCCTTCTTCAGCACATATTGATAGGGTAGCGGGTAGCCATCGTCGCCGTTATCAGTGCCCAAGCTGCTGGGCAGTGGTTGCTTCTCCGCCAGTTCCATGCTGCTGGAAACCGGCTCTGCAAAGTAACCGGAATACCCCTTATATTCCGGATGCAAGTCGACGGTTGACTTTAGCTTGTGGCGATAGTCCTGGGCTTGAATTGCATGAATGTTGCTACCACGTTGCTTCTCCGCCTTGTAGGGCAGCGAGTTAATGTCATGATAGATCTCCGAGTTGAAATACAATTTCTGTGGCTTGCTTGTCACACGTTCCCTATCCCGTTCGCGTTCATCCAGCTCGTGCTCGGGTGTGGTGACCACATGCGACAGATCGAACTCCTCAATGTTCTTGAGTGCAGCGCCATGATCAAAGTGCTCGGCGCTGCTCTTCAATGGCAGCGTATATGGCTTCGATACTGTCTTCACTGTGGCCGTCTGCAGTGGGGCACGTGTCTTGATCTTGTAAATGAATTCCACATTGGGTGCGAGACCTTCTGACGATATGTCTGGTGCCTGGTATGCGGTTTCCGTCTCCGATTGATAGCGCTGCTGCTTTGTGCCCTGCTTGCTCAGCTGGTGCTGTTGTTGCTGATGAGAGTGGGAATGCGAATGCGAATGCGACTGTTGATGTGGATGCAAATGTGAATGCTGCGTATGGTATTGACCATGCTGCTGGCCAGGCTGACGTATCTGGCTGCCAGTAGCGGGCGGATTGCTATACTTGGGGCGCACCGTACTGCTGCTGTAGCGCTTTTCATCGCTAGCAATTGAGGCGCTGGAGCTGGGCCCGGATCCGCTGGAGCTGGGGTTGGGCAGCGAGAGAAGCTTATAGTAGGTTTTCGTTGCCGGTGGTGCCAGCTCCTGCGGCGTCGTAATTATCTTGCCCTCCGCTTCCAGCTCCTTCATGTACTTGATGACAGACTTTTCAATTTGTTTCATTATCTCCGCTTTGGGTATCTCCGTTGATGCAGAAACCCGCACCTTCTCCTCCGCCTCCTCCTCAATGTTTCGATACAGTTGCGGCTGTGGCTGCTGCTGCTGTGGAGGTGGATAACTGTAGTACTTTGTGCGATAGAGTCGCTCAATGTCGCCGCCATTGGGATCGGTCTGAGCAGGCGTCTCATATTGCTCATAGTTGGGTGGCAACGACTCCTTCTCATAGACGGGCGCTGGAGCTGGTGAGGACTCAACACTCGATGAGGACTCAACTGATTGCAGATGTTGCTGTTGCTGCTGATGCAGATGTTGCTGCTGCTGTTGCTGTTGTTGCTGTCGCTGCTGCAGTTGTTGTTGCTGCTGTTCGGCTAGCAGCAGAGCCTGCTGCTGCACCAGCTGATCCTGCAGCTCCGCCTGCATTTGTGCCTCCAGCAGCGCCGCCTGCGCCTGCGTCTTGGCATGATTAGCCTGATTATGCGCCTGTTGCTGCTGTTGATGATGCTGCTGCTGTTGCTCGGAACTGGAGCTGGGTCGCTGTGTGTTCGCCACAATGTGCAACGGCGATGATGGTTCATTGTGACGTGGGCCATAGGCCATTTTCATGGCATTGACGACGTATTCTGCAGCCGTTTCTGAATCCTCCAACAAGGCTGTCTTCTCATCACTCAGGCCAATACCAGCAGCCCTAACGGATTCGGCTGTTGAGCTGTAGTAGGGACTGATCTTGCCATGCGGTGGCAATGAAGATGATTCGTGCTCCGGTCTTATGAGATTCAACTCCAGCTGTCCGTAGCTATAGTCTGAGCAGAGAATGGAAGATAAACAGAAAGAGAGAGAGAGAGAGAGGCAGAGAGAGATGAGAGAGAGAGAGAGAGATATTATTTACAATTATATTTAAATATTGCAGTTCTTTATTTGTGGCATAGTTAAAATGGCACTGAACTTCAATAATGAGCTTCGGAAAATTAACCTAATAAAAATCTAAAGAAAATAGGACTTTTAACAAACTTGAATCGCAGATTTACTAAATCACATTCGATCTTAGATATATTTTTCGAAATTTTTTCTATAGAAAGTTGGTAGAATTTGAACTTGAATTGTTTCCAATCTGAATCGTACCGATAATCAAGTTCCCAAAAGGCAACATTCCAAATGTTCAACATTTCAAAATTTTTGTTTTTTTCCGATTAGCTTTAAAAATATTTTCATTTGTTGTAACAAAAATATAAAAATATAAAAAATTACAACACATTTGCTTACCTGTTGTTGGCTCCTTGGTCCTTGTGTGTGGTGAAACACCACGTCGCGCAAAGCTGCGTCCATGTCCATTGGAGCGAACCGCCGCCAGCGCCAACTGATCGGGCACCACGCTCTTCTCGCTGGAGTCCTCCACAGTTGTCTTTGCGACTGGTCGTCGACTAATACGTGGCTGCGACTGTGCAACACACACCGACACCTGCATTGAAAGCTGCAAGTGCAAATGAGTGAGAGAGTGAGAGAGAGAGAAGAGAGAGAGAGAGATAGAGAGAGATAGAGAGGGAGACAATGGAAAGAGGGTGAGTGAGTGAGAGGCCAAAGTGGAGTATTTAAATGGTAATTGTTTTTTGTGTCCGATGTCAGTCGGTGTCGATTTGTCAGCGATGTGAATGCAAAGCGCAGTCTGTCGGCGATTTGCTTTTTGTGTTCAGATATTTTTTTTATATATTTTGTAATTAAACTAATTAAAGTTAACCAATTCGCTTTCGCTTTCGGGCGTGTTGGGGAGGGACGCTATATGTACCTCTCGGTCTTGTGAATGAGTTGGAGCTTGAGCTGCGTCCGCTGCAAGTTCATTGGCCCATGCTTATGGATGATGGGGCAAGAGCAAGAGCAAAAGCGTGTAGCTGCAGCAGTAGCAGTAGCAACAGCAGCAGCAGCAGCAGCAACAACTCAGTTTGCTGCTTGGCGGCACCAACATGAAATGTTTTAGACACGCAATTTTGTTGTGATTGAGGCTGATTGCCGATTACCAACTGCTGACTGCCTGGCGAGGCGATCAAGGCAATCACAAATTGGCCATTATAAAATTTACAGCTTCAGTTAATAAAGCAGTATTTTTTTTTTCTTTGTGTTAATCTATTTGATCATGGATAAGTCTTTAACTGGTGCTTCACTGTCCTCTTGCGTTTCAGTTGTATGAAGCGGAGGCATATTCCATTTAACGGTTTTCTGTAATATACTGTTTTTTTTAATTTTTTTTTTTGTCAAAATGAAAAATAATTTTCATAGAAAGAAATTGTTAATTTTTTCTTTTTCAATCTAAATTGCTGTAGGCCGTAAATTATTTGCATAAATGTTATTAATACAAAGCAAATCTCATTTTATCTAGCTATTTTGTATATTTTTGATTTCATATATATTTGATATACAAATTAACTGAGATATACTTTCTAAGATAAAAACAATCTATAATGATATTCTAAGATCATATTGGTAACAACTCTTTTTTTTTAAATACAATTCCTCATTTCTTAGCAGATATGAGAGACATTTATTTAAATGAGTTTAATTATGGAAAGTGTGGGAAATTTTGAACTGATACATAAATGTTTTTTTATCTAAGAGACTAGGTGAACTGAATGTCTGCTTCGAAACAATAAATATTTTATATCTAACATATATAAATATTTGTATCTATATTATTTTATTATATATCTAACACATATAAATATTTATATCTAACAAGGTTTGTGGTAAAACCACGGAACCGTTTTTTATTTCCATGTGTTCCTTCAAATTTTTAATCCATATGGTTAAAATAAAATTAAATCGGAATTCACATTTCAAATGCTGCTAATTATTATGTTTGCATGTATTGTAGTATTGCACAAATACATACATATACATATATATATATATATATATGTATACATATATATTTATAGTTATTGTTGTTATTACAAAATCACTTTTAAATTCAAACTTGTGGCACACACAAACACACACACACAAACGCACACAATAAAAAAAATAAACGAAATCAACTGTGGAAATCCTTTGTGGCTTGCTGGAAGGCTCTGTTGCCTGTTTGTGTTACCAATTGCAGTTGCACTACTTACAATTAGCATGGCCGCGGCAAGGCAGAGCCAACGATTCAGGCTCAAGTGCAGTAGGCTCTTGTGGCACCGACAACGCGTTGACGAAGCGTACATCATTTCGCGGCTGTTACTGGATTTGAATTGTTTGCCCCGAGCTGGGAAGGCGAGGCTTTTATAATGACGCTGCCGGTGCAGCGGAAAATTTATGCGAATGTGTGCGCAAAAGAAAACATGCTGCTTCCACTCAGCAGAAATCACAACCGAAACCGAGCGAGAGAGTGAGCGAAATAGACTCACAGAGAGAGAGAGAGAGAGGGAGATGGGGAAAAGGGGAGATGTGCAGTTACGGAGACATTCGTTTTTTTGAGGCAAACACTTCAACACCTTTGCCACAACACATTCAAATTGTAACGGCTACTTAACGCACTGCGTATGCGTGATCTGTTCGATTTATGTATATAATTGTGATCCGTATCGCATACGCCTGGTGTGATGTGATGAGCTCGAACTTGCGGTAAGTGCAGCAAGTGCCACACACACAAATCAAATGTCAAATGCTTAACTGGTTTTAGTGTCGGTTTCGATTTCGTTTTGGCCAATTAAGCCATAAGCTGCACACACAGTGAAAATACAGTTCAATGAAATGCTGGCGTCTCTCAATTTTAGCGTCCGTTCAATTTGCCACGATTGGATGAAAGTAGGTTGCCTCTGCAAAAGAGGGAGTCCCAAACAATTCAACCTATTCAACCAAAGGACACGGTTAACTGTGTCATCGTTTGTGACTTGAATCAGAATTCTAAGGAATACTTATCAATAAATGTATGGAAAGGCTGCAAATATTGACACGAGTATCAAATAATCTTGTGATAATTGATAACGTGGCAATTCCTTTTATAATTTGTTGTAGAGAGATGATAAGCGAACCTCCGAATAGATGGGAATTGAGTGGAATCAAAGGATGGATATCAAATTGATATATAGATATAAATGTTTGAAGTAAGCTAGAGCAACACCCGTTAAGCATCCAATTGAAAATGTTGTCAAGTTCGGGAGATCGAAACGACTATTGGTAAAACTGAGGAGGTTAAGGAAATTGAATTGAGAAAAAAAAAATGATTTTGAGGAGGTAGTAATACATATTGGTAAAAGGAGAAAAGGCGATAAAAAATAGTAAAATAAAAAAACCTAGTAAATAGGTCAGGCACATAAGATTAATGAATAAGCAGAAATCTAATTGTTCAAGGAATAAAATTTTAAAAAATAAAAATAATAATAGGGTTAAGCTGAAGTATTTTCATAATTTTGTAATTTATTTATAAAAACCTTATAAATTTATTAAAAAAAATTCTTCGCTTAAAATGAAATTGAATACATTCTTGAAAGTGTGTTTGGTTAAAATAGGGCTAAGCTGCAATAAGAATATACAGTTATAATGCACTGCGGCACCAGACTCACAATTAGCCTGCAACTCGCACAACATCAACACCAAAAATGGTTAAAGATAAACGAGTGGTTTTTGTTTTGAATGTTTCGTCTGTGCGCTTCGAGGTTTCGGTTTCTTCATGGTCACTGATTAGGTGCATAGTAATTAATGGAGAGAAAAGAGCTGCACAAGAAATGTATGATGATTTTTATCAGACTCAGCAGCCGCAGCTGCTGGCAACAGCAAGTGCAACATAGCGATGCACTTGTTCAGTGGAATTCAAAATAAGATTATAATTTCGATTGTGACCAATAAATAAATAAGCTGAAAGGCTGAAAGGTGAAATGGGTTCATTGTTCAGTTAAGTTTATCCCATGCTAACCGACAAGTTGCTATGATTTATATTTATATTCTGGCAAAAGCATTTGCCACACTTAACAGCAAATAATGGAAGCGAAAACGAATACGATTTCCCAACAATACAATCACAATATTCGCATGTCGGCAAACGGCAACGGGACCGAAACTGGGACTGGGCATGCCACATGTGAAGATCAACAACCTTGCCAATGTGAATACTTGAATGCAATGCATGCGCGTTATATGGCCAAAACCAAAAACAACATCAACAGTTGCACTGTTGCACTGGCGGCAACGGCCGACTGACGAGTGCACAGTGGCCCAAAGCATTTAGCCCAGCTCCCAACTCGGCTTATTCAGCTCGATTAGTTTGCCGAGTGCATATGGAAATTCTCCACGGAGAGTTTTCAAAGCAGATTGAGACTTGTTCCATTTAAGCTATAAGTTTACTTTAAAATAAAATAAATTAAAATAAAATAAAATAAATTATATATAAGACTTGAATATGCTCTTAAAGCCTGTTAAGCAGCTTAGGGAAAATTGTGGTTGATTAAGTCGAGTATAAGTCACAACAATAATTTTTTATTTAAATATACTTAACGCTTTCATATAGTTTGGCTAGGCTGACTTTATTACATATCTGCCTAATTTTAATTATATCCAAAATATACTTAAATAGAGCCTTAGGTAAAACTTGTAATATTATGTGAAATGAGTAAAATATTTGCATTCCTTCAATATATTTAATGAAACCAGCAGCTTTGATTGACTTGCAAGGCTTTTTGTGTGTTTTAAGCCATGAAAAGGATAGCTGTATTCATTGTAAATATTAAATAATTCCGATTAAAAAAAAAAAAATTAAAATGATCAGATTTTCATAAGAAAATCAATATAAAATAGAAACACTCTGCAAAATGCGAATGCAGTCAATTCTTTCTGACTTTGTTCCACTGTGCTGCACAACGGTTTTTGCAACGCTTGGACAATGTTGGAAAATGTTACATTTTGTGTTCGGCCTGACGCTTAAGTTATTAATTTGCTGCTGCTGCTGCTGCTGCTGCTGCATGCTGCTGCTGCTTGTGGCAGGCAAGTGAGTGAATTGTTGTTTATGTTGCGGTGTTTTATGGGTCCATTGTTATGGCAGCATTTAGATCATTATATATCTTATGGGCTATACCTGCTAGCTCTATTTGCTTTCCTTTAAATGAGTCTTGTGTTGGGATCTTTGGTGTCCTCCATGCTTGCGGAAGTGTCCATAGCTCATATGATATACACTTAAGATGCGACACAATGGGACAAAAGCATAATTTGAAAGTAGCTTCAGTTTTTTTTTTTAATTTTTGTCGCATGCGAGAAATTTGTGTTAAGTATCAGACCACCTGACCAGGTAATGGGCAGGTCCGGTATCTTGGCTAGATGCCCGTGCACTCTGCCCAACGTGACAGCAATGGACAATCGATCCACATTCGGATACAAACTTTCAGTTTCAAAACGATTGCTTTTTTGTTTTGTTTTTTTTTGGCACGCATTGCGGCCAAAAGGGCTGCATCCAGGTGGCAATTGGAAATGCAGTTAGTTGCATCTGCTCGATAGAAATCTGGAAGTGCAGCTGAATTCGTGTGCGCGGAAGTTGCCTGCTCCTCTTGTGTTGCAAATGTTGCATATTTTGTGTGCATTTTAATAATGCACATACATACATACATGTATGTATGTTTGGGACTGGAAAGTCGAGATGCAGCCAGAGCTACAATAACAGCCACAAAACGCTGCCGCTGCCACTGCCGCATTTGAATAGGAAAAATTATAGAAATTGGCACAATTTGCCGTCCATTGCGGCAGCTGATTATGCTAATTGTTTGGGTTGCATACTTGAGTTTTACGTAAACTCATTTAAATAATGTGGCAACAGGCTGAGCTGGCCATGCAAACGACGCTCTTAAGTAAACAAATGATGTAGGTGAAAGTTGCCAAGCGCCTTAAACTGGGCTAATTATAACAAAAAAAACAACAACAAAAACTGGTTGTCCCAAGAAAACTGTGCAAATATTATGAATATTATTTATAGAACATTGTATTCAATCTCTACTGTAATCAAATGCGAAATCATTCATAAATTCATGTAAAATATTATTTAATTTATAAATTAATCAAACTCAGATGCAGAACAAATCTACAGAATAATCAACGATTATATTTAAAATGTTAAAATTGTAATCAAATAGTTAAAATTAAAATTAAAAAATAAAAAATTATTATGATTGGGAATGAGCCTAAAAATAATATTGTACTTCATCAGATGCAGAATCTGTCTGGCTACCAAAAAATCAGTTAGTTTGAAAATGTGTTCACACCAAGAAATAAGGAAAAACTGAAATTGAACCACACCGAAAACCGCTTAATTGGAAAAGCAGTCTGAAAATCCGTGTTTATAATCGATTTGTACGATAATTTAATTTGGTTGCTGCTTTTCGAGTTTCCTGTTCGTTTGGCAGCAATTTCGCGTGATTGCCACATGTTGCTATTTAAATGTGAATTTTTGTATTTATTGTGTGCAATACTTTAAAATCTCTGGCATTTAACACCAAAGCAATGCAAATAAACAATTTAAAAAAAAAGAAAAGCTTCGCCGAAATGCCAAAATTATTTTCAAATTCATATTATTGTGTGTGCAACTTTATCGGTCTTATGCGTGATTTCCGGGTGATCGTTGCAAATTGCATAAGATCACCCGGACGATGGATGTTCCGCATTAAAAGTATATTGGAGGTGTTTTCTGCTTTCTGCCAAATGCGACAATTCGCAGTGCAGTGCAACAATGTGGCATGCTTTCAGGCAGCAAGTGAATTAGCGTTTGCTGCCTGACAGAGAGTGCCCGACTCAGATATACCTCTTACCACTTATTACTCTGCTGTTCATCCTAAATAAATTAATTCCAATTTTTAGTAAATGCACAAAAAAACTCACAATTTGTTGACTAACAGATACCCTACTTAAACTAACTACTAACCATTCTAATATATATATTTTTTGGATCTCTTAAGGATGTCACCAGATCTTACTATTTCCGGTTTAGAGTGTTTAACTTTGAAATTGCGGAAGATATTTCGATATTTTTTAAACGATTTTTAAAGTGGGTCACTGGGCATTTACCTTCCAAATTTTATATTTTATTATTAAGCAATTATCAATTTGCGATAGTTGATTTTATTAATTTCCTAGCCCCCAAGTCTCTAGCTCCAATGTGTTCATACAGATTGAAAAAAAGACTGAGTGACTGCGTCAGGGTATAAAAAATGCGGATAGACTTAACTTTGATTTACTCTGAAGAATTCAGATTTTTCCTATATTTACAGTAACACTGAAGTTCGTTGCCAGCTTTTCGTAAAAGGGAGTGGCCAAGTTTGGTCTATGCAAAGTTGTGATCTAGGGAAAGCCCCAGTTGTAGCTATTTTACCCGTTAACTTCCAATAATTTAACTATATAACGAAAAAAAAGAAACACAAAAGCCTTTCATATATTTTACATATTTTATTGGTGCAAAACTACATACATATATATAAATTCAAAAGCAGATATCAATACAAACTAATTATTGCACATATTTAACACAATTTGTTGTTGTTGGCGAAACAAAATAAAAGAAAGGGAAAAGTCACAAATAATCGAATGGGGTTTTGAATAACAAAAACAACACAAACAACAACAAAATGAATGCGAAAAATGAAACAATGTCAACGCGAAATGAATTCCAATCTTGGTTGATGGAAATAAGGCTGGCAACCGATGAGATACTTTCTAATTAGTGGACCCAACTACTGAGTTGCCAGAATAAATACTAATGAAATATACATCTCTGGCCACATAAGAAACCAACAGACAAACATATATATATATATATTAACAGTATCTAACCCTCGAGCAGCTGCGTCGTCTTGTACTCAATGGCCGAGCCCATCTCGGCGCCGAGCTTCTCCCGGACGTATTCGCGTATCTGTTGCAGCTGATGATCGGCCGCCTGCTCCTTGCCGGCCGCCCGCTTTCCTTGTCGCATCTTCCGGCCGTGGGCGTGGTAATTATATGGTGGCTGCGTTATGGCCATGGCCTCGTCCGGCTCATGCGATGGCTGATAGTCGGCAGCTGTTGTTGCCGCATGATCCGCATGTCCGCTCTCCGCCTGTTGCTGCAGCTGCTGGTGGTGGTGGTGCTGGTGTTGGTGGTGCTCCTCGGCGTATGATTGCATGGCGGGCATGGGATACATGCTGGCAGCATAGTCAGCGCCTGTGTTTGGCGCCTTGAAGATGACCTTGGTGTGTGTGGATCGCGGATTGTTTTCGGTAGTGGGCAGCTCGTGCTCATGACCAGCTGACTCCGGCTCATGTTCTGGCACATAAATGGGTTGCTGCTGCCCCGCTGCCGATGGCCCATTGGCGTATTGATGCTGCGGTCCCATCGCTATTAGATATAGCTGAGGCTGATAGCTTCTCTCGTATTGCGCCTGCTGCTGCTCGTGCTGCTGCTGCTCCTGTTCGTGCCCCTGCCCCAGCCCCTGCTGCTGGGCGTAGTAGAAAGCAGGCTGCTGTTGATGCTGCGGCTGCTGCTGATAGCCGGTGGGCACATAATATTCCTCTGAAGCGGGTTGCTCGTACTGTGGCTGCGACTGATGACGACCCTTGTAGCCCTGGTAGACATCGTCAATGGGCGCATACTCGATGGGCTGCGGTGTTGCCGCCACCTGGTGGGCATAGCTCACATCCGGATGATAGTGGGCCGTCTGGTGTTGCTCTGGCGTGCCGTACGACTGTGGTGGGGACAGCTCCTCGTGCTGGTGCTGGTGCTGCTGCTGATCCTGATGCTTGCGCTGTTCCGCCTCTTGGAGGAGCTGAAGATATTGTGCCGCACGAATTTCCAGATACTGCTGCAGCAGCGTTTGCAAATGAGCAGCATATTTTGCCGGTCCCGGTATGCGGAGTATTATAACCGGCTCTTGGTAACCAGCAGCATCGACTCCTGGCCCGCTTATCTGCTGATGCGACTGGGGCAAATCAATTTGCGGCTGCTCCGCGTGGAGCTGGGGATGAGCATGCTGTGGCTCCTCCGCTGCCGGCTGATGTGTTTCGTAGCTGGTTTGTGGCTTCAGCTCGTAGGAATAGGATGGTTCAATGGTCACGCTGGTCACCTGCTGATGCTGAATCGGCGCATGCTGCTCCGACTGTGCCGGTCCCGACTGCTCATAATCCGCCTGCGAGTATCCCGTATAAATATCGGGCGAATCCGTGGCGGGTATATCGTGCTGCGAGTACGGATAGAACATGAACTTGGGCGGTGTGTAATCGTATCCCTGATGCGAGTAGCCATATCTGTGGAGAAACAGAACATCAGCATTTTTAATTATTTGTGGCTTTCAGGGTCAACCCAATGTGGGTCCTTCTGCACTTTTCGTATTCATTGGAAGATCTCGAAAGGCCATTCGTTAACCAGTTCCCATTCACTTTTATGGTTACAAGTCAATCATGATGTCAAAATGTGATGTTAATCTGATTGCATTAAATTATCTTTCATAATCTTCTATATTTATAAAAAAATACATAACTTGTTTATTTTGTTTTCCTTTTACATCTGTCAAAGGATTTTTACTATGAAAGATTTGAAAAACTCGTATTGGGAGATGTCGAGTAAAATGAGTGATGTAACTCGAGATACGGAAGATACATATGCTAATGTCATATTCATGCTTTTGACACTAAATACATTAAAAACTTGAATATGCGAATTTCCGCAATCTTTGTTTTGAATTGGTTTTAATTTTTATCATAAACATATCTCTTGCTTTGGAGGAAGACACAAACAATATGAAACTAATTTGTGAATCACATCATTATTATAAGTCTATGGAAAATTGGTTATAACCTTATTACCAAGTATTGCCAAAATATGTACATAATTTATAAAGGAAGACGTAAGCATCTGCAACCAATATATATATATATATATATATATATATATATATCTGCAAAATATTTGTGGCAAGTCGGGGACTTCAATTTGGACTGATGAACAAAACCATGTGTTATTTTGATTGTGTCTTTTAATACCAGCTTTGGCAATAAGAAATGAGATTTCATATGAGGCTGCAAATCTTTATGAAGATCAGTTCAATGGATTTAGTAGCATTTAACAACTGGGTTGAGGATATCTTCTAGTCGAACTCTCTCAACTAGAGCATTCGCAAATGTTTTCTTTTTTTTAAAATATTTTTTAATTATTTAGCGCTTCTAAATCTTGAAATTGGCAGTGAAACTGTTGGTTTTTGAAACTAAATGAAATTTTCATGCTTTAAATCAATGCCCCATGTGGCCACAAATAGCTGGGGAACTGGTTGGCGGCACCACCGGAGAGCATTGTAGTCTACCACCAGACCAAGTTGGAAGAGTCACTGACCCCAATTCGCCGTCGATGGTGCGCTTGTTGGTCTTTCCGCTGGCGCTGCTCCTGGTCGAATTATCACGCTCCACTTTGATTTTGATCTTGCTGCCGTGCAGCTTGAACTGTTTGTCCAGCTCTTTGATGAACTCCAGATCATCAGCGGGCAAATTGCCAAAACTGGCGGCCAGCGATGGCGGCTTCGTCGTTGTCGTCTTGCTGGCAATCTTAACGCGTGGCTTGCTTGGCTTTGTTGTGGGTGGATGTCCGCTGGCCGAGGAGGATGTGGTCAGTGTTGAGGCACCAGGCGTTTTTGTGGGTCGCTTCTTCAGCGTGGTCACCTTCTTGGGATAGCCGCTGGCCGATGATTTTGTGGGCGACGTCGGCTGCCCCAAGGCACTCACCAAGCACAGCGCTGCGCTCAGCGTACACTGAAAAAAATGCAAAAAAGGATGGTGAATGAATCGCCAAAAGCCATGTGTAGCCAGCTAATGTGTGTTACCAGACCATAACCAGACCATAACCCATAAACCTAGACTCTTGTTTGCTGGCACCTTTGTCTTTTGGCTTTTGGCTCAAGGTGAGGCGCCAGCGAAACAATCGAATGCCGCAAATGCGATTGCGCCAAAGGCTCTTTTGTTGTTTGCCTCTCGGCAATCGAATGGTCTCGACACAAAAAGCAAAACCAACTAAAATCAATATACTCAAAAAAAAAAAAACGATGCTTTCAGCACACAAAATAAAATCAGCCAACGATTGTTCCGCTGATTCCGAACAACAAACAAACAAACAAACAAACAAACAAACAAACAGACACAATTATGAAATTTGTCACTTCGTTTTATTGAAAACATGAATTAATTAAGTGACCGCTTTTGACTCTTGTGACTCTTGTGGCGATAGTTGGAAATGGATCAACATTTGGTGTAGTTCGTGTCGTGGCTCTTTTCTTTGCCAATATTTTTAACTGAAAAATGTGTATTCAAATGAATTGCAATTTATGTTTTTGGCATAATTGCTTAATGATGTACTTATTAAATGACTAACGTTTTTTGGATGGGCTCTTAACCGACAATAATCCCTTAACAAGTGCTCCCAAATTACTTCATAAATATATCCTCCTAAATATGGTATTGTTAGTTTAATTTTATTTTAATATACATATATATATATAATTTATTTTAATATATGTATATATAATTATTCAGTTAAATTTCTTATTGTAAGTCATTTTTAATATAGACTGGATTCTGGTTTGCGGTCATCGAAATGTGGCCGGGTTCGTGACATAAGTCATTTGTTGTTAATATTATATGTAAGTTGGAAAATTAATATTTAAAGAGTACCAGAAAGGTGCACTAATAAATTAAAATTAATTTTTTTTTTAATATTATTTTTATATTATTTTTTTTTTTTTTTTTAATTTTGCTGCTATTTTGATGAAAATTTCAACACGAGGGAGCTGCGAGTTAAATACCCAACAACCAGCCCACTTTAGTAGTACAATTTTAATTGCTTTTTGTCACTCAATTACAGCGACGATAAATGCAAAACTGGGACAGTGTGTCAAGTCGACTCAAGACTTCCAGATTTAAGATACACACATAATTTAATAGTGCCTTGTTGCAAACATTATTCAGTTTATTTATTTTTATTTTTTTTTGCTGTTGTGGATTGCCCATGTGTATGTGTTTGTGTGTGTGTGGCTGCCACTTTAAGCAGGAAGACTATTTTGTAGACTTTCGTTTAGTTGCTGTACGGGCGCACCTGCAACACAGCAGCGGCAACAAAACAAAAATGCTCAAAAAAAAAAACAAAAAAAAAACAGAAATAATTTCTGTCAAATGCTGGCATTGTGGTTGAGTGGTTGGGGCTAGAGGTGTGTGGAGGCGTGTGGTGCTGGGAAAGTCGACGGGTTTCGCTTGCATGCGAATTTATGCGATCTTTGTTGATAAGCTGTTGGCTGTTTTTATATAAGGCGTCCAGCACCACCACCAGCTCCAGCACCAGTCACCAGTCACCAGTTCCCCACCAGCCGACGGTCAGCAATGCTAGCATTGAAATATGTTTTCTCAGAAAACAATGTAATAAACTTTGTGTAATTATTTAATTAAATTGTTGTTGTTGTTGTTGTTGCTGTTGTTGTAATTGCTACCTTTCACTTTGCAGAATGTGCAAGTAACATTATCAAACAGCTCAGGCAGAACATCTACCCATTAAGCCCTTCTCTTCGTGCTGCAATTGTCGCATGCTCTGGAAAAAAGTTGCGAAAATTTGAAGAAAATTTCACAAATAAAAGAAATCATTTTAGAGCAATTGTTGCAAATTAAGCAACTGTGTGTGGGGCACGAGTCGTGATCGAATTTTCGCTCGGGGCACAACACGGCACACATCTCTAAACAACGGCGACAACAAACAGCAGTCGCAGCCGCAGCCGCAGCCGCAGCTGAAGCAGAAGAAGAGGAAGAAATTATTGCCACTGGGGCTACGCAACGCGTGCAAATTAGTTGTAACTTTATCATGTTAACGCTGTTGTTTGTCGTTGGCTGTTGTTTTACTGAATGATGCAACAAACAACAAAATAAAAACCCAAAAAAACAAATAACAAAACCATAACAATAAAATGTAAATTAAACAACAAACTGTGAGCCAAGTGATCGAGCTGAGTTTTGAAAAGCTGCTTAGTCCTGCGCCTGCTACTCCCGACCAAAAGCCGTATTAACTTTATATAACAACAGCACTGCCACATGCCACAGCCAGAGTGCAACCGCAACACCGCAATCGTAAACGAGTTCTCATTACAACAAGCGTCACGAAGCGTCGTCGCATTTGCGTAAAATGTTGAATGTTGAATGTTGTGGCCAAGTTTGTTAGGCAATCCATAAGCCACAGTCGGGAGATCTGCCTGATATATATGTTGATAGCCAACACATTTTGGCCCAATTAGCGGGGCAAATGTGGGCTTGCAACTGCCAACATGCAGCTACCAACTGGCAACTGGCAACTGGAAATGGAACATCTGATTGTTGTCTTGCTGCTTGATTTTTGACGAGGCCAGAACCGCAGGCGTTTTACCTTACACAGATACGCACGCACACACACACACACACACACACACATACATGTGCGCAGTGGCAAAGACAAGGGCAAGGGCAAAACGCATCTTGACTCGAGTTGAGTTGATTTGAGTTGAGTTGAGTTGAGTTAAGTTCAGAGGTCAGCCAAGCGATGATATAAAAGAGTTGCACATGTATTTGTTGTTGTTGTTGTTGTTGTTGCTGTTGTTGTTGTTGTTGCTGTTGCTTTAGTTGTCATCGTTTTGTTTGTTTACAGCTCGTTTACATTGTATGCCACATTGGGGGGAAACATGCAAAATGGCCAGCTGAAGCTGAAGTCGATTGTGCACATTGCTAAACATTGTTAAATGGAAAAGCAACAAGTTGTCCAAATTGATGGCTATCCGGTATGTGGAGTTGATATGAAAGTTGAATCCCCCAACTTATGGACTAAATAAAGGCCAATGTTCTGCAAGTTTGCGAAAAACAAAAGGAAAAACTCATTCGATCATCACAATCAGGATCAGTGAACTGCTGTCAAAGACCGGCTGAGACATATACACAGTATGCTAGTGTGTGTGTGTGTGTGTGTGTGTGTGTGTGTGTGTGTGTGTGTGTGTGTGCATATGTAGTTGTCAACTCCCACTGTGCACACTTTCCATGGCAGCCATTACGTGGCATGAAACACAAAAGTGAAACACATCTTGCAGCTGGCCAAGCGGGCTCAGTGGCTCAGCGGCTCAGTGGCTCTGCGGCTCAGTGGCTCTGCGGCTGCCATGTAAATTAATTGAACAGTCAACGGATGACGGCACAAGGAGTTGTGGCAGGAAGCGATTTGTCCGCTCGGCGCCCAGCCACGCCTTCAACACCACTTTCGAATCACACACAAATTGCAAATTGCAAATGCACAAATGCCTCATCAAATTGCTGGCCACAAAATTGGCATAAGAAAACTTCTAATTGGCCTTTGGATATGACCAATTTGTAAATAAACCGTTGATAGGCCCAAATTGTTGAGTTGTGGGATTGGTTTTGGCCTGTCTGTGGACGACACACCTTCGGTGGCTCTTCCGCATTGTGTCTGGGTTGTGGCTTCGATTATGCAAGTGCCGAATGGCTTTGCTTCCTGCTCCAACAGATACATACCAATATCAATGCTAATCTCATTGTTTTCCGAGATATATTTTCCTCGTATTTGCTGCAGACGATGAATTTAGACAATGCACATTTAAATATTAATTTTCACACATGCAAATGCAACCGCTGAGACGAGTCTGTATAAATCAGTATCTTTTTGTATCTGATAGATTGTAATTGAAATCGAGTTGGTGCCTCACTTGTTTGGCCAATTAATTGCCTTTTCGCACAGTTACATTTGCTAAATGCCAGTCAACACAAGTGAACACAATCAATGCACACTTTCAAACAAAAATAATAAAAAATAAAATACAAAAAAAAAAATCAAACAAGATGCTGTCAATTGTGGGAAACTTGCTCGTTGCGTGGCAAACGGTGCAAACGGTGCAAACGGTGCAGGCGTTCAAAAGTCGCGCGATTAACTGTGGCTGGCGCAGGCCGCGCGCTTGGTTTTTATGCCAAAGACGAAGCAGCAACACTCACAACAACAACAACAACAATAGCAGCAACAACAACTACAGCAGCAGCAGCAGCAGCCACAGTCAGCAGCGTCTTCGTTGCAGCAAGTTCAAGTCAGTTGGCCACTCAGTCAGCCAGCAGCGGGAACGTGCGGAACGAGCAATGGACGAGTTCACCAACACTGGCACAACACGAATATACATATACATATATATATATATATATATATATATATATGTGTGTGTCGGTGTGTGTCTAGGTTTACCAGACGCTGCTGCAATAATAGCAATAACAAATGCAATGATTCCGTTAATTCAGATTAGTTTCAATGCTAGAATGCTACTTGTCTAATTTATGCCGCTAACCAAGTTCTTTCATAACAAAGAGGTTTACATACATACATACATACATACATACATATATAATAATTATATATATAAACTTGATCCGTAATGTGTTGGCGCTATAGAAAAAAACTTGAGCAATAAATGAGGCACTTCCAGCAGAGAGTTCTCAACATAGGATTATGAACTATGAAATACTTTAGACCAGTTAGTTAATAGATAGATAGATAGATAGTTAGTAGCTAATAGAGATCTCCAATCTTCAGAAAACTAAATTTATTTTAGTAGTAGCTAATTATAAAAATAAAGCTAATAAGCAACAGTTATTAATATAGTAAACATTTGTTGGAATAGATAAGAGATACAAAATACTAATTCAAATATAGCGAAACGATTTTTCAGTTAAAGTCTCAATCTTAAGCAACTAATATTATATGAATTTAAACAGTTACCGATTTTTTGGGAAAGAAAAAAACAACAAGAACAAATTTATAATATAATAATATATATATTTATTCAACGGCTGACCTTGCCTCCCATGGTTGCATCTATTCGATTCCTTTCATCTTACGAAATTGTTTCTTTTAGAAAGAATTGAAAGAAAAATAAACAGTTTTTTGTTAGCTCAGTTCAAGTTCAAAGTCATAAAAAATATAAAAAAAAAAAACAAAAAATATAAAAAACTGTCGCAACGATTTGCGTGGTATACGAGAGTCACATGGAGACCGAAGCGATTCAGTCTGGGAGACCTTTCATTTTAGATGAATACATTTTATGCTTATTATTATGACCATTACGAGCTGCGTGGCTAACACAAAGCCAACCAGCCCAACGGACGGACGAAGCCTGAACCAATCAAAGCGAAATTTGCATATAAACAATTGCAGAGTCAACAAGCGAGTTGCATGCATCGCGATCTCTGCAAGTGGCAATTAAATTGGCGCATTAACAGCTGTGGCATTGGCTTTAAGATTTTTGAGATTTGGGTTTTGGGTTTTGGGTTGTGGGTCTCATGTTTGGCGTGAAATAGTGAAATGGCTAACAACGGTTTTGTCAGTTTTGTAATCCATTTTGAACAACATCAAAAATCAGCAACAACAACTTGAACAACACCATGTCGCGATAACGATAATGGCAATCAAATATTTTAAAAGGGATGAAAGACGCCAAAACAAATAAAATAACTTAAGTAAAAAAACAACAAAAAAATTGAATATCACGCGCCCCTTCGCAATCGACAATCGACAATCGCCAATTGGCTGCATTGTTTGAAAGTTTGTGTTTTTTTATATTTATTCACAAATTCGCCTTGATCGCATCGATAGGGAAATAGAAACAGCAATGGAGATGGAGATGGAGATGTTGATCACCCAGTGGGTTGCCCTGTTGCCCAATGCTGCACCCCTCCTCCTACAATCTGAGTAGCATCTGGCAACTCATCATTTAAGCCCACATCTACAACAATATCAGTCGGTCACATCCAACAAGACGTCACTGTCATTATTGTTAATACTATTTACGATGCTCTTTTTCATTTCACGCTCCTCACATATGCCGAAGATACGTTGAAAGTCGTTGCCAACTAATAATAATAATAATAATAATAATATATCATAATTGGCACCAATGATAATGCAGCATCTTCGCCCATTTGCAGAAGGTTGACGTGGGCTCTTTGTCCAAGTGGCTTAAAATGCTTGTCAGCCAGAAGGGAAACACCGACACTTTGTCACCCTATCCAATATTGTGGATACTAATTAATTAATTTGTATTTTATATGTTGTATTTTTTCTTTGTTTTTTAAATTAAAAAGCGTAACAATAATCATAAAAATAAACTATAACAAATGTCATGGCAGATATACTCAATCGAAAGGGTATTTCTGATGTTCATTAACTAACATAATAGTAACAAGTATAATATAATATATATACATATATATTTGTGTATTAAACAACGGCCTGCATTTAATTCGAACCGAAGGTGAGTTCCCCATTATGCATTATTATTAGATGCATGCATTTGAAAGCTGTGGAGCATCTGGAGCGGGCCCTTGGATGTGGCAAGGTCATGAGATAATCGTTATCGGTGGCAGAGTAAGGCGGGTGTAGGCATGGCTAACAACTGCCAAACGAGTGGGTCTTATTAATTGTGTTAGTGTCTTAACCACATTTCGAAAACAATAAACAATTGTTGACAAGCGCATTTGAAGACAACAAAAAAATAAAAAATAAATATACAAATAAAAATAAAAAATAATAAATAAAAATAAAACTTCTTGCAAGAAGAACAATCGGAAAATTTTGGCAGAGAATATTTTTGATGAATATTTGTATTTTTATTTTTAACATGTTTTTAAATAGGAAATATGCAATTTAAAATATAAAATGAGTAGCGAACAATAAAAAAAAAGCAAATTTTAGCTAATTGCAAATTGGACAAATTTAAACTCTTCACTAAATGCTGAACACTTTGCAAAATAATTAATTCAATTAAGTGCAGATGAAATGGGTTTTGAAAAGATAATGGGATAGTTGAGGTAAAAACTCGTTTACTTCTGCATTTTGGCATTGCCATTTGGGATGTTGCAAGCTGGAAGCCGAAACGTGAGGATCACTTATGTCATTAGTGGCATGTTTGCACAAAATTTGAATTTAATTGAGGGTGCAATATATGCATGTGTTGCACCTCTGCTCGTTACACGCACACATGTGTACAAGTTGCTCCTATTATAGGATTGCCAATTTTAATGCACCTTTAATCGATTTTGTAATTAATACCAGAAAAGGTTTCATTTAATTCCCAAGTTAAATTGATGCTTTGCTTATGTTGAATGGATTTATAGCATATAGCAAAGTAGGAAATGCAACACTGATGCCACATAGGCATATACATGTATGTATGTACATATATGTATGTAACTATATGTATGTAGCTAGCTACCTACTTACTATAATCACAGTTCTTTAGCCATGTCTTGGGATGATGAGCGGAAACTGGGCAGTGCAAACATCCTATGTTTAAATATACAATTCGCATTTAATTGATGGTAAACAAACCGCAGCATACAATGCAACAATTAGGCCCTCGGCAGTGGCAGCCAACTTTGTGGCAACTTCATTAACAGCCCAAAATGTGGCGAGGTGGTGCCACAAGTATTATTGTTGTTGTTGTTGTTGTTGTCGGCAGCAACGGTTCGACGCTTCCTACTTGCATAAATTGTACACTTGCTGGCTTTCATGCAATATGCGGTGCAACAAACACACTGCCACACAAATCATAATTGTGCAGCATCTCCTCGCCACGATGCGACTGCGACGCCGACTTGGGTGCAGCTTTGCTGAGGTCTGCCGCTGCGGCTGAGGCTACTGTAATTGTTTGCTATTGGTAGCTGTTTGCTTTATGGACGCGATTACATCAGCAGCGGATCATTGACTAAAACGCTAAAATCACATCTTTCATTTGGATTGTCGCTGGAGGCGAATGGCTTCACCTCGCTATAAACGGCATGGACGGGACACGGGAGACGGGACACGGGAGACGGGAGACGGACCATGGGTTGTTATGTGATCGTGATCACAGCGCAAACTAGCAACAACATTGCTGATCGGGATGACACATGTGGCATGTGACATATGACACACATTTATATGTACATCAATTCGCAGATGGAAAGGCAGCAAACTCGGTAATTTACAAACACAAAAAGAAAATGAGATTTGACTCCTGAAGCAAAATCCTCAACAATAAAAAATTATTAAGTTGCAAGCAGGTTTGCAGTAGACAAACGGTTGCATGCACCATTCTGTAAAATATACACAGTCTTATCTCGATCTCGAATCTGTAGCACTAAGGGTCCGGTTCCAAATATTGGATAAGTATCTCTCATATCAAAGTCAGCTTTAAATTGTGTGCTTTAATAAATAATTCAAACATTTATATATATATATAAAATATTATTATAATAAAAAAAAATATGTATATATATGTACATATGTACATATATATACATGTGTAGAAATGCAATCGCCAAGTATACTAACTAAATTCAAGGGGCTAATTTGGCCAGCTACTGCGGCGTCAGCTGCTTGTCCAGGGACTTCTTCACGACCCGACTCCGCTCGGGCAATCTTTCCAGTTGGGAGTCGCGCTTGAAGAGCCTCAGGGGCCTGGGCCTGGCATAGGCCAAGGTGTGGCGCTGCAGCGGCCGGTGTTGGTGCTCCTTGTACAGACGCAACACCTCCCAGCTGGGTATGTACGATTCCAGCAGCGATTTGGAGTCGCGTCCGGCAAACAAATCCGGCGTGAGGTCCGGCTGTGAGGGCCGGAATGGCTTCGCATAGCTGGTGGCGTAACGACCGGACGCCGGTCGTCTTGTCGTAATGCTAACAAAGCTGGGCGGATAGGGCAGCGGGATGCGGGTGGCAATCGCATAGTTGCGTTGTGCCAGTGGCGCATAGGCAAATTGCTTGGACTGTTGCAGCAGCAATGGGGGCAGGGCCACCTGGGTGGCAAACGGCTGATGCGGCGGCTGGTTCTGCTGAAGGAATGCGTACGCTGGTCGCTGGGGGCGTGGCACAGGTCTGGGTATGGGACGAGGCAGGAACTGTGGCGCTGTGGGAGCAATCAGCTCATTGCCGCTCAGATATTGCACACCATTAAGCTGAAGCTGCAGGTCCAGATCAAAGGGCACAATGGGTTGAAGCAGTCGCGTTCGCGTCTTTGTTGCTGCTGATGGTGGTGCTGCTCCCGTCGTAGCAATTGTTGCTTGCGTTGGTGAGCTGAGGCAGCGACAGAGAAAGAGAAGTTAATAGAGTGGCAGATACAGATCGAGAGAGAGGGAGAGGGAGCGAGAGAAAGTGAGGGAGCGCCTCACCAAGAGAATGAAAGACGTGACTTAACGAGCTGCTCTTATCTAATCTCTGCTATTTATTATGGCAATCACTGCTGCCATTTGTCGGAAGCCAACGGCGGCAACAGTCGTGAGTGAAACTGGAGTTTGTTTCAACATCCACCCCCACCAGCACTCTAACCATCTATCTACCTACATACGAGTATATCTATCAATCTATAGTGTGGAATTAGATTTGGGCTAATAACGGCATTTGGCTAAATGTATCTTTAGGGACATCTGATTACGCTCGTAATTTCCACACTCATTTACAGCCACAATTGCCAATTCAATTGACATATGCTTGCCACACGGCAATTTGTGGCAAACCACAATTCAAACGCCAGACAGCAACACCGCTAACCGTCCGTCTATTGGCCACTTGTATTTATTGTTCCGGTGTTTTTCCACACTGTTTTGTGGTCAAGTTCCATTTGTCAATATATTGTTAATGTGGCCAATAAAACTGAAGGTCTTAGCCAACTCCGAACTTTGTGCACAAGTAAAAGTAAGTTATAAGAAAGTTCACATTAGTTGTATGTCCAAATTTGGACTGTTCCACAGATTTTGTCTAAATCCACTTTAAAGAATCTCACAAAAATTTCCAACTAACTTAGCTAATTTAAGTTGCGTAAAGTTTGAACGATTTTATAATTAATTGCTGCGATGAAAGGCGTTTCATGGAAAAATATTGGTACACGAAATTTTTTAGTTTCCAATTTATTACCGGAAACTTTAATGTGTTCCTATAAACATTAAGCATACTTCAAGTTGATAAGTTGAGAGTAAATTAAAGAAAATAAAGTGCTCCCAATTATAGAAATGTTATACATTTCAGCAAGTTTGAAGTTTGAAGTTTAAATTTAAAATTGTTAAGTATGGAAAAGCTTGAGAGCATTAATTTATAATTTTTATATTAAAACTTAAATTTTTAAGCTTGTATGGAAATATCCGTGGTTGTTTTTTTTTATAAACATTTTTTTATAAACATTTTGTAAAATCTGTCTTATTTTCTAAGTCAAGATAGATAACTCTAATTTGCCGTTAACTTTTTAAAGTTAATTTGTATCCAAATTATGTATTTACATCTATGTAAGTTAAAAAAAGCAAATTAAACGCTTATATTGTGATCTAGATTGATAGAAAAACGTATGTCGTTTAAAAATATATATTTAATTTCAAGAGCTTATGTATTTATTAACTAAACTGTGTCATTCAAAGGCTCATTTCAAATTTTTTTTTTTTTTTTAATACTAGAAACTGAGAAATATAACTCAATCCAGTTTTAAAACTTTCTGCAGATTTTATATATGTCTATGTTATGTCTATTACTACATACATATATTTATGTACAAGCTTGTGGGTCTTTGAGAAGAAATATTATGGCCTTTAATATAATATCAAATAAACACAGGTATCAGACAGAAAGTGAATATGGTATTATCAGAAAAATGTTCGAAGTACGCACTGTTATTATTTTGGGTTGTTGCTTATCGAACAAGGTAATGTTTTAAGTTAGAGATAAAGTTTCAAAAGCTTAGCATCGTTCGTGTCTAAGCTTAATTACAATTTAAGCTTGCAGAGATTTGTGTCAAAGCTAAAAGCGCTAAAAGCTTGGGCAAAAGCTCTGGAAAAAGCTTCATGCATACTTACACATTGGGGCTGCGAAGTAGCAGAAGACCGCCTGGCAGATGTGTGGGCAGCGCATAGCCAGCGCTAAGCTGTTGATGCTGCTGATGCAGCTGGCGCAGTTGCTCCACTTGCTCCAGCTGGGCGGCATCGTGCACGTAGCTAGGTGGCACGCTGGCGGCAACGCTCGGATGCCACGCGTAACGCGTTGGAAGCAGCGGTGGTCGATTAAGATCATAGCGATGCTCATGCTTTGTGTCCTGCTCACGCTCCAGGTCCTCGAGACTCAGCTGAATCGGTGTGTTGTCATCGTCAAAGCCATGCGGAGGCGCCAGCACCGCTCTGATCGCTGGCAGCAATGCCAGCAGTGCCCAGAGCAGAGGGAGTTGCTGCTACAAAAATAAACGATGCAAGGAAGTGGAAAATGTTGGCTTTAAAAGGGCATTATTTAGCAAGAGGTGCATATTATAAAGTTGTCCGTTATATCACAGTTAAATGCTTAACTGCATCGTTGGTATTGGCGGTGAAAGGCTTTTTTCTATTCGTTTAGCTTTGGTGCCTTTCGCTGCCACGCCCACATGCGGCCAGTGATGCGTTTAATTGAGTTTTTATTTGGCTTCCAAGTAAATGTGCTGCTTGACGATACACAATATCATTACGGAAAATGTGAAATTTTGGCTTAACACTTGACTGGCTCCCAGAGCAGACCAGGCCAACTCAGATCCGATCAGATCAGAGAGGAACCAAACAATTGCCTCGCTTAGTGGGAGGTTTTCCACCTGGCCAATACGGCACAAGGCCAGGCCGATGCTCCTTTCTAAAAATCTTGACCAAAACTAACGGCTATTTGTCACGGCATACACGCACAAATTTCAAGACGATTCCGATTGCAACATCCCCAACATTCAACATACAACATTCGGCAAGCCTAAATCAACATTCTGCGGACTCAATTTACAGCGAACACTGCACTCGGCTCACTGCACACTGGACCAGATGGCCATTTTTGTTGTTTCCAAATTTATTTTTGGGAATAATTGAAAGTTGCAATCAACTATTTTGAAAATCATGTTTATATAATAAATTCGTAAAACACACAAAATTTAGTACATTTAAACATGTTAACTGTGGTAATTTATGGCAACGATTTGTGAGATACATTTACTAAATATGGTAATCAATTTTTCTTTTAACGAGTTGCTTAATAAGCAAAATAAATTTCGATAATGTTAATTTATTCTATTAAGTAATTATTTGTCATATTTTCCAGTTGTGCAACTTCCATGTTCGAATGTATGACAAAAAATGAATAGAATATCTGCCCCAATGTGCGGTGGCTAACATTTTGTGCAATTTTAAATGATTGAAAAAAAAAAAAATCTTCAAAAACTAGTTGCAATTTTGGCCACATTGTCGCACACAAATGTGAAGCAGCATTCACTGCGGCGGCAGCATCATCATCATCATCATCATCATAATCATCATCATAGTCAGAGTCATCATGGATGCGTGCGCCAGATTGGAGCTGCTCTCTAATTATTTTGGCCGAGGCAGCTGGTAATGATCGGTTTGGCCACACGTTCGACGCTCAGATGCAAATGCAGCTTGATTAATGACAGAGTGGACAATGAACTGATTGACTGACAATTGCCATCGTTATAATTTGAGCGATTTAGTGTTTATCCCTGAACAAAAAAAAAAAAAAAACAAAAACCAACAACACAAAAGACCTAAGACACAAACTCGCCAATGACAAGAACTAGCAATGCTGGAGGGTCAGCGCCAATCAATCATGTCTGTCACAAGCTGGTGGTCTAAGAACACACATGGCTAATCGATGCAGGTGCTGAAGTTCCAGGGAAATAGGTGCCAATTCCCATAAACCAATTTTCATATAACTTCGAGTTCCAGGCTTTGGATTTTATTATGTCAACGACTACTGCTCAATAATTAGGGAAATATAAAAAATATGCCGATTTCACAAGTGAGTTCTTTGAAAATGTTATCCTGCCACCACTGAACCCAAAGGTTTTGATATTAGAACGAGTGATGCCCCAAGTAAACTCTCAGCTGAACGTCTCAAACACGTATTCATTTCGTGCCATTGAATTATGGTAATCATTAGTTAGTTATTGCCTAGTTATTACATACATAATTACTGTCAAAATGTATTAGTTTTAACTCATAACATATATTTCATAACAATATATTTTGGGTAGATGGAAGTTTAATGGTTTCTCGTTTTTACACACCATTTCTTTACAGATATCACTTGAGTGTTCCGAAATCCGTGTTAACACTAATTACACCGCTCTTTAGATTTAGCAGCAGATTTGAGCATTCACTTTGGTAATATATATATTTTTTTTTTGGCGGATGTTCCTTAACAACGAAACAAGGTAACCACAAACCAAAAGTCAACGAGGAAAAAAATAAAAAATAAAATTAAAACGAAAACGAAACCAAAAACCGAAAACCGAAACTTAAACTTAAACTGAAACCGACCAACGTACAACGAAGCAATTGCGACTGCGACAGAGCGAAGCGTTAACGGTGCGTTTTATACCAAGAGGCCAACTTGGCCAACTTGGCCAACAACGGCGGCTGTGCAGTTCTGCAGGCCATAGCCAAAGTCCAACAAGTGGACGCATTGTGGCTGCTCGGCCCAGACAGAGAGAGAGGTATACACTAAAAAAGAGAGAGATAGAGAGAGAAATAGTTGAAATAGAGAGAAGTTAGGCCAAACATACATATGTGATATGTGCTGTCTGGCGATGCAGATGAGAGAGGCGCCCCAGAGGCGTTGAAGGATTGCATCGAAAACTGAACTGAAGCCGAGACAAGCCCCAAAAATGCGAAACAAAAGAAGTTGAAAGCGGCAAGTGCGCACAATTAATTGAAATGGAAAGTGCGGATAAGCAGCGATAGCTTCAAAAATACAAAATCAAAATCATTTCAAATTTAAATTCAAACAACAAAAGTAAACCACGTAAATATGCAAAGTCAAGGAAAGCCATCAAAGCTAATTTACGCATTTAAAAGTGTTATAACAGCAACAGAAACATGCAAAACAGCCATGGGCGGTCACCACACTTACCACTTACCACACTGCCCCTTGCACTTGCCCCATTCACTTTACCGGCGACAAGGCGGCATCCAGAGCATCTCGAAAATGAACATTAATTGAACTACATTCAAATATCGTTGAATGTATTTGGATTTGGTGCTCTACTCTCGAAGCCAGCGCTAACCGTTCATTTCCGCCCCACTCGGACCAAGTGGGCCTAATCAGGCCCATCCATATCCCGCGTAGAGCGTAGAGTCAATTTTATTGTGCCTCACAAGATGCACAGGCGGGGGTAGGGGCAGGGGCAGGGGCAGACGCACAGCGCTAAGCACGCTACGGGGCGTCGTTATCGCCATTAGAGCTGGAAAGTAAATTGTGGCAATACAGTACTTCGATGTGGCATGTAAATCCCACCGATTGTATGCCTCACTCTGGGTATATCACAAATTGTTGCCAGATGACTAATAATGAAAACTAAAAGTGTTCAGATATATGTGTATATATGTTATATATAAGATCTCAATAAGATCTTCATACTCGACAAACATATTGTAATATCACTGTGCAGGTGTCTAACAAAACAAGGACTAACTGTAATAATATAACCTGTTTAAATAATTTATCTTACTTGGAATATTACCTATAACAATCGGGAATCTATATAAATGATTTCTCTTACTTTTAAGTAAAAATAACATTTCTAATAATAATAATTCATTTGAGTAGCTTAGCTTGAATATTGAGCACCCTTTCGGAAGGGTATTTGAGATGCAGCTATCAAATTTTTGGAGGCTGGTCGGCAATTGCTCCACATAATGCCGCAAGTGAAAGAAGCTTTTTCGATCACCGTAATTGGTCAAAAGATGGAGTGGTAATGAAAGTCCCAAATGGATTTGTCAAAACGCGACAATTAGACAGATGACTACAAGTGTGGCTTGACTCGGTTCGAGTTGAGTCGACTCTTGGGGCACTTGGCCAATGGGCGAACATATTGACTGACTGACTGACTGAGTGATTGAGTGACTGACTGACTGACTGAGTGACTGACGCAACTTCAAGGTTGACAACGTAATAGGCGCTGACACATGTATGTTTACAAGTGCAAGTGTTAGCCACGTTAGTTATTTGACTGTTCCGGACGGGCGTGAAATTGTTGTTGACTTTCACTCGAAAAGAGGCCCAAAACAATGGAAATTCATTCTGTGTGTCGACTGCTGTCTCAAGACGACCTTGTTGCCAGTTTGGTGTTTACTAGTTTTTGTTTGTTTATCGCTTTTCATTTCTTGACCAAGTTTACCGTTATGTAATATAGGTTTTCGCGATTTGTTGCCGTTTACTGGAAGGTGTTGGTCTAGCATATTTCTCCACTGCTTCCTAGTTTCATTTCAATCGAATGCTTTATTTACTTAAAAAACATGACAATAACGCTTAAGAGCTATACAAAAAAAAATAAAAATAAAATAAAAAGAAAAAGAAAGACAAAAAAAAAACATGATTTCACGAACTGAATTTGGCCTTAATACTAAGACCTGGCTCTGATGTACATCTGCGTGCGCGGATGGGAGCCTGATGCCGCTGCGGACACGTCACCCGCCACTGACGGTAGGTACTCATTGAGATTCAGGCTGAAGGCAGCCGGGAAGCTCTTGTCCTTGGCCTCGCGGTTGATGCGATAGCTGCTGCGATAGGCTGCAGCCGGAGAGATGGCACTGGCATAGCCCTGCAGGCCGGCAGCGGAGTAGTGTAGCCCTGTCATGGCCGTATTGGCGGGGAGGGCGCTCAGTTGAACTCCGCGTGTGGCATAATCGGGTACGGTGGCAATGTTGGGCGTTATGGATGGTGACTGATTGACCTGAGCACCTCCAGAGGCTGCTGCTGCTGCTGCTGTTAAGAAGGGACTGATGGGCACAATGATGGGGCGCGTTGGTATTAGCTGTAGATACTGCACAGTTCCGCTGCCATCCTGCAGCGTTTGCGCCGGCAGATACTGCATCAGCATTGGAGTGCTGGGCAGGCTGCTCAGGCTGCTCAGGCTGGTGGTGTCCCCAAGAGCAGCGCCCTGCATGGGTGTAAAGTTTGTCTCCATTTCGGGCAGCTTATATGATGGCTTAAAGCCCGCTTCGGTTGCCGGTTGAATCTGAGCCTGAGCCGTGCCAAGATTATCGTAGCTGCTGGCAAAGGCGCTCAGCGAATTGAGATGCGCTTCCTGGCCACTGGGATTGGACTTGAGTAGTTGCTGTTGCGCCTGGACGCTGTTCGGTGACTTCGCAGATTTGTTGGCTACCTCCGGACTGGACACAGGTGTGGCATGCAGCAATGGCAGCACAAGCAGCTGCCCGAGCAGCAGCACACACAAGAGTTGGTCGTGGCAAAGCATCTAAAATATAGGATTTAGTTTAAGCGGATCTAGTTGCAGTAGTTATTCACTTTAAAGGGATTACGTTAAAGATCTGCCACACTAAATAAACTCACAAAAATAATTTTAGTTTATGTAACAAAGTAAATAATTATAATATTAGTTGCGTTAAAACTAATATTAGCTATACTTAATTTAAATCTTTTTTAAAATTGTCTAAATTTAAATAATTGATAACTGTTTTTATGTTCGTTTTGCTGTTTAATGATATCTTTTTATAATTTACATTAAATTTAAATTAAAAATAAATTAACTTTTGTTGAATTTTTTTTTATTTTATTAACAAATTTAAATATAAAAACTGCATAAATTGTAATTAAATGAAAATACCTTCTTCATATAGAACGTCTAATCAGTGTATTTAAATGCTAACATTTGAATACCCCTTGTTTTTTAACTATTTGGGCTCCATTGCAACGTGCAACGTGGGTTGTTCTGTAATCGGCTAATTGCCATGGGGCACTCGTGGCAGATGCATAAGCAGCTTAGCAACGCTCCGTGAATGTTGTTGTTGGAGTCTAATTTAAAGTTCACTTTCACTAACTGCTTGTTGCGTTGTTTTTGTTAACAAATTGTTATTTTTTAATGTGTGGTTTTATAACAATTATGATTATATATAAGCGCTAATATTTGCTTAAAACAATAACAAAAATATAACTAACGAAAACATAAACAAAAAAAACAAGTGGAAAAAGGAAAATACACAACTAAATAATTCACCTCTGCTACGATTTATTGTTTGCTTTGGTTTTGGGGCGAACACGGGTTGCGCGCGTTTGTTTATAACTAATTTGTTGTTGTTGTTGTTGTTGCTGATGTTGTTGCTGATGTTGTTGCTGATGTTGTTGTTGTTGCTGATGTTGTTGCTGATGTTGTTGGCAAAATACTTGCACTTTTTTGCAGTCTCAGACTGTCAAGCGACGCGGTTTGATTAACGTCACTGACGCCAGAGGAGAGTCTTATATACCAAGCAGGCAAGCGAAGCAGGCAGACAGACAGCTGGACAGGTGGACGGGTGGACAGGTGGACAAACAACAAGTAGGAGAGCTGTAGCCGGTAATTTTCCTCAATTGCCATTAAAAGTAGTTAAACCGTAGCATGCCACAAGCGGCAGCCAAAAGCAGTTCGCTACTTACAAGTATTTAACAAAGGCCTTTGCGTGTCTTCATTGTTGGTTGGTGGTGCAAAATCACAGAAATGCATTTCTGTATTTGCCTCATTGTTGCATGTTGTCGTGCTGGGCATCTCTCAAGTTCAAGTTGAACATGACAGCAGCAACACTTTTCACATTTTGATACCCTAGCCTAACAGGCTTGATAATACTTAACAGTTAGTTTTATAAATATATTTTTTAAATATATTCTAAAATTAAATTTGAAATCTTAAAAATTATATTTTTGAATCACTTTAAGATTAATAGAGAGTATGTTGAAGTGCAGCAAACCCAACAACCGCATTCTGTTTTTTTTTTTTTTTTTTTTTTTTTGTTTTTTGGTTCCGTCTTCCGAATTGAGACGAGAGGAGCTGTGCCCCAGCCCACAATTAGGCGCTTGCAGCGGATGTCTTCCGCATTGCCACATGGCCACATGGCCACATGGCCACATGATACGGCTAAACGGCCAAGCGGCCAAACGGGTTTCTTTGTGACTGCATCTGGGCACAAATTGGCTAACAGATGTAAAGAAATGCTTTCCGAATGTTTTGTTCGATCGTCGGGAAATCAATCCAAGGTCGTATGAAAATTGCTTTTCGATTGTATTTTAAAGTATGTAAGAAACATTAATTTTCAATACAACTAACTGTAAATTATAATCTTAGAATATTGCATTTTTTAATGAAATGTACTGCTAATGATAGGAATTTCCATTATATAGAATGCTTTTATTTTGTTTTGATAATTTTCTTCAAAATTTCAAAAGTTTGCCACAGAGACCAAAACGGGACTCTCCCTGGAAGCTAAATAGATTCATTTGCCATCAAATGTCAAGTTTGGCTGAGTGTTTAAGTGACTTAAAAGTTATTTAGGCCATAAATAAAATTGGCATTTGGTATCGTGTGAGCTTTGCTCAGCTGGCAAAACACGGCTGGCACTCCTCGGAATTTGGCACTTTAGTCGGCCAAGTGGTAAATAGTTTGTCTTACCAAAAGTGAGACCTTGCGCTGCCAATTGGTATTGTCCAGATGCATCTTGCTGGTCGATCCGGTCGCCCAGAGCGTAAGCCAGAGCAGACAGCCCCCAATTATGTCGGTGGTCAGGCCAAGCAGTCAATACACACAGAAATCAAAGGTGCACTGCTCTGTGACCAGGAGCCGGAGAATGCCAACACTGGCACAGTGGCACACTGATTCGATGCGGCACCAAAACTTGGTCAGCATTGCGTCCAGCGCCAGGCAGCATATGCCCGACTCCAGTGCGAGGCGACACAGTGAAGAACAGTTGCAACACCAACACTGTGGCAGCATATGCACACTGTGCAGCACCATCCAAGTGCAGGCGATGAACAGCCAGCTGCCCAGGGGGCCTTGACAAAGTAGTACGAGATGCCCATTACTGAGTGCAGCAGTTTTGGCCAAGTCGAGTGCTGGAAATGAGAGTCGCTCCATCATCGAATTTTGGTTTCTATGCGTAGCTGCTGTGCACCATTTATTAAACGTCCACCTTTAACTCCGTCCCCGGGCAAGGAGTGAGCATTAGTTTTGAAATTTCAAAAAAAAAAGAAAAGCAAAAACAAAATGAAAAAAACATAAACAAAAACAAATACGAATCTATTTATAAAAGTGAAGCATTCACAATTTTAAGTGGCTAAAAAGTCAAGGCGTTGCCGACTTTGGTAAGTCGACGGTTTACTTTCATTTTCAATTGCGCCACCACTTTTTTTTAGAGCTGTTTGCTTAGTTTCAGTTGGATTAAAACTTTGATTTAGTTTATTGCATATTTTGCGGTGTTTCAATGCAAATATTACGAGGCGTTCATTGAACTGTCTAACGACAACTTTAAAATGTTATCAAAAAATGTTATTTGATGGTCGTATTTCGCCTAATTGAAAATATGCCAAAATCAGTCATAAATATGTGATTTTTCCCGATTGTTTCCTTTTTTCTTGCACTCAATTTACAGCACCTTTCGTTTCATAATATCATTTGAATTATGCAACAATTCGATTGGGATTCATTAAATGTGGCTTGTTTTAGCCGCTTTTAAATCTAGTTTTGATTTACCCCCTGCAATAATTGACTGACTTGAAACTTCAACTAGAGCAGCACCTGGTTGAAAGTAAGTCATAAATCCTGTCTTCATGCGGCAAACTGTTGGTCAAATTAAATTTCTTTGTTATATCCACAAGATGGCTCCACCACATTTCTGTTCGTCCATCAGCCACAGCCAAGTAATTCGTCGAGATGCTTTGTGCTCATCTAGCTAAGTGTCCGTCTTCCATCTTTCCGTCCTTCCGCCTGTCTGTCCGCCTGTCTGTACGTCTGACTGTCTGAAAGCCCGTCCGCCCGTTTGTTGGCTGGGAACGGGTTAGCGTTGGCGGAGATGTTGGCTTTGGCTTTGGCTTGCTGGGCTTCCTTTATGTCAACTGAATTTTTCGATGCTGTTGCCTGTTGTGCGCTCTTTCACTGGCTTAAACCACTTAATGGGATTTTTTTTTGCGCTACGGATTTGGCTGCTGGGGGAGGATTGAAGATGCTATTCACGCACAGTTTTCTTGCAGCTTCCATTCACAAAGACTTGCAATTCATCAAATCTCGTTAGCTTCGGCTTTTATAGAATATCTGCAGTTGCTTTTGCCATTATTTTCGAGTTTTTACTTTTTGGCTTGCATTGCATTCAAGCGAAGGGGCGTCACGCCCACTAGCAGGAGTGGGGCGTGTCTATGGCTGTTTTGGGCTACGGATGCACAGTTTTCCCACCAACTGCTCCAAGTGTCTCGACTCCCTTTTGAAAGCTAAGAAGCAGCCTTAAAGTTGCACCTTTTGCTTTCAAATCGAAACTAAAGTTCCATTAATGGGCCAGGCTTTCAGGTTTGACTGAAGCCTCTTCAAAATGTGTGTCTTTCCATTGCCGATTTTCTCTTTCTTTTCAAATCCCCTATGGAGATTGATAAATGCATCCATTGGGCAAATGTTGTTTAATCTGCATTCGCATGCAAATATGAACAGCAATTCCATCCAAATATTCCATCATTGAATTTCAGCTTAAATTGTCGCAAATCCTTCATCGTTACAATTCAATTGCGAAAAAAATGTTCCGCTGCGCTTTTAGCCAATAACTGGATTTGAATGCCCCGAACGGTGTGCAACTGGTGGAGCTAAGATAAATTCGAAAATGCGATATTTGCCACTTTGGCTACAGTGTTTCACAGCAAATATGCAACTTTATCAAAATGCCATTTACTTGAATTTTCCAAATAATAAGTTCAAATACAAACAAAGAAAATGTCTCTTGGCGGATTACGGTAAAGCATGAAGCAAAAATTGATTGAGTAAAAATTTCGATATGGTCCAATTGAAACCAACGACAATAAAATCGAGAGGGTCACTCAGGTTGGTATTGGTCGGTAATCGACAATCGATAGTTGTCATCCATGTATGTATATCGATCTTAAGTCCGTGTTAACATGCTGGTAAACATTATCTTTCACTTGTTCCTTAGGAGGCAAAGGCTTCCAGATGGCCGCCTGTCATTTGGGTAAAGGGTAAACACAGTGCACCCCAAATGCATTCAATTAACAATTTTCGGGTTGCGCATGGTGGAAAACTTTGCCGCACTGCGTGCATGGCGTTTTGTGGCAGGCTTTTAATCAAAAACTTGCAATCCAAGTGCCAGACAAGTTTTGTGGCGAACTTTACCACAGAGCTGGCAAAACTTCTCAAATTGTGACGTCTACAAAAGTCAAATCGTGCTGCGACGCTCACATGCTGGCAGCAATCAGTCTGGCTCCAACCAGAAATAAGTTGGGTTTCCATTTTCCAAGGATAGTGAATATGCGATACTCTTGTTGAATAAGTTAAGGCAATTATTGAAGAATTTTCATCTCTCTCTCTGCTTAAATATCGTAATAATTATGAGAGTATTAAGACGCGACTCCCACAAGCCAGAGACTCATCGAAAACTAAATTGTCGCATTCCCAGAGCTACTTAACTACTTAAGTAGATACAGAAGTGAGTTTCCTGTTTCAGCATGTTCAACGCCGCTTGTTAATAAGCTGTTTTATCAATAGCAAAGTGTATAAGCTGAAGGAGTCCAACTCAATGCCTCGAGCTGAATGCAGTAAATTGCCATGCAGCGAATTCAAAGTGTGCCACAGCCCCAACCTCTGACTACCATTCACGCCCGCATGCTGCAAAGTTGGCCCGTACTCTTGGTCAGAATCAGAATCAGAATCAGAATCCGAATCCGAATCAGAGTGAGGATGAAAGCGATGTGCGGAACTGCAGAAGTGCAGAAGTGGCGCCTCCGCCCACTGCTTACCTCTAACGCAGTTGCCAGCAATGTCCGTGCCATTTAGCAAAAGTAATTAAGCGTCGATGCGTTTCATTTGTGTTACTTTTCTGGGCAATTAAGGCAAAAAGTTTGCAGTTTTGCAGTGCGGCGTAAAATTTTCATAGTTAATTGTAGACCAGTCTTGAAGACGTCGCCGTAAAGACCGGATAGCTGCCACCTACAAGCACTTGCCCCATTGGTTTGGGTGCACCAACCAATCGGCTGGGCATAAAAGTTTTTCCACTCACTTGAAAATGTTCCTTGTTGTTTCATATACTTTGAATGGCTCTAAAATCGAGTTGCACCTCATCATTATCATCATCGTCAACAGCAGCAACAACAATTGTCTGCCCAGGCTCTCCGCTTTAAACTAAAATTACCAACAATACTATTTTATGTATTTAGAAAAATTATTGTTAAATTATAAAATTATTGTTATGCTTCGAAGACAAGAATTTGATGAAACAGAAAAAAAATAATCATGTAAGACGTTATAGTCGAGTGAGCTCGACTACTATACTCCGACTAAATTCGAATCGGCGTGACTGACTTCGAAATTCTGTGACAAGAAATATCGTTATTTGAAGGAGATTCCTAGTAATCTATCCTCCAAGTTCAATTGCGTATGATGAAAGATATTCAGAAGTGGGCGCGACCGAACAAAATATTAGTGGAGGTTCCAAGTAATCTACCTTCCAAGTTTTGTAATGATATGGGCTTTGGGAATTTTTGGGGGCGTGGTTTAAAAACACATTTTAGGAGATTCTATGTAATCTTCCTTCCAAGTTTTGCAAACTATACCTCTTTAATTGCGGGAGATATAGACCCTCTTCGTTCATGGGGGCGTGGAATATCTTTTCCGGATTTTTGAAGAGTATTACCAGCAATATACCTTTCAAATTTGGTGTCTCTAGCTTTCAAATTCTGTATATATGGTTTTATCGATTAACACTATCTTATGTATCGGTTTGGGATGCGGACTGGATGTGGCCATCCAAGCTTTTAATCGATATCTTAGGGAAGTTATCAGAAACATACTTTCAAAATTGGGGAGTCTAGCTTACAATTTGTGGAAGATACGCGCATTTTGAAATCAATCGAATAAATCATGTCATGTACAATCTGCACATTTAAGAACCCTATTGAAAAGTCAACGATTGTTTCTAATAATATTAAAAAACGAATATATACTCAGCGTCGGCTTTGCAGAATTTCCAAGCACTTAAGTATTTTTCAGTGCACTTATGCGATTACCGCAGCTTTACAAAGTAATAAGTTTTTCGCGTTTGCTGTTCATATCGTGATAATACATAGCTATAGCGGCGGCAGGCAGCAACATCATCATCAGCAGCAGCCGTGGCAGCCGTGGCAGCAGCAGCAGCAGCAGCAATTTACCAACTGAATGTACTCACCCGACTCACCCGCTTAACCGTCCACAGCGCGTTCGCAAGGGGCATCGCAATGTGCAAAAAATGTTTCTCATTAAAAAGTTGTTTCACAATTTTATTATCCTCTCGCCGGCGCTGACGCGGACGCGTCCTGCAGGTGTGCGCTCATTGTCACAAGTCCTGCTGGAAATGTCAATAAAGCAAACTTCGGACCTCACGATAGGACCCCACCCACCCAAGCGAACGCCCACAGCAGCGACAGCAGCAGCAACAACAACAAATTATTTTTAAATTACTTGCAAAAATAGCGTAGTGCAAAGTTATAAAAGCTCAAAAAATAAAACAAGCAAAATGTGCAGAAAAAGAGAGAAAAAACCGTGTTAGGGTATGGACGACTGATCAGTACCCTGTAATCTAATAATTACACGTTGCGTTAGAAATATATAGAACTGCATACAGAGTACCCTGTCCGGGCTGGTGCTTAACATTTGTTAAATCAAATACAAGCGGTTGTTATTCAAATAAACAAATTATTAATATTATTATTATTTTATTATCGCCCTCGTCTCCTTCTCTTCTCACAGCTCGCGCAACCTACTCCGACGAAAATCGAACTGAGACTGTCTGCCGCTCGCCGCTTGCCACTCGCTTCTCGCCGATCGCCTTCTTTAAGCAGATTCGCCGGCTTGCGAATTCGCTCTCGTCTTTGTTTCTTTGCTCGTCTCGTTTCTTTGCTCGCCTTTGTTTCCTCGCTCATCGTTGTTGTTCTTCATGCGCTCGTTCGTGGTTGTTGTTGGGATTCGCTTTAGAAGCCACAAACCAACCCACAGATATTTCCTTTTGCGCATTGTAAAATTCAATTTGGATTACTAACTTGATCCTATAATATCCATCGCGGATTTCAATAGCTTATGTTTTTTATATAATGAGTTTTTTGTTCAACAATTATCTTGCACAGACAAATTTTAACAGAATATGTTTACTAAGGTCATAGACACAATGAACGACCAAAAAAAAAACCCCAATTTCTAACGGGATCGGCTAAAAACGGAATTGCAAACTCATAAACGAGCGTTGTCAAAAGACTTCTGAGACAATAAAAAAAATGGATTATTTTTGTATATAAAATTTTACAAGTAGATAAATAAATAAATATTGTTCATTTTAATGTTAAGTAGTTCCGAAATATCCATTTAATAGTAGAAAAATAAGAAAATATTCAAAAGTCAATAACTACATACATATTTTTGCAAAAGAATTAAGAAAGTATAAATTTTTTCCAATGTAAAAACATATATGAGACAAACTGTATATAATACTAGAAGTTCATCATTTGAGGTTGAAGAACAAATCGTAAAGGACTTTTCTACCAACGTTTTCGTCATATTTGTTGTGACCCAATCTGATTTTGTATGTTTAAATTTATTATTATTATTTTATTTATATACACGATACAACCCCAGATGAATTTGCTTACCATCCAGAAAATCCGATAATATGCATAAGCAAAAGTGATTTAGTTGAATCTTATCCAGGCTATAAGGTAAACTTAAGGCTTAACTCCACAACAGATGTTTTTAAAAATTAATTAATATATACCATTTAATTTATAATATATATTTATAATTCTCAAAAACAGTGTCCGTTGAAAATGCCATGAACACTAACTAAACTTATATATATTTTTCGTTTTAATTACCAGAATCTTTTTGCACATCTCTCTAGGGCAAAGCTATGTATTATTATGCATGTTATAAGTGGTTAACTCAAAAGCGAATGCTTTTAGCCCAAGCCGTTGACAATTCATCAACTTTGATTTATTATATTTACCAGAGAATATCACAAAGTCAAATGTCTCCAGCTATCTGATTTTATTACAAATTAATTAGTTTATCTAATCTAATCTAAGACTAAATAGACAAATAATCGATGGGTTTGAATTTTCAATAATTGTTATCGAACATTTTATTTCTTATGAGGTATATTTGTTTCTCAGATAAGTCCTATACCTATACACTTGACATAAAAATAAAATAAAAATTAGTATTATTTGTATAAGCAACAAAGCTAATGACAACAAGACAGACCGTTGCAGTCGAACGTAACCGACAGCGAAATACTCTGATACCGTAACTTGTGTGCAGCCAAGAAATACTGTCCAAGTTTGCCTTTCAGATTGAGGTAGATATAACCCTTGTTCGAAGTTTCGGAACGGAAGATATGAGCTTTCCAGATTTTGGGGGAGGAAGTGGGCGTGGTCGAAAAACAAATTTTTGAGTACGCTCTTAGTAATATACCTTTCAAGTTTGGTAGCTATAGCTATTAAATTGTGGGAGATGTGACCATTTATCGGTTGTGGGGGCGGCAGTGGGCGTGGCACAAAACAATTTTGGAGTTCGATCTTAGTAATATACCTTTTAAGTTTGGTAACTGTAGCTCTTAAATTGCGGGAGATATAGGCATTTATCGTTTTTTGTGGGCGGGAGTGGGCGAGGTCCAAAATTTTTTTTCCACATTTATGAAGGGTGTTACTAAAAATATACCTATAAATTTGGTCACTTAGGCTTTCAAATTGCGTGAGATATGTGGTCTTATCGATTTACACCAACAGGTGTATCGGTTTAGGTAGGTGGAGTGGGCGTGGCCATCCATTTAAAAGTTTAAGGGCCGGTGGGCTGGGGGCGTCGGAGGTGGGCGTGGCAAATACCAATCTTTGAAGGACATCGCAACCAACCTACCAACCAAAATTGGTGACTGTATCCATACAATTGTGGGAGATTTGTGGGTGTATCGATTTGTGAAAATCGATTCTATCGATTTTCCAGCTTCCTAGTGGACGTAGGACTAAAACATTGACACTTTAACTTTTGAGGGTACTTTCAAGTATATGTTCCAAGGTTCAAGTCTCTATCTCTAAGGGTGTCGGAGAAACGCGAGTTCATACAGACGGACGGACAGACAGCATGACGGACATTGCACAAACTCAATATACTATATACCGTCGGTATCATAGTATAAAAATTCCAATTGGGTCAATAAGGTAAAGCAAGTTATACCTAGTCTCATATATTATTTTTGTCCGATAGCACAATACAATATAATCTTTGACCGGCACAATCAAGCGATAAAATTATTATTGATTTGAAGAGCCGCCGGAAATACAATAATGAAATGAGGCACAAAAAATGTATATTAAATTTATTTTAAGCTAGTTCAGTACTTCTGGGTGTTAGAGGAGCACGTATTGTCAAAGCAGCAGAAACTGATCTAAAGCAGGCGCAGGGGCAGCAGAAGGTGTTGGAACAGGTGCAGTTTGCAAAAGGAAAAAATTAGGATTTGGCCTATGTAGAACTAAGATATATATTTTTTGAATATAGTTATTGCGAAGTGTGGGGTAAGTTAACTGTTAAGTTCAATAAAAAATTTGTGGAAATATATGGAGCAAACTTAGAAAATTATACTTAAATGGTATTTCCTTTCCGTTTCATGTCGTTGCCTTTTCTGAAACATGGCTAAGAACCGACATTTTAAAATCTGAAATTTTATATAATAGATTCTCCATCTATCGAAAAGATCGAACTCACCGGCGTGGTGGGTGTGTACTTTGTATTGCAATCGATGCCGACTTACCTTCCGAGATAGTAATGACAGATGATTCTATAGATATAGAGTATTTCTTGGCTGCACACAAATTATGGTATCATAGTATTTCGCTGTCGGTTACGTCCGAATGCAACATTCTCTCTTGTTTTAGCTTACCTTTTTACCGTCGTAGACTTCTATCAATAAGTCTTTCTTCACTTTCTGATCGTAGAACAATGTTTGGTGTAATCTTTCCGAGTTTATCAGCAAAAGTAATTTCAGAGTTCCTATCAGAAATACAAGCAATTTTCTGTCTATCTTTTTTTAAGCTTGTAGGTCGAATTATGCTATCCATAACCCATTTCGAATCTTATGTACTAATTATAATATGCTTTTCCCATTAATGAGTTGTACTTCTTCTATTGTGTCTAATCCACTAATTCGCGATCTTCGTAACCGCACGCTATGCGGCATGCCCCTCGGTCGGTTGGGTGGGAGGTGGGTTGCTTTTCCCTGGGTCCGCGCGTTAACAAGCCCGTTCTTGGTATCGTTGGGCCACTTGGATGTGCTCCTCGTTAGTACTTCAACGTCCGAATAAATATTGCATTATTGTGTGAAATGACAAATCAATGAGGCTAGTATATTTGTTGCTCCGATAAGGCACATACCCCACACTTGACATTAAAAGAAGAAGAAGAACAAATTTTATTCTTATCAACAGATTGTATACGCAATGAAGCTAATGACAAAGAGTCCCAATCGGGCCAATGGTGGAAAATTTAGTGAATCAGTCAAATTAATCTGACGTTCAACTAAGAGCAGATATTATTTTTGTCCGATAGTACAGCCAAATTTTGTTGGCACTCCGAAAATTCAAGTGATAAAACCGTTATTGATTTGAAGAACCGTCTGAAATACACTACATCAAAACAGTACAATAAACAAATCAAATATTATATACATACATATATACATATTTCAGTATTTTATGTTATCATGTTTCTTCCATATTTCGCTTTTATGTGCCGAAAATATATTGAAGACTAGATTTTTGGCCAGTTGGAAAAACCATTGACTTGAAACGATATGTTGACTGATTACCGTTAGAGTGTCTTGCTATCGGTCAGTGCAACTGCTTTCTCGTCGCACAGCACAATTAGCCACCTGATCGGGTATTTCTGCTCAACGACGGGAGGCGCCGACCAGCTGAATTATTGCCACGATTAGTTTAACCGTAATGTCAACAAGAGGTAGAAGTAGGTTTTTCAAGCTGTCGCTGTTGGTGCTGCTTGTGATATTTGCTTTGTTGCTCCTACTGACTTCGCTGCACAACGCCGACAACCGGATGCGGGTGAAGCAAGCGCAGATTTTGGAGCAAGTGAAGCATGTTAGTAATGGTGTGAGGACAGCGCCGGTAGTGAGCAAATTGGAGGAACCCATTGATGAGGAGCTGGTGAAACAGCTTGAGTACGAGCTACCCGAGGTGGACTATGGCTTCTGGTATCAATATGCAAAGCCGCTGAATTATCGCAAGAGCAGCAACTGCGCCCAGTATCCAGATCCGCTCGATCTGCAGCTGCACAACATTTACTGGCAGACCTTTAGCAATAGAAACGTGACGTTCCGTCTCTATGCCGCCTACATAGATCTCCGGGCTGGCCTAAATTCGAAACTGGGTGTGGTACGCATTCTGGCAACGGCCAATCAAATTGCCAATGAATTTCCGCCGACCCACTGCCAGCTGTGGTATGCCGGACACAAGGAGCCAGTCATGACGCAGGTCAGCGAGTGGTTGAGCGTGTGGCCAGCGGCCTGGGGCCATCCAGCACTGCTCAGCTATCCGCATCTGATCAGCTGTCCGGTGCCAGACTTGAAGGCCAACTTTAAAGACGCGACGCCGCGCACCGTCTCCCTCGTGGGAGAGAGCTGTGAGTCTGCCAAAAACTCGCTGCGTGTCCACTACGATCGCCCACCAACATTGAAACCACTACCAACAACAATATCATCACCGCTTCCACTGTCAGCCAATGAAACCCTCAGTCCCAGCTCGAGCACAGCTCTCAACAGTAGTTCTAGTTCGACGCTCAGCATTGGCGTTTGCATTAAGGGCTTTGATTTTCCGTACATGGATCTATCGGAACGCCTCATCGAGTGGTTCGAGCTGCAACGGTTGCTGGGTGCCTCCCGGATCTATGCGTACATGTACGATGTGCATCCGGCAGTGCAACGTGTGCTGGACTATTATCAGCGCATTGGATTCCTGGATCTACGTCCGCTGACATTGGCCAATGGGATGCCACGTTTGCGGCATTATCAGCACTTGCTGCTGCAGAAACGGCGAATGGTCAAGCGGCTGAATGAGCTGATACCCTACAACGATTGCTTCTATAGGAATATGTATCGTCACGACTATCTTCTCAATGTGGACATCGATGAGGTGATTGTGCCACTGGGCACGCTGCGCACCTGGCAGGATATAATCGAAGCGAATCGGGCGGATACGATAGCCAAGTGCCCTAATGGTTTTGTGGCCCTGTGTTTTATCAACACGTACTTCACCAAGGTGGTGCCCGAGGCCCAAAATCACGAGCAGCAGGAGGCCGATGAACTGTTCGTGCTGCAGCACACATTGCGGCACCGCAACTACTCGCTGCCCAATCGTGCAACCAAGTGCTTCCATAACACACGCTACTCACTGACGCTGCACAATCACTATACCCTCAAGTGGCTGCCGGGTGGCTGCAACGGCAAAACGTTGGACACCAAGCTGGCCCAAATGCAGCACTATCGGGAGCCGGACAAGAAGTATGAGCTATCGGAGTTGGTTGAAGATCGCAGTGCCTGGAAGTATGCCAGTGAACTCCGTGCGGCTGTTGAGCATGTCTGGAGCCATCTGGATGATGTGGAGGAGCAGGTATTGTTGGAGGAGAACGTTTTGCTAGAGGAGCGGGAAACTGATCTAGAGCAGGCGCAGGAGCGGCAGCAAGTGTCGGAACAGGTGTAATCTGCAAAAGGAAAAAATTAGGATTAGTATTATGTAGATTTAAGGTATTTTTTTTTTAGTATAGTCATACATAAGAGTGCAGTTAACTGTTGAGTTAAGTTCAATAACTAATTTATGGAAATGTATTACGCTATTATACTATTATACCAAAGAGGTAAAATAGTATATTGGTTCTGTTCAATGTCCGTCCGTCTGTCCGTCTGTTCGTCTTTGTGAACGCGCGTTTCTCCGACATCCTTAGGGATAGAGGCGTGAAACTTGGAACATATAATGGAAAGTACCCTCAAAAGTTAAAGTGTTTTGCGTTTGGTCCTTCGTCCACTAGGGAGCTAGAAAACCGCTAAATTCGATTTTAGCAAATTGATAAGTCCACATATCTCTCACAATTTAATGGATACAGTCGCCAATTTTGGTTGGTAGGTTGTTGGCGAGGTCCTTCAAAGATCGGCACATGCCACACGCATCTCCGACGCCCCCATCACCCCCGCCCCTAAAATTTTTAAATGGCTATATCTTCCGCAATTTTTGAGTAGAGAACTTCAAATTTGGTAGGTATATTACTGGTAGTCGCTTTTAAGAACCGATAACAAATTGGTGGTGCCACGCCCACACCTGCGCCTATAATCGACAATTCCAATTGTAAATCGATAACTCAATATATCTCCGAAAATTTTAAAGATAGAGTAACCAAACTTGGACGGTAATTTGCTGGTAACCTGCTTCAAGGATTGGCATATCAATTTTTGGACCACGCCCACTTCCGCCCACAAAACACGATAAACGCCTGTATCTCTCGCAATTTAAGAGCTACAGTTACCAAGCTTAGAAGGTATATTTCTAAAATCGAACTCCATAATTTTTTAGGCCACGCCCACTCCCGTCCCCGAAACCGATAAATGCCCATATCCCCCGCAATTCAAGTAAGCTAGTTACCAAACTGGGTAGGAAAATTATTAAGAAATTTCTCTATAATTTTTTTGGGCAACGTCTACTCCCGCCCCTAAAGTCTCGAAAGGCCCACATCCCCGGAATTTAAGAGTGAAAGTAGCTTATACAATTTTTTGTGTCTGCTCTCCCCGTGTGATTCTGCTCACCGTCTTTAAAAGCCCCGCTCACTTATATGCAAATTATATACATATTTATTAGTAGAGAATTAACAGAATGTGTTCCGATTCAAAGAAGCAAACTTGGACAGTATTTCTTGACTTCACACAAGTTATGGTATAATAGTATTTCGCTGTCGGTTACGTCCGACTGCAACGTTATATCCTGTTATTAAATATAAATATATATATCGATAGGTCTTTGTAGACGCATAGCGTGTTCAAATATTTGAAGATTGTAAATATATGTGTATGTTTGATAAGACTTGATGACCAAAAATGATGTTGTAAATCGATGAAATCATATATCTGCACATTTTGTAAGCTACAGTCACCAAATTTGAAGGGTATCGTAAAGATAACATCCTTTTAAAAGCGGTATCAAATATGACGACACTCGGGAGTAGGCACCAAAATCAGTTATGATTACATGGCTGTTAGATGGCAACTCTGGTTAGCAGGACTAACAGCAGCATAAGCATTAATGGGCGAAGGAGAGACGTATATGAGAACAGCAGAAGCAGAGAGCCGACCCCCTGAAAGATCGTCAATAAGAAGTCTTCAAAGTCCCGAGTACCCAAAGTCGTAATTTGTCGGTGCGTCGAGGAAATAAGTCGAACGTTGTAAATACTCATCTGTCACTGTAATATACTTATAGCTGTTATATTAACAATGAACAGGACATAATCAATCCAACAGTTATTCCACATGGAATTGAATATTTTCCCATTTTAACTGTTCGACTACATTGTCCATTGTTATGGCTAAGATAGTTGTTTGCAGCAGCAGCAAAGAACTGGTAATTGAGGTTTAGCAGTGGCTTCAAACCTTTGTATAAGCAAAACCAATTGTTGTTGTTAAATGGCTTTTGGCCTCAATATAAATTAATATTAAACATTATAACAATCGTGAATTAACTTTTTTATTAAATCAAATAAAGTTATCAAAAAGCTGATGGCGTCAACAATGATATACATAAGTAGAGATACTCTAATACCGTTTTCATTGAATATTTGACAGACTCTGACTCGGTTACACTTTTTGACTTATTGCTTAGGTGCATGAGAATATATTAAAAACATATCCATAGCAGATCCAAAATGAATTTTAACAAGCTGCCCAAAAGTATGCAACGAATTATCGATATATTCAAAAATAGATGAATTGCTGGTTTTACGTTTAAAGTGTCATTCAATTCATTCTCAATTATTGTATTTATTAATACGTTCTCGACCAGCAACAAACAATCGTGCATTATATATAATATTCCCAAGCAGTTCCAAAATGAATTTTAACAAGCTGCCCAAAAGTATGCAACGAATTATTGATATATTCAAAACTAGATGAAATGTTGGTTTTACGTTTAAAGTGTCATTCAATTTATTTCGTGGAGAACATATTAATAAATGCAATAATTAAGGTATTTATTAATACGTTCTCGACCAGCAACAAACAATCGTGCATTATATATAATATTTCCAAGCAGTTCCAAAATGAATTCTAACAAGCTGCCCAAAAGTATGCAACGAATTATCGATATATTCAAAACTAGATGAAATGTTGGTTTTACGTTTAAAGTGTCATTCAATTTATTTCGTTGAGAACATATTAATAAATGCAATAATTGAGGTATTTATTAATACGTTCTCGACCAGCAACAAACAATCGTGTATTATATTTAATATTTCCAAGCAGTTCCAAAATTAATTTTACCAAGCCGCGCAAAAGTATGCAACGAATTATCGAGATCATGACTCAGAGGTAAGTTGTTATCAAGAGTGTCTTATCGCATTCTCTTCGAATTGCGATTCCACTTTTGAACAAACTGATTCATCATTAGCCACAATTTGTTTGTGTGTCACATCGATTTGTTTGATCTTTGAACATGCAGAAAGTTACCGAACAACACCAAGTTGACTCAAGAATAGTGAAAAGTGTTCACCAATGCGTTGAGTGCCTGATTGAAAATATGCAGGCGCTATAGTTATTGCAACAAGTGTTTACAATAGTAAATATCTTTATCTGATGATTAAGCGATTAGTCGATGTGTGTGAAATAATAGTGCATGTGTGTCTAAAGTATCAAACCCATTCCAGTCCAGAAAGACACTTTAGATTTTAACCACGTGGCTGATTGAAAGATTTTGTAATAATGTTTTTATTGTAAGCAATAAATAAAGTAGTCATTAAATTACAATTCACCGCACACAAGTATAAAAAAAAAACAAAAAAAAAATAAGGTAAAACCACATACATATGTATGTATGTACATGGAAATACTTTAACAATACATAAAATCGTTATCACTACTCTCATTATTGCAAGCCAAAACTAAAAAAAAAACACACACAAAAATATAAATGATAATCAATGGAATAAAAACGAATACTATAAAATTGTTTATCGAAGCTAAGGCATTTATGAGTATGCTATTATAAGAAATGCTCGCCTAGTTACGCAGAATGTAGGCGGCGAGAGTGAGGGTCAAGGTGCCACCAAGTGTGGTAACCAGTGTGCCGGCGCCGTCGCGTGTGTTGTTCGCACTGGCCAAGAGGATAGGACGCTCATTGGCACGCGCATCCATCCATGCCTTGCAGTCGGTCTCGTTCTTTACAAAGCGGAAGATGGTCTCGACAACGTTGGCGGGCGTGATCTCGGCACATTGCTCCAGATGGTGCAGCACACAGGCCTCAAAGTGCTGAAGGTCGATGCAGTGTGTCGGCGTAAAAAGGAGCTCGGGCCGACTCATCAGATCAGGCACTTGACCATCCTTTGGCAAATACTGATTGAATGATCTGTTGAAGCAGTTGCTGATGCTCTCCTTGTTTGCCTCAAGGCACTCGGGCCCCTGTTCGGCAACAAAGAGTGCGATCTGATCACCGCCACGGGAGCAAGCGAATCCCAACAGTGAGGCACCAAGTCGCATCATGGTGGCCTGCTGACTCAGCTCCTCGGTGGTCAGGCAGGGCCTCACTTTCTCATTAAAGGCACGTACGCAGTCTTCCGCTTCCGGTACCCGTTTACAGTACTTGTTGAACACTGTGTCCAGCTCACCAATAGGCCGAGCTGCTTCCATTTCAACCTGCAGTTCGGTCAGATTGGCCAGGCCGCTAAGACAGGAGCTCAGCTTGGTTGCAGCATTCTCAATATTTTGATACAACGTTGTGTTATCCACACCCACCACCTTCTTGCATTTCTCGCGATACACACGCTTAATATCATCTATGAAACCAAAGAAAAAACAACCGATCCGATAATTATTATATATATATGTATGGTATAGTACAGGTACGATTATGTCATTGTTAACTTACCAACGCTTACGTTTGTATTGCGAAACTCTGGGGGCAGGAACTGTGCGGAGACACTGTCCAGCTGACTGGCGCTCAATTTTTGTGGACTGGGACTGGCTCGCACCTCCAAGAGGATGGCGCCGAGGACGGCCAACAGGCTCACGACCAGAAAAGCGTATTTGTTCATAGCGGCCTCTTCTACAAAGAGTCAGTCAACTTGAGTAGTAGTATCAGTTACTTAGAAGCCCAGTGTCTGCCTCCGTGCCTCCGACCAGTGCGCGTTGCTGCGAGTGAATGAGAGCGTTTACCGTTCAAAGTCGCCAGCAAGTGCGACGCGACTCGTTGCACAGTGGCGCGCAGTGCTTAAAATGACACTCGAATTGCTGATTGGCAGTGGTATCAGGTCGAATGCCGACAATAGCCTCTCTTTATGGCTCGATTTTCAGTTAAAAATATAACAATTTTAAGTTATTACTCTTATGTCTAAATATGTGTGCATTTCACTCTTCTGTATGCAATATGCCAATGGAATATCATTTATTTGTCCCAGAAATGTTAGTAAATAACTTACCATAATTTGAAAATGTGTGTGGGAATGTATTAAAAAAAATAGCATGTGTCCGAAAAACATTAAGTTTGAATTATATTACCTAAACTTGTATTTAACATATGCAGAAGGAATAGTTATCATTTGATAACATTATTGTTTTTGAGAAATCGAAATTAACAAAAAAAAATAAATAAATAAAGAAAACATAAACGATTTAATGAGAAATGTTTGGTGTACATTTTTAAATCTAATAAGTAGGTATTCAAAATTGATACGCTAATATCTGAATCTGTCACATGCAGCAACTAAACTAAATTACTAATTAGATATGGCAGATTTGATTTGCTGCATAAGCGAAACAAAATGTACAAATCGATTGATAATAAAATAAATAACCTATTGGTATGTTGCAAAGACATTATACAAAATATGGAGTCATTCGCTTGGTATATCAGAAGTGTATAAAAGATATGATAACCAACGATAGCAACTGAGGCGACAACTTTATTGGCTCTTTGTGCAGCGTTCGATCGGTTTTGCAACATTCAACAAGGTGGGTAAAGGTCACTGCTTATCGTTATTATATACTTACAAATATATATAATTATATACATCAATATCGCTAGTTTTTCAAACATTAAGAAGAATATGCAATTACATATGTAAATTTACACACATTACGCTTACTCGACGCGATCTACTTATGTTCTCCCTAAGTCGGCCCCTTATCTTATCTGAGTATTGCCTTTAATGCTTATTTATACGCTCATTGCATTATCGATGTGTTTGTCCGTTCGTTTAGTAACAGAAACGGAGTCACCGACGGAATGATCTAAATCCAACTGATAGCCGCTGAAACTACAACAAAAACCAAAAACAACAGCAACAACATCCGCATAAATGTTAGCTACAAAAATCGTCATTGGCGACCTCGAGGGTTTGATTGCAGACAAAGGCGTACCCAGTTTTTCATAATGGGGGGGGGGGTGGCGCCGAAATTTCGTAAATGGGGTTCCGAATCAATTTCAATCTACCGTATGCATATTTAAATGGGCAGTACCCCCTTTAACCCATTCCCTTTCCCACCACTGCTTCAACCTACCCCTGTGTACTTCCATGATTGCAGCGCTTGCGGAATTTTCATTTAGTTTTCAAGTCGAGCTCATTTGAGCTGATTTCACGCCAACGTTGTTGATCTTCAGCACCACAGTTCATTGTAATGATTGCTGCAATTGTCTTGAAAAAAAATCTGTTTTTATGATATATTATACGGCTAGTATATTTCATAATTATTTTATGCTTCTCGCAGTGGTTTTGAAAGAAAACCTTTAAGCGATATGCAAGCATTGGCAAAAATATCAAACGAGATCGTTGCAGTCGGGCGTAACCGACTGAGAAATACTCTGATACCAATAAGTTTAACCATTTGATAAGAAGTTTCACAGAACAAGGGGGGGCAGCCAAGAAATACCGATCTTTGTAGGAGGCTCCTAGGAATCTTCCTTCCAAGTTTGATAACTGAAGCTCTTAAATTACGGGAGCTATGGGCTTTTGAGAACTTTATGGATGGAGTGGGCGTGGCCAACAAATTATAGAGAAAATTCTTAGTAATATACCTTCAAAGTTTGGTAAGTGTAGCTCTTAAAATACGGGAGACATTGGCTTTTATCGTTCTTGGGAGCGTGAGTGGGTATAGCTCAAAATTCTTTCCGAATTTTGGAAAGATGTTACAGGCAATATACCTTTTAAATTTGGCGACTCTAACTTTCAAATTGTATGAGATATATGGTTTAATCGACTTACTTAGGCGGAGTGGGCGTTGCCATCCAATTGGGGAGTACCAGTAATGTTCTTTCAAAATGCGGACTTATCGATTTACACTTTCTCAAATGTCGCCTTTGGCGATTATGGGCGCAGTTGAGGGCGTGGCCATAAGCACTTTTATCGATGCCCAAAAAGCGTTTATATACGCAATAAATTTGACGGCATTTCAATTTGAGGGCTTCGGAGGTGGGCGTGGAATATGCCGATATTTGACGGACATCGCCAACAATCTACAAACCAAATTTGGTGACTGATTGTGGGAGATACATATGTGGCTTTATCGATTTCCTTGCCTCCTAGTGGGAGTACTACTGTCATTTTGAAAATTTTTGTAACGGGATACCACTGACCGGTACATGTTCTAAGGGGGACAGACAGCGTGACGGACATTGCACAAAACCAATATACTATGGTACCTTGGGTATTAGAGTATAACAATTAAGGCTAAGGAAAATACATATGTCCACATAGACAAAGAATTACCCTACAGAGCCGCTAGTATGTTTGATGGTGTTTTATAGGTTCACATAGTAGCCTGGTCAAAAACAGTAGGGTAACCTAACTGTAAGTGGTGAGTGGAGGTTTACATATACATACATATATATATATATATATATATATATATATATATATATATTGCGATCGAGATATAAACGACCTTAAGCTTTTTACAATTATTTGTCAATTTGCAACAAAATTATTGCGATTCAGAAACTTCCCGAATACGCTTCCTGCTAACTATCAGTCATAAAATATATATAATAAATACTAGACAGTATAATTTGCAGTTAGTTGCTTTTAATTTTATTACACTTAATAATGTAGACTGACCTTTCATCATACATCCATCGTACTCACTACTTAAGAAGCGACTAATCAACCTAATCCAGCCTAATCAAGTTGATAAGTTCAGTACTGAAACCTGTGCTTGAATCAATTAAACGAACTTCAAGTGATTATTAATGAGTTGAGGTACCACGCTCAGATGTGTGTTTGTATGTCGCTTAAGCAATGCCTCAACTGCGATCTTAATTTATATTCTGCTAAAGCAAAACCTCAAGTTCACGCCTCGAAAGCGGTTATGCAAGATAGAGTAGCGAGCGTTTGCAAATGTTCAAAGTTCAGCGAAAAAGCGGTTGCCAGCTACGTAATGACTGCGATAAGCGTTTATCGCCCTAATTCCCCATATGGGTGAGCATAGAATCCCGCAAAGTGGGAAGTGGGATGCGGAACACGACGTGCCGCACGGCTCTCTGTGATCAAAGTACAAGTTTCTAAGTTATCGGAGCACATTATCGAAGATCAATAAAGGTTCATATCAGAGTGGGTGTAGAGTAGGTATCCTAATACTGTTGTTCAAATAAAGGTGCCCAACAACAACTATACCCAACAATTTTTATGCCGAGCTGTTCTTATAATCGAGTTCCACATTTGTATGTACATGGAGTTGTAAATTCTCCAAACAAATTTATATTCAATCCTCAATGAATACGAATTTAAAGCTTAATTAATTTAATTTAATTTAAAGCTTAAAGCTGATCGGGTAATAAAAAAACAATGAAACAAGTACGAAGTATTTGAGCTCGACTACGGTATACACTAAACTCAGCCTTGAAATATATTCTAATCTCGTTGCCAAATTTGATCTTAAAAGTTGCCCGAAATTGCTTTCATTTCTCAAAGTAATCAATGGGTTCAGGGTATAAAAATAACTAATATTTTTATTCACAGAGAGTAATGAGATCAATATAAGAATATATTTTGACTATAACTTGGGTGTTTCGATCTTGATGAATAATATATCAATGTACATAAATTCTCATATTGAACCAACTGCTTTTGCTGAAAATTAAATTTTATATTTATAAAATTGTGACTTTTGTTGCTATCCGAAATATATAGAATATAATTGATAAAGTTAAGCAGAGTTTTTCTGCCCATCAGATATATTGCAAAGAGTCTAGTTTTAGACCGACGGGCAGACGGACATGGCTATATAGACTTGGCTGATGATCCTGATCAGACTGTATATTTATACCTTATGGGGAGATGCTTCCTCTATTCTAGCCTATCTACCCATTTCCAATGGGTTCAGCTTATAAAAACAATGTATCCCAGCTTGGTGATCACTTTGCTTTGATGGAAATAGAAAATTCAATAATTTTTCAGCTTTTCTTATATCTTAACTATCAGAATCAGATTGAATGGCACCAGCAGATTTAGAGGATAAGTCCTTGTACCAAGCTGAACTCCACTACATGGAGATAATTGTAAACAGTGTAGACCCGCAGGCTCACACCTCTATTCTCCGATGAATATCAGAAATAATGTATCCTCAAGTTGTATAAGGATACTTAGAACTGGCCATAAATTTATTTTAATACCCTCAACGCATGGATAATGGAATGCCGAAAAAAGCATGTCCTATTAACATAAGTTCATTATAAAATGGGATATACAAAAAAAAAAAAACCATAAAATATCCTGAATTTTTCATATATTTGCATTTTCATATATTTCTCATAATTTTGCATATCGTAAAGTATTTTGTTGCTTACAAATATTCGCTGGGGCAATTAGACAAATTCTAGCTTTTAACATGCATACTTTTAGGAGCGTATGACAAAAAAGCAGCCATAAAAAATTAATTAGTATTTGCAAATGCAATTTTTAGCCATAGATGAATGCATTAAACACATGTGTAGCTGGCTGCACACCTGGTGACTAAATTAAAGAGCTGTATTCTGTATGTCTGCATGGAATTGAACACTTGGTGGCAACATCGAAGGCAGCCTTGTGTTGATTGTCTTCTCGACCGCTTGATGAGTTACCGCTTAGTTGTCGAGTGCTTTAGCAACCAATTAATATTACAAATATATTTAGCAAGCTAATGAATTATAAACACAAAAAAAAAAGATGAACATAATAATAATTATAAGCGTGTGCTTGGTTTGGGTGAGGGGCGAGTGAGGGGAGGAAGGCCATGGCTGTTGCAACAACACGGGATGCTTTTAAATGAAATTAAGCTAATTTAGGAAACAGCCAACGTGTCGTCGTGCTCCTTCCATTCCGGAACCTGTCGACGTTCTCATCCTGGCTGTTGTTTAATTCAATGCTGGAATACCACACACACACACACACACACACACACACAGACACACCCGACCTCATCTGCGAATGTGTCGGTGTTCACGGGTGTGTGGGTCGTCTCTCCGTTAGCTATTTGGAGCAGATGCCACCTGTCCGTGCATTCGCTCTCTCGCTTGCTCGCCTGCCTCATGTGTGTTTGTGCTGGCCTGTGTATTGTAATTTATTATCCTGCATGGCAAAAGGGATTTTCATCAATTAATCATGCTGACGATTCAGCTGCAGTTGGACAACCAGAACCAGAACAACAGTCTGCTTGTCTCGCACTTAATCCTGCCTTACCACACACTCTCTCGCTGAGAGTGGAGCTCAAGTTGATTCCAACCAGAGCTCCAGTCAAGGTCTGTTGTTTAATTACTGCAATAAGCTCAGTTTGTAATTTGAGATCAATACTTAATATTGTCGAGTATTTTATTTTAAAAATAATCCGACAATTAAGTTAACAAGATTATTTATACGAAGCTAGATATTTGTAGATAATTCACAATCATTACAATTAAGCTACTTACATTTTAAAAGTTTGATTTATTCTATGGTTTTAAATAAATACATCTATTTACAATAAAAACTTGCATTTGAAGTCATCAAGTCCCTATATTATTTGACCAGTATTGCGAGTTACGTATATACATTTTTCTGAAGTACTTGATTCGGATTATTCCGGGAGGTTTTTTTTCTACAACACGATATTATCTGATTTTGATTAGACTTACATCAATCGGAGCTAGATTGCGGTTATGGTCTGGTGAAAATAACGAAGGTGGCTCCAATAATATTTATTTGTGTCCACAGATTATACACATCTACGCTTTAGCATATAGTGTATATTTGGATGGAGTTGCCTTCTTTTACCTTTAACGTTAATTTCGACAACTTTGGTACAATATTCCCAAGTCTTTGAAAGTTATAATCAGATATTCCACACCAAATCGAATTTTCAACATCTTTGTTCAACTACAACCAAAACTAATACCTCTTCCTTAGTTGTAGGTGTCTGTCGGATGAGCCCTATTTGAAGTGTTTTTTTTTTTTTTTTTAGTGATTTATGAAGTGGTTGTCATACGGTCAAAGACACCTCGGCGCACACCCAACTAATCATGACCAAAACTATTCTAACCTTTTTGCTAGGCGAAGAATCTTCAATTTTATGTGCATCTTTGCATTCATCAAATATGTAAATGAATGTGCGTGCTCCAAAAGAGTTATTTAATTAATTTTTCAATTAGTTTATTATTCAAAATTTAATTGAACAAACGAGTAATTAATTGAAAGGCTACAGGGGCATATATTGCTCACATATTTGTATTTCGAGAATAAGCAGCTTGGTTGCTGCTACCCCATTGCTGCATGTGAATTTCGGTGTGTGGCATTGATGTTTATATTTGACGCTTGTTGCAAAGCAACGTTGCAAGTGACCTAATCCGACACAACCTGAACGGACCTTGGCTGACCTGGCTATGGCAACATTTCAGCTAATAAGCTGGCTACAACTTTCCGTATGGCCTTTAACATTTCGCCATAAAATATATATTTTCAATTTAGGTTTCCCTTGACGCATGCAAGCACATGAACACCACACAAACAAGAAATAGAAATGAGCTACACTTTTAAATTTACTAACATCTAACTGGGTTCCTGCCCTGCTCAGGGCTATGAGATGGGTTATCCTGTTCTCTCTTATGTTCGCGTTACATGAATAAAATTGTAGACAGAGGCGACCACTCGTTTTCAATCTAAGACGACTTTCTACTGGAGCTGCGGTACTGTTTGCTCAACATGACCAATCAAGAAGATCAATTATGCATGTTCTTCATTATTTTAATAATTACTATTCTTCTAGAAATACAAAGTGTTTATTTTAGCCTTCGTATGAGCAGAGTGTTCAATGAAAATGTTGTTCGTTTATTAGACAATACTGAGATTCTTAAAAATTCATTAGAAACTTACTTCAAGTGACTCAGACTAATATTAAATGATAAAAGGGTATAATATAGGCAATTCAACACATGATATACACTATATCATATATACATTATATACACTATGGTACACACAATGTACAGCATACAGCACTCGTATATTTAAATAAATAGAAGGTCCCTTAAGGGGAAGGGTTGTGAAGGGTAGCGTGCTATAAAAGCCAACACGAACCAAGAAGTAACTTATGTGCAATAAATCTACTTTAAATACGATTCCATTTAAACATTACTGTGTAGTGGACTCATAACGATATTGAGTATACTTAACTATAGGTGGCGCTTAAGCCACGGATGATCTCATGGGCGATAAATATAAATGCAAGTATACACGTACCAAAATACAATTATATGATTATATAGTCATACAACTATATACGTACACCTGTACACCAACACAAATACAACAAGAGAGAACGTAACCACCGACAGCGAAATACTATGATACCATAATTTGTACTGTCCAAGTTGCCCTTCAGATTGAGGTAGATATAAGATAGTAACCCTTCTTCGAAGTTTGGCTCTAGCTCTTTAATTACGGAAGATATGAAATTTTCGGGATTTTGGGTGCGGAAGTAAAAGTAAAGAGAATGTTCCTAATAATCTTCCTTCCAAGTTTGGTAACTGTAGCTCTTAAATTGTGGGAGATATGACCGTTTAACAGTTTTGGGGGCGGGAGTAGGCGTGGTCCAAAAGGTTTTTTCCAAGATTTTTTAAAAATGTTACTGATAATATGTCTTTAAAATTTGGTGACTTAGGTTTTTAAATTGCGTTAGACATATGGGCTTATCGATTTTCACCAACAGGTGTATCGGCTAAGGTAGGCGGAGTGGGCGTGGCCATCCAATTTTTTATTGATCTCTTGGGAGAGTTACCAGTAACATACTATCAAATATTGGTGACTCTAGCTTACAAATTATGGAAGATATACGCGTTGTAAATTTCTAAGGATGAAGTTTCTGTGGGCGGCGGTTGTGGGCGTGGTCCAAAAAATGATATGCCAATCTTTGGAAGAGGTTACCAGCAAATTACCTTCCAAGTTTGGTTACTCTATCCTTAAAATTGTGGTAGGTATACGGATTTATCGATTTACATTTTCCGAAATATCGGCATTGTCGATTATGGGCGCAGGTGTGAGCGTGGCAACACAAATTTGTAATCGGTTCTTAAAGGCGACTACCAGTAATATACCTATCAAATTTGACGTTCCCAACTCAAAAACTGCGGGAGGTTGGGCGCGATGGAGGTGGGCGTGGCATATGCTGATCTTTGAAGGACCTTGCCAACAACTTGCCAACCACAGTTGATGACTGTATCCATAAAATTGTGAGAGATATGTGGCCTTATCGATTTGCGAAAATCGAATTTATCGATTTTCTAACTCCCTAGTGGACGTATGACCAAAGCCTTGACACTTTAACATTTAAGGGTACTTTCCAGTATACATTCAAAGTTTCAAGTCTCTATCTGTAAGGATGTCGGAGAAACGCGCGTCCATACAGACGGACGGACGGACAGACGGACATTGCACAAACCCAATATACTATATACCTTCGGTATCATAGTATAAATATAAATACAAAGGCCAATAAGTGTGCACAGTGTCTCAGAGCTTATTTGGAGCAGTGTCAAGCAAAAAATTGAAAGTGCTATAAAGCTTCAACAAGGAAAGAAATGCAAAATGTTGAAAGGCCAATTTGTTTCATGTTTGAATAGGAAACTTAAGTTTTTATTGAAGTATTAATTAGTTAATTAAAATTAGTAAAAAAAAAACTGAAAACATTCGAAATACATGTCAAAAATTATTTGGAACAGTTTAAAAAAATTAACATATTTGACGTATAAAAGCTTAAGTAATAATGTTAATATTTAGTATAATATCCTTTAGCCTTAACAAGTTTCCTTAACCTATAATTCTTGGAAGATATCAGCTTCCGGGTAGTATTATTGAATCATTAATTTTGTTGCATTAAATTAATAATTATAAACATAAAAATAAAATATTAAATATCGATCTTCTTTCTGGTGTTCCTTTAATCTATTGATTTCAAGGTTTAATTAGTTGTTTGAATATATATGTATATGTCTATATATGTATGTGTTGCTTGATAAATTAATAAATATATGTATATATATATATATATATATATGTCTATATATGTATGTGTTTGCTTGATAAATTAATAAATATATGTATATATATATGTCTATATATGTATGTGTTTGTTTGATAAATTATTAAATATATATAAATATGTGTGTTCCTTTTTCGAATGCTTCATTCCTTTATGTTTATCGTAAATAAGTATACAAAATGTAATATATAGAAAATATTTGTTTATATAAAAACGAATGTGGGATTTATAAAAGTATTGAATTAAGAAAATTATTGTATAAACAAAAAAATATTGATTTTTGAAAACAAAAATGATGACAATAAAAAATATATAAGACATTAATAAAATGTAATGCAATAATTCACAAATAAACTTAGCACTAATACATTTTTTTTTATTGTTTATTATTGATTATATATACGACAAGCTCTTAACGTGGCTAAGCAATGTTGTTAATTCAATTGAATATTAATAGAATAACCACAAAAGAAAATGATCGCGTTGACAAAGTTTGAAACGAGTTGCTGAGATTTACAGATTTGAATTTTCATTGAACACAGCGGGGTCAATATGTCAGCTTGTGTAGATATTGTGATAATTAATAATTATGTTTATACTTTAGTTATTATTGACTATTGTTAATAAGTTTGAATAAGTAAATTGTTTCAATAATTTGTTACTGAACATCGTCTGATTCAACACATTGTCCCAATTTCTACTTCTCGATGTTGTAGAGGAAATAGTAGTTCTCATTATCGTTGGCGGCTGCTGCTGGTGCCTTCGGCGATTTTCTCGATAACGGCACAAAGCCCATGGAAATGAATGCTCCAACCAAACTAACCCACTCCCACTGATCCGTACGCATTATCATGACGATGTTAGCCACCTCTAACTTATCCTTGGCAAATTCCAAGAGCGAGATGGTCTCCTTGGAGCCAGCCGAGGGTAAGGCAGTGGGAAAGGTGACATATAGAATGTTGTTGATCGGGTTCAAAATCGTCATCCAATTGGTTGACAAGTCTTCATTTTGTATCTTGATGAAAATATGCACTGGTTGGATGTGCAGCCGGATCTGGCGCAACACCTGCTGGCAGTCATCCTCTGAGCACAACGAATTAATGTAATGCGACTCCGAGTCAGAGCATTCTGACGACGAAGATGAAGATGACGAAGCCCGAGAGCTGTCCTCGAACAAGCTGCCGCCAGCCGAATCCACCGAAGAGTTGCGGCTGTAGCCCGTTAAGAGCGAAGCCCTATCGTGATCTGGTCTGTGGTTGACAGGGACATCAGGGCTGATCTTGCTCCGCTGTGTTCCAGTCATCCTAGTCCCATTATTTGTTGCGTTTATAAAGGGCTTGTTCGATGGTAATCGGTCCTTCAAGCCATGGTTGCCCAGAACCCGGCGCTCACAGCACTTTTTCCACATGTCATTCAGCACCTGTTCAGCCAGTTTTTGACACGTTTCGTTGACGAAGCGCCGAGTGATGTTGTAAACAGATGATCTGCTTACATTGAACATATTAGCTATTTGCCGACGTGAACGTCCGTTTTGGAATTGTTGCACGATGAGATTCCTGTACTCAACGGTAATCCGTTTGCCCATACTTCTAGTTGGCTGGTTACACCCGAGATGCAGGATATAACTATACTGACTCGATGCAACAGCGAAGGCAGCAATTGTTCGCGCGAAGCAACAACGTGGGCAGCAAAAATGGCCAATTGCAACTGTTGCAACGTGCAGAATATTCCCGTCGCGTTAAACAAAAAATATTGGCGGTAAAGGTTGCTCGGGATATTCAGGCAATAAGACTTTCTCAAATAATCACTCGATTTTCAGTTATTTAAGAAATACACGCGGATTAAAAACATTCGCGAGAACGCTCACAGTTACTATTGGGGACGCGATCAAAAAGTGAAGTTGGCTGCGCTTGCAATTCGATTGCATATCGAATGCAATGGGAGTTGCAATCTGTATTAATCGGGCTGTAATCAGCTGTTGTTTTAACTGCCGCCGAGTTTGAAATCTACTCCATTATTCTATTTTATTCGAATAAAAATAAAAATAAAATAGATTTAAATTTAATAAAGGAATATTCCCTGAGTTATATTTTTTTTTTTTTAAAACTTTTCTCTTAATTATTAATGGATACAGTCACAATTTAATGGATACAGTCACCAATTTTGGTTGGTAGGTTGTTGGCGATGTTTTTCAAAGATCGGCATGTGCCACGCCCACCTCCGATGCCCCAATCACCCCCGCTCCTAAAATTTTTAAATGGCTATATCTTCCGCTGTTTTTTGAGTAGGAAACGTCAACTTTGGTATGTATATTACTGGTAGTCGCCTTTAAGAACCGATAACAAATTTGTGTTGCCACGCCCACAACTGCGCCTATAATCGACAATTCCGATTGTAAATCTATAGCTCCGCATATCTCTGAAAAATTTAAAGATAGAGTAACCAAACTTGGAAGGTAATTTGCTGGTGACCTCTTCCAAGGATTGTCATATCAATTTTTGGACCACGCCTACAACCGCCGCCCCCAGGAGCTTCGTCCCTATAAATTTAAAATACGCATAACTCCCATAATTTGCAAGCTGGAGTCGCAAAATTTTGACGGTATGTTATTGGTAAATGTGTTAGTTATACATATACATTATATCCTTATTTTTATATGTTATCCATTTATGCATGCATTTATATTCAAATTCACTTGCAGTTTGCATTTGCAAATAAAGTTGCCAGTACAAGTGAACTTTGTGACCCAAGTCCATTATTTCCAGCGTTGCCAATACATGCCAATTTGTAACTAGTCGGCACTAATCGGGCCTGCCAACGGGTTTACAATTAGAGTGACTGCAGATCAGCTGTTGTTTGATATGCCGCCGAGTTTGAAATTTACTCTATTATTTTATTTTATTCGAATGAATAAAAAACAATATATTTTATTTTAATAAAGAAATTTTATTGCCAAGGCATATCCTCGCAATCAAAAATATTCGGTTTAATATATAATTATCAATGTGAAAAATGTTTGTTGAGCAACGAGTTAATCGATTTAATTATACAATACACAGACCATTCAAAAACTAACATTAAGTTGAATAATTCTAAGCCGAATGTGAAACAACGGTGAATTCAAACTTATTCTATACCGGCACAGCTCTAAGACTTTACCTGACTGAGTGCCATTTGAGTAAACTTTAAAAATAATTGGCTTATGGGTTAAGGTTATATATAATACTCAAATAAAAGTTTCGAGTGAACTTATGTTCATTTAATACCGAAATTCGGGCGACTTAACTGTTTTCGAATTTTTAGCCAGCTTCAAAGCTTATTTAAGCCATAAATTAGCTTGCTCTCATGACTGTTGCAGTTGTTATTGTTGTTGTTGTTGTTGTTGGTGTCGTTGTGGCTTGTTACAGCTAAAGCTGTTCTGCATTGTGATGTAATGTGACACCAGCTGCTTAATGTTTTGGTTAAAAGCATTTTAAGTGAAATGCAACCCACTCACATACACAGGGATAAATGAGGGGAGCGTTTGTGGAAGGGTAGCAACTCTGCGTTGCACGTTGCCATTTTGTGGATAGCTGCTGCTGTCGCTGCCTCTACTGCACTAGTACAATAACTCAGCGCCCTGTACTGGTTGCAAATACAATGTACTGGCGCACAGCCACCAAAAGCAGACTCATCAAGCCACACAAAAACAAGAAAGAATGCTTTAGTCGGAAGGCGTCGACAAGGAGATACCCTGAACTGTTTATTATTTTAAATCGTTATTATTTTATCGTGATATTAGTTTGTTCACGTTTAGTTAATTAGGTACGTGTCCCTTATGCGATCTTGATTATCCTTTATATTTAAATAATAATATGTTATTACGTGACCTACGTTTAGTATACGTTGTCTAATACAATTCTCCAGCTCTTATAGTCTCTGAGATACGGTTGTTCATACAGACGGACAGTCGGCATTCATCGAAAAAATATATGTACCTTATGGGAGGACATAAAGGACTGCTTAGGACATACTTTGCACAGCTTCATTATACCCTGTTTAACAGTTTTAAATGGATTCAGGGTATAACACATACCCTGGTAATTTGCTTAAGCGAAAGTTTGCAACATATGAGCCAAAAAACGGTGCAACACGCAGCAATAGTCAAGGATGCCAGACTTGGCCAACAAGCAGCAAAACACGTCGACTAGTTGTACAGTTGAACAGTGAGCACCATCGAGAATGCTCCAATAATAGCTGCAACAATACATTTTGTTGATATAAATGACTAAATTAATAAGAGCTCCCGTTTGAGTTTAAGCTAATCAAGTTTTTCCATTGACCTCTAGCAAAATAGTCAAACTATTTTAGATCGAAATGCACCTGAATTGTGATAGAAAAATAAAAGCTGACCAACGAAGGCCTTCTGTTTAAGGGTAGAATGTGAAAATTGGTGAGAAGGGTAATTTACTGACTTATTTAAAAATATAATTTATTTTAATAGTAAGCTAACAATACAGTTAGTAAGCGTATATTGAACTGACAGTCACAATATGAGTCCACTGTGCAGCACAGAAAGGCTTCAACGTCGACTGCCCAACATCATTCATTTGCGCTCAGGTACATTTTTGAGCACACACACACACACACACACACACACACACACACACACACACACACACACACACACACACACACACACACAAATAAAATAGCCAGACTGGCTTCATTTAGTGTTTAGTTTGATTTGTGGTGTCTGTTGCATACCTCAGAGGAGCTTCTCAAGTCGGCGCCTTGGGTGAAAAACTCAATGCATAACTTTCCCGACAATTCCAGCAAAGCATAAATTTTGGCGGTATTTTGTCATTCTTATTGAGATAATTGTGTTCCCATAGCTTGATAGCGATCAGATTGAGTACAGTAGATTCTTGACAATAGCCAGAGAGAACAGCAGAGAACGTTGCAGTCGGAGGTAACCGATCAAAGTTGTGTGCAGACAAGAATAACTGTCCAAGTTTTCCTTTCAGATTGAGGTAGATATAAGATAGTAACTCTCCTTTGAAGCTTAGCAACAGTAGCTCTTAAATTACGGAAGATATGAGCCTTTCGAGATTATAGGGGCGGGATTGGGCTTGGTTTCTAATAATCTTCCTTTATGGGCATTTATCGGTTTTTGGGGGCGAGAGTGGGCGTGGTCCAAAATGTTTTTTCCAGATTTTTTTCCAGGTCTTATCGATTTACACCAAGAGGTGTATCAGTTTATGTAGGTGGAGTGGGCGGGGCCATCCATTTCGCCCAATTTCGATCTTTTAGGGGAGTTACTTGTTACTTTCAAAATTTGGTGATTCTATGGATGGAAGATATGCGCATTTCAGATGTCTAGGGCCGAAGGGGGCGGCGGTTGTGGGCGTGGTCCAAAATGCCGATTATATGCCGATTATTGGAGGAGGTTACCAGCAAGTTGTATTCCAAGTTTGGTCACTCTATCTTAAAAACTGTGGGAGATATACGGATTTATCGATTTACACTTTTCGAAATCTCGGAATTGTCGATTATGGGTGCAGGTGTGGGCGTGGCAACACAAATTTGTAATCGGTTCTTAAAGGCGACTACCAGTAATATACCTACCAAATTTGACGTTCCCAACTCAAAAACTGCGGGAGGTTGGGCGCGATGGAGGTGGGCGTGGCATATGCTGATCTTTGAAGGACCTTGCCAACAACTTGCCAACCAAAGTTGATGACTGTATCCATAAAATTGTGAGAGATATGTGGCTTTATCGATTTGCAAAAATCGAATTTACCGATTTTCTAACTCCCTAGTGGACGTATGACCAAAACCTTGACACTTTAACATTTAAGGGTACTTTCCAGTATACATTCAAAGTTTCAAGTCTCTATCTTTAAGGGTGTCGGAGAAATGCGCGTCCATACAGACGGACGGACAGACAGAATGACGGACATTGCCCAAACTCAATATACTATATACGTACGGTATCATAGTATAAAAGGTGGTAAAAACAAAACCAATTCACTCGAAATAAATAAGAATTCAAAAATATGTGACTTGAGTTACTAGAACAAGAAATTTGTAGGTGAGATAAGGATTCCTATTTTCTATCTCGTGTTGCATTTTGTGGTACCTATCGATAGTGGCTTATCGCATACCACCACATTTTGTGATGACAAAGTTGCATTTTTGGGGGTAAGCGTGAATTTGCCATGTGATAAGAAAAAAGACAATTAAGTGCGGCACGTCATGGTCAATGGCGGGCTACAATTTTGAGGCGATCGAGCGAGGAAATAGAAAGTACTCAAGAGTGCGAACCCTCTGCTAGATTTACGTGTTGTGCTAAATGGAATCCGGCGTAAGTGTTTTGAATTAATTTGAATGTTATATGTATACTAATTGTATGTTATGTGTGTAGGTGGCCTACAACAGGTCACGCCGGCGAATTTATTTTGATCTTTATCTGATCATTATTTCTGGCGTCCGATAAATGGGACATTGCCAGTAATCACGGCAACGGCGTCGCTTGGGACCCAGATGCTATCTGAGATACACCCATATCATCACGCCGGTGGAGACTCCTTCACGGCACGGCACATCGCCCACATCGACGCAGATATTTTCACGCCGGTGAGTGCGTTCCTATAAGGAACCCATAACGCCACGCCCCAAAAAATAAAGCCACACAATCCAATCAATCTAAAAGATTGAATTGAACCAATGTTAATAAAAACGCATGAGCAAAATTTTGTTTATTACGCTCAAACAAAAATGCGCTAAATGTGTAGATTAGCGAACTGCTAAAACGTTTGTAAAAAGAAAATAATCTTGGCAGCAGCCCACACGCATTGTAAATATTGAGGATACCCTCAAAAATCAACGAACAACATTTTGTAAAAAGCCCAATTCAGCGCCTACCATAGTAATTAAGTAAATGTTGTATATGTTTAATTGGATTATAATTTAAGCGTCTATTAGGATATATATATATATGTACGTTCACTAGGATTAAGTATATCCCAGTATTAATCATTGTAAAATTAAAGTCCGGTATCTGTATTTTTGCCAAGAGGTAACTTTCTTCAGTTTCAAATTTAAATTTGAATTGCCAGTAAAAAATCCATACGCCACCTATCGGCAAATATCATATCCAGTATGTATATAAATATTAGTTAGAACAAATGTTTGTGAATTTCGTAATTTGTGAGTAAATTCTGTAGAGGGGGAAATCACCGGGAGCATGGAGTAGGTTAATCGTTCACTTCAATTAAAGGGCTATGGGTCTGCCAAAATCCACATAGACTCATTGCAGGAAGGGCGGGTACGTCGTGGCCATAGACACCAGGCCTGCCAACTGCTCCACTTATTTTGTGTGTGCATTTAGGTCGTTATGTAGTGTTGTGAAGGTCGAGTTTTGCTTTTGGAGTCTGTACCGTCTACGGGCAGGGTTGGAGTTACCCCACCCTGGGAAAACTGAGCTAGCCGAGGTTGCCCACTGAAAACAACTAGACGTCTTACACTCGTTGATACATATAGGACTGATTATATCTAGTTTATTAATAAATAATGTAATAGTTAAGTATAATATTGAAGTAAGAGCATTAGATTAACAAAGTAAGGTACGACTTTATAATTAACGACCTGATTCCACGACGTACCGACAACCTTACAACTTTACAACTTATGGCACTCGGGACTTTGGCGACTTCTTATTTACGACTTTAACGTTGCGCTTCCACGACTCGACATCCTCCTTCTACTGATCCTACTCGACTATTGCTTATGTTGCTGTTAACCATCTGTTAACCAGCGTTGCAACATAACAGGACTTGTAACTACTTGTTACATACAGGATATGAAAAGAAGAATGCGAACATTTTGAAGAATATTCGTGCCACGCCGTCAATTATTATCGGATTGCGAAACTTTGTTTGTGTTTGTCATAAAAATAAATATCTTTTGGGGCGGTGCTTTGAATGTATTGAAAGATCGTCACATCTCCGATTCGGGTAATTCTTTCGTTATTGTTTAACCAGTTGGCCAAACCAAGTAGCGCACTTGTTAGCATGTATTAAAATAGTTTCTTATTAATTCTGTCGATGTAGTCAACAGCTAGTATTATACCTGTATGCCTATAATACAAATATTAATTTAATTCGAATCGGATAACTGACATTCGCGAACAGCAGCTTGAAAAATATAAAAAAATATACAATTTTCGCCAGCCAAAAACAAAAGTAAATTTTTATTTATGAGTAAAGGCTTGAAGACAGACTTGAAAAATAGATTACTAGGAACTTCCAACCCGTACCTGTTATCAGATGGTATTACTAATTAGCATCAGAGTGTCTCGCAGTTGGTTACGCCAGAATGCAACGTACTTGTTTAATTTAATAAAAATTATGAGCCTATCTCGAGTATTACTAGAGTAACGAATATGAAGATTGTTGGATTTTAAGTAACAAAAGTGATGCACTAGGTTTGGCGGTTAGACAAAGAAGAACTTTCTTCAATGTATTATATGGTTGGGGTATCGCAGTATCGATATCCCTGTTATTTACATTAGTAATCGGAATGTTGTATTGATCTTTTCAACAAATATATCATCATTGTCTACTTTTATCTATGTCTTGGAGATAGCATCGTGTAGTTGTTGCTCATCGTCTTTACGACGTTGATTCTCGGCGGCAATCACTTAGTTAATGTCGGGGAAAAACCCGAGCTTCTCATATTTGGAATAGACACGCTGTTGTAACAGCGGCTGGAATCGCCAGATACTGTCATCCACAATGGGATTGAGAAGACGCGTCTTATTGTTCGTGTCCGAATAATGCTGCAGCTGAGCGAACTCAATGGGCACCGATTTCGAAGCGCATTCACCATTATTGGCACGAAAGATTGGAAAGTGATTGTGTAGCCCAACCACAAATTGCGTGGAGTGATAACATTTTGTTGCCGCATTGCGATGAGAGTGTTCCCTCACGCGTTCCACATGCTGCAGCATATAATAAAAGCTGGGCAGGTTTTCGTAGACCTTTGGCCGCTCCGAATAACGGGGAAAGTGGACGTTGCGAAAGCAGAAGGAAACCCATGCCTTGCATTTCGTCGCATCTCGTTGATAGTCGGGAACCTTGTGCGCCAGCTCGATCAGATCCGACAATTGGGTGACATTGCCCAGCGGCATGATGACTTCATCGATATCAAAGGCGCCTATATAGTCGTACTTGTACATGTTGCGGTAGAAGCAGTCGTTGTATGGTATCATCTGATTGAGAGCGCGATTGAGGTAGTCTGCTCTCATCGCATAGTGATGAAAATGCCGTCCAGTGTGCGGTTCTCCCCGGCCCATCGACAACGGGCGCAGCTCAACAAAGCTCGGACTGCTGGTTACATAATGGTTTAGCACACGCGTCATATTCGGATGCATCTGGGCATCGTAGAAGACCACTTTGCTGACACCCATCAGCCGCAATAGTTCAAGCCATTCTATCAGACGCCAAGATCCGTCATAGTAGGGAAAGTCCATAGCCTTTACGCACACCATAAAGCGCAGAGGCTTTCTTGAGGTACTTTGATCCTTCGTCGGCTGATCGTTCTGTTGTGGAATGGCGACCGCGACAGGTTCGTAAACGACCCGCAGCAGATTTCTCGTCTTGTCACAACGCTGGGGTACCAGGGACACCATTTCTGGTGCCTCCTTTTCCGTTTTAGGCAGGGGGCAGCTAATGAGCGTCGGGAACAATTTCGTCGTCGAGTTACCGCCCCAATTCCAAATAATCTTATGATCACTTACATTAGCAATTACTGGATCGACGCGATTTCTGAACCACATTTGACAATAGGACTGAGGATACTTGACCTTGCCCCGCTTCCCATAATTATTAATCATGGTTAGCACTCGGACAAGCGGCCCCTCTGTAATTTTCTCTCTATTATCGTAGTACGCACCAAAGAGATGATATGTCAGGTTCTCTATGTGAACCGTCTGCCAATAGTCGTTGCTGAAATCAATGTCCAAAAAATAGGGAACTTTTCCGCATTTGGGCTGAGTAGCGGGTCGTTGCAACAGTTCCTCCAGCGGGAACGATGGCATCTCCTCTCCTATGAATTTCAGTCTCTGCTCCCAGCTGGGCTCTAACACAATAATATTCAGGTTAATATTAGAATGGTGACAGCAGGTAATAAGTTTCTTACCCTTTCTTTTATCAACCAGCAGCTCATTGATAAAAAGGACGCGTTTAGAAGGACGACTGTTCTCATCATAATTGTAGTAACTGAATAATACCAGTAGTATGAAGATATTTATGGAGATGATCAAGAGAAATATCTTGGTATTTCTCGCACGAATTAACTGCATAGTGAGCTCTGAGCTGTTCAACTATTCAGAAACGCTCCAATTTTTTATTACCAAACTGCGCCGCTCGCCGATATTTGATGTTTGACAGCTTTTTGTAGAATACCGTCAGCAGCCCCGTTCCGCTTGAGTGTAGCCCACAACCAATGATATTTTAGTTGCTTTGACGTCGACGTTTCTGTTAGACAGAGGTCTTTGCAGTCAGAGCAACGTTGTTATTTAATCTAGTATATTTAAAAAGTTTTTGTTGTTTTATTTAATTTTTTTTTGCAGAGTATTTCATTTGAAGTTATCAGAACACATAACTTCTTTGCAGAACCAATTCACTCGAAAAAAAATAAGAATACTAAAAATATATGTCTTGAATTACTAGAACAACAAATTTGTAGGTGAGATAAGGATGCCTATTATCTATCTCGGTAATACATGTAGGACTGATTATGTCTAGTTTATTAATAAATAATATAATAGTTAAGTATAATATTGAAGTAAGAGCAATAGATTAACAAAGTAAAGTACGACTTTATAATTAACGACCTGATTCCACGACGTACCGACAACCTTACAACTTTACAACTTATGGCACTCGGGACTTTGGCGACTTCTTATTTACGACTTTAACGTTCCGCTTCCACGACTCGACATCCTCATTCTACTGATCCTACTCGACTATTGCTTATGTTGCTTTTAACCATCTGTTAACCAGCGTTGCAACATAACAGCAATATAATTACTCTTTACATACGTATGTACATAAAAGTGTGTTTATTAAAGGTCACATCTGCAATTTGGGTAATTCTTTCGTTATTGTTTAACCAGTTGGCCAAACAAAGTAGCGCACTTGTTAGCAAGTATTACAATAGTTTCTTATTTATTCTGTCGATGTAGTCAACAGCTAGTATTTGAGGCATTATATCGTCGACAGTCGAGCATAGACGACAGGGATAGTCGGGCATGTACGATTTGACGGCAAACTTTCTTACTGTTTTTTTTTTTTTTTCTTATTGGAAGAACGTTTATTCGTACTGAAGGACTGAGCGGGCGGGGAGGGGTGGGTTTTTGCTAAGACTCAGTAGGTACAACATAGCTTTAATTATGTAGGACTCCATCTAAAACTACACGGGAGACCATACTCCTCAACGAATATTTGGTGTTCACAAACCACACAAAATAGTTATGGACTTGACCGATTCTCTTTATAGGTGGGAGTCATTTGTACAGGGTGTTTTGTAAGGAGTGAGGTCTGAGGTGGTGGTCGACACTCGCGTTCTACATCATCGAAGCGAAGTTAATCGAAGATCCCATAAAAAAAAACTTATCTTAACTCATCATATTACGATGCCTGCCAGAAACGTTAACGATTTTAGCACTTTATTATTCTTAGTGGTTTATTCATTTTAAGTCGAAAATCTTAAGGGCGCCTAGTGTCGGTTGTCATAATGCGGTTTACGTATCCAATAAAAGTACTTCAAACAAAAACTTTTTTTTTTATGTAGCAATTTTATTTAAACATTAATCAACCTGTTTGACGGCTATAAAACATTGATTTGTAACAGTATGAAAGACACAGTGAATTTATATCCTTTAACTTAAACATAGAAATGGTTTTAACTGATAATACATAGTATTGAATATAACATTTGAAGCACATTGCGTGTAGTGTCCGTCACAAGTGTGCAAGCCAATGGGTTGACATGGTTATGCAACATGGTCATTAACCGACTCGTATGTCGGTTAATTTGAGATTTGGCTGTCGGTAGACCGAAGTCGTTGTTCAGCGTCCTGTTACTCACGTATGGTGGAGCACCAGAGATGTCGGTGAGCACCTTGTTCTGCAAGACTTGAATTTGGTATATCCAAGATTTTGCAGGTGTGCCCCAAAATGGAATCGCATATGTCCATGTGGGCACGATGATGCTCCTGTACACCAGCATCTTGTTGCTCAAGCTGAGTTTGCTAGATGGCTTCAGCAACCAGTTGAGTTTTGCTCTTTTGGATCTACACGCTGCTGCCGTGATCTGAATGTGTTTGCGCCAAGTAAGTTTCCTGTCCAGATACATACCCAGGTAGCGAACATGGTTCTCCTGAGGTATGACCATGTTATTGAGTTGGACAGTTGGACAGTTAGCATTCCTGAGAGCAAACGTGCAGTGCTGAGACTTGCTCCCATCCGGTTGGCCCAAGTACTAAAGCCATCTAGGAATCTTTGCGTAACCGCAGCTGCTCTCGAAGCAGAGGTTGAGTTAGCAAAGAGCATTGTGTCATCTGCGTATGTGGCAAGCAGCGTGTTTCTGGCCACTGGAATCGGCAAGTCCGCGGTGTACAATGTGTACAAGGCAGGTCCAAGGACACTACCCTGCGGTACACCCGCACCAATCCGGCTGATGTTTGATCGTTCGCCCCTTACTTCTACCATAAAAGAACGGCCAATCAGGTAAGACCTGAGCAGTAGATACTGCGCCAATGGTAGCAGTGACTTAAGCTTAAAAAAAGCAGGCCATCATGCCATACGCTAACAAACGCTTGCTGGATATCCAGGAAGACGCCAGAGCTGTACTGTTTATTTTCCAAGGCCTCGAGGACATGTTGTACTACTCGATGAACTTATTCTGGTGTACCATGGTGATGCCTGAAGCCAAACTGATGATCAGAAATGGCCCTCTGGAGGCCACTTACTGCCGACAATCTTCCAAGAAATATTTTTTCAAATATTTTCAAGAAAGTGGACAGCAAGCTTATCGGTCGATATGACGAGACCAGATTATCCGGCTTGCCAGGTTTCGGAATCATCGCAATCACAGCACACTTCCACGGGGTGGCAAAGTGGTGGATGCGAACCATGGAGTTAAAAAGTAGCACCAAGAACATCACTCCCTTCTCTGGGAGGGCCTTAGCAACGTAGCAACCTAAGCATGGGGCCTTAGTGGAGTTGAGCCTGCGAATCTGCAAGAGGACCTCATTAGGGACGATAGGTGTGATCGGTTATGCAGGGTCGAGATCTGCATTTAAAAATGCCTCAGTATCCTGTACCTGGCTGGGAGATGCAAGTGTAAATGGCATAAAACGACATTGCAGCTCATCCGCCTAAGTGATTGCCGCTTAACAAAACGCGTTTCCTTCCTCAAATTGAATCCATGATTCTTATTGGGATCGGCATTGGGGAGCATATCCTGGAAATATTTGCTCTTAGTGTCAAACAGCAGCTTTCGCAGCTCGTGCGCAGCCCGACTAAAATCCCGTAGATCCAAAGGATTACGTGAGCACATACGAGGGTGGTTTGATGAGTACCTGACCTGGCCAGGTGAAGTCCACTGTTTCGACTGTTCTTTGGTCTCTGGTGTGTACCAGTGAATCCATGTTTCGTCAACAGTCACGAATCGACGCAAAAATTCCTTCGGATTACGCTTTAACAGCGCCAAACCATGCTCCGAAGTGGTCACGCGGTTGCGCTTATTTGTCTGGTGTGAGCAAACGCGGCACCCATCGCGCCGATAGCTTTCTCATACCCAATATTTCATGTAGGACATGTAGTCCGATTTGACTGAAATTTTCACTGTGGCTGTTTAGGTTTATGTACTATACGATAGTCACGTCATATTGCAATAGTGGCACCATCTGGCGTCAAGGTCAGGTACTCATCAAACCACCCTCGTATATTGGCGACGCAGTGATCTCTTGTGCCTTACCAGATCCAGAATCTCAGGTTTGAAAAGAGGCTGAGCTGGACTGGGAGGTGAACAAGGTGAACAACATGGAATATTCCGCCGCCACGCTAATATTACGCAGGAATAACTCCAGTGCGTCGTCAATATCAGCCGGTAAACTCAGCTCCATGTTAACAAGCTGATCCGAAGGGTGATGCCGGAATCGGGTGATGTTTGCCTTGCGCGGCAGAAGACGGGTCTTGGGAGCATATAAAGTTGCAGCCACTCTGCAGCCGCTAGGACTACTTCGCCTTGATCACTAGAGACTTTAACGACAGCAGATTGTGCGCAGAGCCAACTTAATGATGACAGCGCATAATGTTGTAATGAAGATTTTATCATCACTTCTGCTCCGCCACGCATGCGATTCGAAGGTTGATTGGTAAGGTGGATGTCGTAGCCTGGTAACCTGTAGTGTGATCTGGAGCAGTAGTGAATCTCGCAGACCAACAACACATATATATGATGGCGATGAATAAATAACTCCAACTCGTTGGGGTTATTTGCAAGGCCATTGGCGTTCCACACGCCAAGGCGCATCCCAATTTGGCTCATCTGCTTGCAAGTGCAGCGTGCTCATCATGGCCATAAGAGTCTCTCTCAACTTGTCGAATTTAGATATAAGACTGTCAAACTGGAGCTGGTAGTACTCATGGCACAATTGAGGCTGTTGCACTTGCTGAAGTTGCTGCTGTGGGGGCTGCTGATGTTGCTGACGCTGTTGCTGCTGGTGTTGTTGTTGATGTCGTGTTTCCTGTTGCCGTTCTTGCTGTTGCCGTTGGTGTTGCTGCTGAGACCGTTGCTGCTGCTGGTGTTGCTGTGACTGTTTCACTTGTTGTTGTTGCGCGTTCTCTCGATGCCTAAGCTTTTGGCGAACTTTCTGACGTCGAGCTTTTGGCTGTTGCTCAGGAGCCTGCGGTGCAACTTGCTTAACCAACAAGGGTGGCTGGCGGTGTTGCTGTTGAGGTTGCTGTTGATGGTGAACCTGCTGCTGACGGTGACGCTGTTGCTGTTGACCAAGTTGCTGCAGTAGCTGAGGAGCCGTTAAAAGTCTGGCAGCATCAGCATTTGAAAAATTTTCATTGCGAATGAATGCCAGGTTTCTTGGTCGCGACTTTTGCAGGTTTTGACCCGGCCTTTGTGATTGAGCCACAAGCTTCCGTTCTTTGGCAACACGCTGATAAGCTGGGCATCCCTTCCAGCTTGCTGGATGATTTCCGCCGCAGTTTGCACATTTCGGCTCAGCGTCCAAAGGTTTTTCGCACACCTGACTTGCATGTGCTGAGCCACACTTCACACAGCGATGGTGCTTTTGGCAGTACTTCATCGTATGGCAAAAATTCAAAGGGCAACACACTGATTCTGTTTTTTTTTTATTATTGTTTTGAATTTGCATAGAATTTTAGTTAGGCATGAGTACATACACTTATGAATGCGCGTGTTTAACACGTATTTCATATATTAAGCACAGGAAAATTTTTATTATTTTGACAATATTAATATTATAATTAATATTGCCACTAATTTAAGTGGTCTTGTCTATTATTTAATGATTTTTGAGCACAAATAGACATAGTCACCAAAATACGCGTTCGCGCTCGACGAAAGTAAGATGAAGATTGTAACAAAAATGTTAAAGGAACTTTTACTTCACTTAATGTCTTTGAAACTTAAACTAAAAAATTAAAGAAATTGTCTTACATATTAATTCAATAATAAAAAACTTTAATTAGGAAAAAATGTAATTTTAAAAATTAATTGCAAAACTTAATGTAAAACAGTTAATTACTAACAATTCCTTTTTCAAATTTTCATAAACAATTCAATTATCAAAATTAATTAATTAAAAAAAATAATTACGAAACCCAATTAATTATAAAATTTAATTATATAACAAAATTCCAATAAACAACGCATTAAACAAATTAATCTAGGGAAATTAATTATAAAAGGCTTTTAATTATGAATTAAATTATTTGAACTAATAACACATTTTAATTAATAGTATTATTTAGTGGGCGAACAATTTCGTCAGCTACTGTACTTAAACATGTCAGTGTGCTCGATAAGCTTTCAATAAGAACAGCTGTTTGCACTGCACATTCTTGAACGAATGGTTTTTTTTTTGTAGATAAGTAGGACTAGGTACGGAGTCGAGTTGCTAAAAAAAAAATTGTTTCTATTTATTTATTAATTTTTTTTTCTATTCATATTGTTGGGCAATATGAATATTTTTAATTGTTTTTTCTGGGTGTGAGCATTAACTTAACACGTAAAGTATTAGGCAAATCAAAACAAAGCTTGCACTTATCTGACAATATCCATCTCTTTGCATACGTGTGTATGTAACCACACGTGCAGAGCTTTTTCTCGGTCCGACTTAATAAATGTCGGTATGTATGCGCATGCCAGATAAGCTTAGCCTACGCAAAACAAAAAGAAACATTAAGAATTTTACACTTGCATACATGTGTTCAACGTTGGAAAGCTTTCCATCGATGCGTGTATGGATGGGGGATGTGTGAGTGTGTATATTTGTATGTGTTATTATGTCAAGGGCTTAATATTATATGCCCTTTTATGTTTCACTTATCTGATGGTTGCCTTTATTAATTTATTTTTATTTTTTTTGTTTTTGCAGTCTTTTCTAGCAACAACACATAAAATAAAAAATAAAAAATTGAGGGAGCCAATTTCTGGCCAACAAGTAAAAGCTTTTGCTCCTACAACAACAACAACACTCACTTCAAGCTGCGCTTTTGCTACAGCGATTTTTAATTAATTTGGTTTCTTTCTATGCAGAATCTTAAGGGCAGTCATTAATTGAGTAATTTGTATATGCAAATTACTTGGTTTTTCCCACAAGAAAGTTAGATCACAATTAAAAAAAATCGGGGACACATTTATCTACCGGCGGCGTTTTCGATGCACTGCGGTCAGCTGATATGAAGACGACGCACAAAGCTTCGTCCTAAAGCTTTGCGCAAACGCAGGGCGGCCGAACCCAGGGATGGATCGTCAATGTTGCACTGGGCCAATTTTTCAGCCCCACACCTGAAGCGACTGCGCAATCATATGTTTCGCTGGTGTGGGGTTGCGTTGGACTTTGATCCCAAATGATATATGAAAAGAATTTGGGCTTAAGTACAAGGGGTCAATCAAAACTGGTCTATGTGTGCTGACCTTTTCAGGTCACAGCCGTCTAACCTAACCTAAGTATTTTACAAATTTGGCCATGCATATATTGGCACATACCTTGTAATTTTTACTAGGTAAAACTTGTAAAATCGCTGTCCGTTGTGGCCTCCAGGGTCTCTCGGTCTTTTACCGTGGCGGGGGTCGTTGCCAGGCTTTAATTTTCAACACTATTTTAATTTTAGAAGCGCGCATCGCGTACTGATTTGGTTTGGGTTATTTGGTGTTGGCACTAATTTTTATACCCTTAACCCATTAAAAATGGGTAAAAAGGGTATAATGGTTTTGTGTAAATGTATGTAACAGGCAGAAGGAAGCATCTCCGACCCCATAAAGTATATATATTCTTAATCAGGATCAACAGCCAAGTCGATATAGCCATGTCCGTCTGTCCGTCCGTCCGTCCGTCCGTCTGTATGAACACGCGGATCTCAGAGACTATAAGAGCTAGAGACATCAAATTTGGAATATAAGTTTTCGTGTACCAGGCGCAGATCAAGTTTGCTTTATTTTATCGATAGCTGCCTCAGTTTCGGAATTATCGATACATTTCGATATCGATAGCAATAAATTCCACAATTTAAGAGATAGAATTTTCATGTCAGCAGCCGCAAGCATTTTCTGTATGCACAAAAAGGCAAGCGCATGTGGGAGAAAGAGATGGCATGATAATCGACGCTAGCGTCAATATATTTGTGTGTATTCTTATAAAAAAAGTCAACCGTTTGGTTTGAGCGCTTTATTAGGACTGACGAAATTACAAGAAATGCAACCAGAATGGCGCCACTTCACAGGGCTGCGTTATCGTTTACAATTGCAGTAGTGTGTGTGAACGGCGTCCCTGGTTCCAGTTCATTCGATCGACATGATGGTGGTCGCTGGCGATGATTGTTAGAGCAATTATTCCAATTGATTAATATCGATATTTGGATATCTGGCTCTAGTTGCGCGCGCATTTCGAATATTCTAATGCAATGTTGACTTATATGTCGACTACAGCATCTTACTTGTTTAAATTTCACTTGGATGCAATTTTTACCACTTTTTGGTTACTTTTGAAAGCGCGCAGATTTAACCTCTAATGTTCAGCCATCAGCGACCGACGTGAAGGATGCGGAATTATTTAAATAACGACCACGAGGTGAAAAGGCTGCAGCCTGCCTCCACCAGGTCTTTTATAAGCAGCAGAGAGAAAATTGTCTTTCCAAATTTTGAATTGCTGCTTCTTTCCTTTTGAGAGCCCATAGACCGAGCTCAGCAACATTTCTATTCAGCTCAACTGAAAGCTGGGTGCTACGAAAATTTCTCAAATTTTATCGCCTTCGATCGATATTATCGAGCCAAACTGCGGTGAAATTTAAAAATTTAGCAATTCCAAAATCACGCCAACGGTGACCATTACATATCATACCTGTATGCCTTTAATACAAATATAAATTTAATTAAAATCGGACAAATATAAATTTAATTCAAATCGGATAACTGTGCTCTCTCCGATAACTGACATTCGCTAACAGAGTTTGAAAAATAACAGACTTGGAAAATAGATTACAAGGAACTTCCAAACAAAGATTGGTATTTCACCCACCCGCACCTGTTATTAGATGGTATTACTAATTAGCATCAGAGTATCTCGCAGTTGGTCACGTCAGAATGCAACGTACTTGTTTAATTTAAAAAAATTATGATCTTATCTCGAGTATAACTAGAGTAACGAATATGAAGATTGTTGGATTTTAAAAATCAATGTTAGCGAGGTTTGGCGGTTAGACAAAGAAGAACTTTATTCAATGTATTTTATGGTTGGGGTATCGCAGTATCGATATCCCTGTTATTAACATTAGTAATCGGAATGTTGTATTGATCTTTTCAACAAAGATGTCATCTTTGTCTACTTTTATCTATGTCTTGGAGATTGCATCGTGTAGTTGTTGCTCATCGTCTTTACGACGTTGATTCTCGGCGGCGATCAATTGGTTAATGTCGGGGAAAAATCCGAGCTTCTCATATTTGGAATAGACACGCTGTTGTAACAACGGCTGAAATCGCCAGATACTGTCATCCACAATGGGATTGAGAAGAAGCGTCTTATTGTCCGGCTCCCGATAATGCTGTAGCTGGGCGAACTCAATGGGCACCGATTTCGAATCGCATTCACCATTATTCGCACGAAAGATTGGAAAGTGATTGTGTAGCCCAACCACAAATTGTGTGGAGTGATAACATTTTGCTGCTGAATAGCGATCAGAGTGTTCCCTCACGCGTTCCACATGCTGCAGCATATAATAAAAGCTGGGCAGGTTCTTGTAGACCTTTGGCCGCTCCGGATAACGGGGAAAGTGGACGTTGCGAAAGCAGAAGGAAACCCATGCCTTGCATTTCGTCGCATCTCGTTGATAGTCGGGAACCTTGTGCGCCAGCTCGATCAGATCCGACAATTGGGTGACATTGCCCAGCGGCATGATGACTTCATCGATATCAAAGGCGCCTATATAGTCGTACTTGTACATGTTGCGGTAGAAGCAGTCGTTGTATGGTATCATCTCATTGAGAATGCGATTTAGGTAGTCTGCACTCATTGCATAGTGATGAAAATGCCGTCCCGTGTGCGGTTCTCCCCGGCCCATCGACAACGGGCGCAGCTCAACAAAGCTCGGACTGCTGGTTACATAATGGCTTAGCACACGCGTCATATTCGGATGCATCTGGGCATCGTAGAAGACCACTTTGCTGACACCCATCAGCCGCAATAGTTCAAGCCATTCTATCAGACGCCAAGATCCGTCATAGTAGGGAAAGTCCATAGCCTTTACACACACCATAAAGCGCAGAGGCTTTCTTGAGGTACTTTGATCCTTCGTCGGCTGATCGTTCCGTTGTGGAATGGCGACCGCGACAGGTTCGTAAACGACCCGCAGCAGATTTCTCGCCTTGTCACAACGCTGGGGTACCAGGGACACCATTTCTGGTGCCTCCTTTTCCGTTTTAGGCAGGGGGCAGCTGATAAGCGTCGGGAAGAATTTCGTCGTCGAGTCACCGCCCCAACTCCAAATAATCTTATGATCACTTACATTAGCAATTACTGGATCGACGCGATTTCTGAACCACATTTGACAATAGGACTGGGGATACTTGACCTTGTCCCGCTCCCCATAATTATTAATCATGGTTAGCACTCGGACAAGCGGCCCCTCTGTAATTTTCTCTCTATTATCGTAGTACGCACCAAAGAGATGATATGTCAGGTTCTCTATGTGAACCGTCTGCCAATAGTCGTTGCTGAAATCAATGTCCAAAGAATAGGGAACTTTTCCGCATTTGGGCTGAGTAGCGGGTCGTTGCAACAGTTCCTCCAGCGGGAACGATGGCATCTCCTCTCCTATGAATTTCAGTCTCTGCTCCCAGCTGGGCTCTAACACAATAATATTCAGGTTAATATTAGAATGGTGACAGCAGGTAATAAGTTTCTTACCCTTTCTTTTATCAACCAGCAGCTCATTGATAAAAAGGACGCGTTTAGAAGGACGACTGTTCTCATCATAATTGTAGTAACTGAATAATACCAGTAGTATGAAGATATTTATGGAGATGATCAAGAGAAATATCTTGGTATTTCTCGCACGAATTAACTGCATAGTGAGCTCTGAGCTGTTCAACTATACAGAAACGCTCCAATTTTTAATTACCAAACTGCGCCTTCCGACGATGTTTGACATTTGACAGCTTCTTGTCAGCAGCCCCGTTCCGCTTGGGCTTATCGCACAACCAATGCTATTTTCGTAGCGTTGTCTTTGACTTATTTCTTGATTGAACAACAAATTTTTCTTTCAGACAAAGGCCGTTGAAGTCAGAGCAACATTGTTACGTACTCTAGTATCAACATTTTTTTTTTTTTTTTTTTTGTAGTCTTTAATATCTTTTCTTATTTCTATCTTTCCAATTTGATAGCGATAATTTTGAAAACGAGTAGAAAAGAATTTCACACAAATAAGCAGGCAGATATGAAATGTTACCATACTTTTAACAACATTAAGAACCAATTAAGTGATATAGGAGAAAAATAAATATGTATGTAAAAATGTCAGTATTTGTGGTAATGTCAAAATCGATCATCGATGGACAAAGTACACTCGCAAATAAAACGCTGTTAGTTAACAGTTTATTCTTTTAGCTAACGGTTGTCGGCTCTGCAGTCGGGTTCCGTTGCATGCGAGAATACGACTAGTTGCGTTTGTGGTGCTGGTGGCAGGAAGTGGGTTAGTCGACCGTTGAGTGCTACAGATCTGACATGCAGCCGCTTAAAAAACTGCTGATATACAGATAAATGTGATTAGATTGTCTGCATATGATAAACTATATATAAAGATTGTTAGATTTTGAGCAATAAAAGAGCAATAGCTATGATATTATATCAGATTGACAAAGCAAACAACAATTTAACACTCTAATCTTAATCAAAATTTTTGGAAATTTTTTAGTGCAGACAAACAAGCGTTATAGCAGAAAAACAAGCATTTTTATACCCCAACTCATTGTAAATGGGTAAGAATGATATAATGGTTTTGTGCAAATATATGTTTACCATTATCAATAAACACCACAATTTTAAACGGAGAGGCTCTAATTAATAAATGCTATGCATATTATTGACCGTGACCTACGATATATGTACAGTGTCTCAAAGCTCAGGTCGCCCAGCGTGTAGCAAAAATTTTAATTGCCTGCCATAAGCTAATTATGTGTTCTTTTTCGAAAATTCCAAAGACCGATGGCAGGTACATGTATTGACCATCGAAATGAATATATGACCCTAATTAACTGGGATTTCCCCACCCGTTAGGTCGGGTTATGTAAAAAAGTACCGCTAATTATGTAATAGGGTTATTTCGCCCAGTTACATTATGGACAACTGCGTGCCATAAAACCCAGATTTTTTTATCTAAAATCGAGTTTTTTCGGTATAAATAGACTTATCCTTCGTAGTCAGTTTAGTTAGGATATAACTAACATCGGGTGCAACCTGCCAACAAGGACTATGGGCAAACGGACTACCATTGACCAACGGAAACTCATCCTGGAACACTTAAAAATCGGATGTTCATATCGCCAAATAGCTAAAATGGTCAATCTAAACACCTCAACTGTATTCGACATCATTTGGAGTTTCGTCGACGAAAATCGGACAGAGGACAAGGGCGGAATGGCACCAAACCCGATTTTCACCGAGCAGGACGAGCCGAGGATCATTAAGAAAATAAGGGGAAATCTTAAGCTATCGGCTCAAAAACTGACTCAATAGGTGAAGGATGAAATAAGGAAAAAGCAATTTACAAGCCCAAAAAATATAGGGTCTGGGATGACTTTCGTCAAAATTCACTTGGACAAGGATTTGGAGTTCTGGAACACAGTCATATTTGAATATGAGTCAAAATTCAACATTTTTGACCCGGATGGACGGAATTATGTGTGGCGATAACCACACAAAAGCAACAGTCAAGCATGGCGGAGGAAGTGTCATGGTATGGGTATGTATCTCGGCAGCCGGCGTCGGAAATTTGATGCTTATTGAAACAACAATGGACAATAATGTGTAATCCGATATACTAAAGGAAAATTTACTCCAAAGTGCCGAGAAGCTAGAATCCGACGCACTTTCCGGATCTACCAGGACAACGACCCCAAGCATAAGTCCGGAATCTTAGAAATGCTCTGCTGAAGGAGTGGAGCAAGATCAGCCCAGAAACTACCCGGAAGCTGGTATCTTCCATGAAAAATAGGTTAAGCGAAGTTAACATTAACATCCTTATTTAAGCTTTGACACGCCAAATATGTTAATTTTTTAAGACTGTTCCAAATAATCTTTGACATGTATTTCGATTATGTTTTCAGTTTTTTTTTTTTACTAATTTTAATTAACTAATTATTATTTTAATAAAAACTAAAGTTTCTTTTTCAAATGTGATTTAACATTAAACAAATTGGCATTTAAGCATTTTGCGTTTTTTTCATTGTTTAAACTTTATAGCACTTTAAAATTTTTGCTAGACATCGTGCCAAATAAGCTGCCAGACACTGTATATACATATTTCAATACTTGGATTATTTGGTTATTATTTATCTTTTCCAAATATTGATAATAATATATATTTATTGTATTAGTTATATTTTATTTATTTCATTTATAAATTTATTTTCTTTTATTTTTATATTTATATTCGTTCAATTCAATTTGTGAGTTTAATCATTTATTTATATTCGTCAGAATATATCGACATCGACTTCGACATTAAAATTGTAGCATACTTTTAGGCTGTGCTTTAATTTCAATTAGCAGCCGAACATCAGCAGAGCAAAATTCCGCTCATCGTAAGGGCGATCAAAATTGAGTGAGTTTTTTTTTCTTATCTCTCTCGTCATAAATTTGAGAGTTTTGCACTGGCACTTTTTTATTTGCACTTTAACTCACTTTAACATCGAAGTATCGTCGCTGCTCAGCAACAATAAAATTGAGCTAAAAAACAAAATTGGCAAAAAGATGCACTTACTTGTATATCATCACATCCAAAAGATCTTTTGATTTATGTTAGTTAAATTTCCCTAATATGTAAATTTTTATGTTGGCGCAGTTTTTACTTTTATTTGTATTTTACTTGATTTTTGATTTCACTTTACTTTTCTTTCTTAATTTTTACTAAAAAATAATACAAAAAATAATATTTAATACACTATCCAAGTTTGGTGAATTATAGTTGTCCAAGTTGTAGGTAAATATCCCAGGAATAGTCGGACATCAAAAATAGGGGAAGGCTTAACTGCAGCGGGGTTGGGGCAGTGGGGCCGAGATGTATGTTCTCCACTTGCTTTAATTGTTAACTAAGTCGGGATTATCTAGTTAGCATCAATAACATTTTTTTTTCCGGAATAAGTAAATATAATTTATCCACCTCTTACGATTCCAGACTAACCTTAAATGTCATCACTTTGGATTGCCAGAAACTGATTTGGGTCTAACGGGCAGCGTTTAACACTTAACGCCGTCATAAAGTGCCGGGGGGTCAAGAAAAATTCTAAAACATTGCACAACAGACACAAAATGAGCAAAAAGTGCGCAGCTTGCCAGATTTGCTTTTAAAAAGCGCGCTGGGATTGAAATTGGCTCCGAGGCCAGAGCCAACTTGCTGTGTAGTCAGACCCGCACCACCAACTTTATCATCGGCCCCAGCCCTTGTCCCAGCCACCCAGCCCCAAGCTCCAGGTCCTAGCCATAGCTCCAGCACCAGAACCAGCACCAGCAGCAGCCTCAACCCAGCCACAGTGCCTGGCCCAGAGCATCCCATTCATGCACACATACTTACATACTTCACTCCGCACAGTCAGAGCGCACTTACAAATGCGCTTTTAACTTAAATGACAATCCTAGGAGGAGCTGTTGGCAGCTGGAACCCTTAGTACACTTCCTGCCTGTTTAAGATCCCGGGCAAAGCTCAGCTAAGAGAAGAAAGTAAATACGCATAGTAATTTTTTATTTCGAACTTTTCACCCAGCTAGCCATCCACTTTCTCATGTATTACAACAATTTGATGTAAATATTGTATTAGTTGAGCCAAAGTGTTGAGTAAATTTATTGGCAGCACATAAATCGCTTTCTGAATGGACGGTGCGTAGGCGATGCCACACCCGCTGCCATTTGACAAACTTCCACAGGGATTGTGTGTGTGCGGCACTTGCCACATAAAAAATGACTCAAGCTCTAGGTAAATTTATGTTCAAAAGATTACAGTTCGCTTTCAGGAATTGTGCACAATGCTTAGTCGTATCTATACAACTGCTAAGTCAACTTAACTCTTTATAGATATGCAAAATAAGCTATAGAAATAAAATTATGTGAAACATCTAATTTGAATCCCATAAACATGGATGGATGCTTGCATCCTAATTTATATATTTTTTCACAAAAAAAAAATGTATTTGTTTCTTGGACCATTATATGACTAGTCAATGTTTTTAAGCAAACTCAAGAGTGAATAGGATTATTCATATTTTTCATGTATAGTTAAAAAAGCATACTTGTTGGAGCAGCAATTTCCCCAAGCTTATTTTCGATACAAGCCTCAAAGTATGAGCCACAAACTTCAATGAACTAAACTTTAAAGTGGAAAACAACCAATGGTACCAATGGTAGCAAATGATAGTTTTTCATTTTATTTGTACGTCATCCAATAGCCTGATGTCAGTATCATAAATTTAATATATAAATCCAAACTTTCTAATACATTTTTGGCTAAATGTCAGTTTTAATTTACACAAAACATGGTATTCTCGTGTTGTTGAGTTGTTGTTTTCTGTTGTTTCATTTATGCTCTCGGATATTCATGTTATTTGGATATGAGAGCCAATAGAGTGGGAAAAAACTATTGAAATATATGTGTATTTTTTTCTTTGAATTTCACCATTATTCTATTAACATTTTAATATTTGTTGTACAAATTATTGTCGATTTTCTGATGTACTTAAATATCATAAATATCATGCATATTTTAAACGGGGCATAATGAAAGTGAATTTATGTTTGAGTGCACAGTATTAACTGGTCGATCATTAAGATTAAACTTATGAGATTTGTCATTTTAATTTATTTTTGAGTGAACGATAAAAGGAAAACAAATATTTTTTAAAAAGGATTTTAAATTTATATATTTGATATTTTTGAATCTGTGCAAATTGGCAGTTAATAATTTAGATTGCGACTAATTGGATACCCGGTAAAAGCTTTCCTTATTTTTAATATAACCGAACGTTGAGTTTGGTTTCCATTTGGCCAATGCACAAATATTTACTAGCCATATACTACGAACTGGACTCTGACATTTTTCATTTATCCATCTGCTGCTTTGGATGCTGTTGTTGTAGTTGCCTTTGCTTGTTCGCCCAATAACCCCATTTAAACTTATGTCAGCCGGAGCCAAATGAAAGTTTGCTCTTTTGCTTTGCCTCAATAACACTCGACATCAGCAAACAAAAATGTTGCCATTAGTTAAAGTTGGCTTACTGTATCCCATTCCCATTCCCATTCCCATTCTCATACCCATCCCCAATCCGCACCCCATCCCTTTCCCTTTCCTTTTCCATTTCCGTTTTCTTCCGTTTCTTTTTGGGTCCGACCGAGTCCCATAATAAGTTTGGAGCGCAACTTTGTACAGTTTTTGAAGTGCAGCTAATAAGAAATGCGTGAAGTGTTGCCCCAGCGTGTCGGCCAAGTGTATTGAGTGTGTGCGGCTGGTGTAGTGATGTGTGTGTGTGTGTGTGTGTGTGTGTGTGTGTGTGTGTGTGCGAGTCCTTCTGTGTGTGTATGAGGGTATGTGTTTCTCTCTGTGTGTGTGGGTAAATATTTATTTTGAAACTCGTCAAGTTTTGCGTGCGATTGGAATTGAAATTGGGCTTTGGGGCAGAACTCGAAATCCGACTCGCAATTCCAAACTGCACACGTTTGCTCGCTCCTTTGGTCAGCTTTCAACTTAAAATATTTCATACCCCATACTTGGTCCAGAAGGAATCTGACTTATTCTATGTTTATTCAAGTATTTTTAAAATAGAAAACTGTCCATTGCGGCGGATATAGGGAAGTAAATAGTTAAAAGTAGGTCCGACAATTTTTTACCTTAGGTAAAAAACGAATAATATGAAAAACAATTTCTTGTATTTGTGTAGAGTATTTTCTTGTCGAGCATTCAAAGTCAGAGCGATCCCTCGAGTTGCACTTACTTAGTATGGGTTTCTTGTCAATTTTCTAGAATGAATTTGAACAACAGTAAAAACTATACTAGTGCCCCAGACAGTGTGTCAGTAATAGATACTCTGCACCCAGACCAAACATACATTCGTAGTTAGATGGATTCACAAAAGCACATGAACGACATTTTAAAAAGTAATTCCTTAATGTAAACTTAACTATATTAAATTTAAATTGATTCTCTTTAAAATGTTAACGTATAATTTTTATGATTGCAGCTTTTAGTTCTTCATTTTCATTCATTTTCTGCAAAGGTCGGCAATCAATTTTCTACGTTTGACTATGTTTACTTTTATGATTGTTGTTTGAATTAATTTGTTTTTAAATTTTTGAAGATCGCAAACAGATTGACTGACATATATTTGTTCGAACGGAATTTACTGTTTTCAACTTTTGTGTTTTTTGCGTGTTACTTCTTTGATGCACTGTGAAGGTAGAATTAGTTGAACATGTTTCAAATAATTTGTTGTTAAAGACACTATTTTGAGAAATATTTTTCTAGAAATGAAGCTGCAATTGACTTGGCGCTTACATTTGAAAACAAAAAATGTATTTATATAAAACAAAATTATAAAAAACAAGATAGATAGACAGCTATTGTACCATTACATAAATTAATTTAAATTTTTATAAATATAAAATATATATAAATATATATATATCTTGTGTTCCGTTTTATTTTATCTATTGTGATGCTACCTTGACTCGTGTAGAGCTGCTGTGAGCATGTGAAAAAACTATCGCGTTAAAAAATATCGCCGTTAAAACTAACTTATTTGAAAATCAAATTTGTTCTTAATTTAAGGATAAAATAAAATAATGGTAAATTAGCTTTGAATTTTATTTATTTTTTTATTTCATACAAAATTGAGATATTTTATAAAATCGCTCAATTAAGAGTGACCAAATTGCAAGATAAGCAGCATTGCGCCAAAATTAACAGCAAGTATTCTGTTACATTACATTGTTACAAATTGGCATGTATTGGCAACGCTGGAAATAATGGACTTGGGTCACAAAGTTCACTTGTACTGGCAACTTTATTTGCAAATGCAAACTGCAAGTGAATTTGAATATAAATGCATGCATAAATGGATAACATGAAAAAATAAGGATATAATATATATGTATAACTAACACATTTACCAGTAACATACCGTCAAAATCCAGCTTGCAAATTACGAGAGTTATGCGCATTTTAAATTTATAGGGACGAAGCTCCTGGGGTCGGCGGTTGTAGGCGTAGTCCAAAAATTGATATGACAATCCTTGGAGGAGGTCACCAGCAAATTACCTTCCAAGTTTGGTTACTCTATCTTTAAATTTTTCAGAGATATGCGGAGCTATAGATTTACAATCGGAATTGTCGATTATAGGCGCAGTTGTGGGCGTGGCAACACAAATTTGTTATCGGTTCTTAAAGGCGACTACCAGTAATATACCTACCAAAGTTGACGTTCCCTACTCAAAAAACAGCGGAAGATATAGCCATTTAAAAATTTTAGGGGCGGGGGTGATTGGGGCATCGGAGGTGGGCGTGGCACATGCCGATCTTTGAAAAACATCGCCAAAAACCTACCTGGTGACTGTATCCATTAAATTGTGACTGTTGTAACACGTCTAGTGTTTCTCAGTGGGCAACCTCGGCTAGCTCAGTTTTCCCAGGGTGGGGTAACTCCACTTATGGCCGGAATCAATCGCCAATCCAACCTACGTCGTTTACCAAACTGTTCACTTTTAAACTACAAAACAAATTTTACAGAACTCATTGAATGATTTTAACTGGTTCGATCGTCAGCTTTGCTGATGGTCCCCAGTTGTATCATTCTGGCCTGGTACGTTTCCGATCTAATTTGCCTGTCGACTCGAGATCCATTGGCAGGATGCAGCGCATGGCTACGTAATTGTCGTACCATGGGTCACCCTGTCCGAACAGAACTTCGCTGTCGACACGCAAATGAGTGGAAACACACTTAACGAAAATACTTACAACTTCAAACTATGCGCGCATCCTATTCTCAATACCAAAACTTTTTGCACCGCCTCATGTCCAGTAGCAAACTTCACTGCCTTGTTGAAAGCGTGAGTGACATACCGACATGGACGCTGCTCCCTCACCCGATGCCTGGTGCAATTGTCCTGCTCATTGTGGAACGGACAAGCCACCACAGCCCTAGAATTTTTTTTTTTTCTACGCTACAAAACAAAATACTTCAGGGTACTCTTAGTGTCGTCTCCACCGCGCAATTACAATATTAATACAATATCAATTATAAGCCGCGGTTTCATACGGCACACAGAGTAGCCATCCGTACTGCGAGGACTCGCCGTTTCGGATTATTATTATTTTTTTTTTCCTGCTTCTGAAATCATCTCGCTTACGCTGATCGTTTGAACTTGTTGCTTCACAACCGTTCTCGCGATCCTGATGATTTCAAAAAAGCTGATTGGGCGCCATTCTTGTAACACGTCTAGTGTTTCTCAGTGGGCAACCTCGGCTAGCTCAGTTTTCCCAGGGTGGGGTAACTCCAACCCTGCCCGTAGACGGTACAGACTCCAAAAACAAAACTCGACCTTCACAACACTACATAACGACCTACATGCACACACAAAATAAAAGAAACAGTTGGCAGGCCTGGTGTCTGTGGCCACGACGTACCCGCCCTTCCTGCAATGGGCCTATTTAATTTTTTGCAGACCCATCGCCCTTATATTGGAGCGGACGATCGATCTACTCCATGCTCCTGGTGATTTTCCCCTCTACCGAATTTACTCACACATTATGAACTTCATTATTATTTATTGACAAACATTGGGACTACTTACTAATATTTTATATATATATAGCTATTAGCCAACAGGTGGCGTTATCGATTTTCTGTTACTGGCAATTCAAATTTAAATTTGAATTGGAATTTTGCCAAATAAAAAAAATTAAACAAGACAATTTCATCCACACGGTGGGTTATTCCGTGGATGTCCCTCAATCCCTATCCTACCCTACCAGAGCTCTAATAGGAGTATTCGGTGTGGGGGGGGGGGAGTGTGAAAGTGGGGACGTTACCAATTTGGCAAAATCCGGTTGCCGGACTTTAAATTTTTTTTACAATAATTCATTGAGTTTACTTAATCTTAGTGATGATACAAATATATATAAATATGCAAATCTACACTTAAATTACTATCAAATTATACACCTACGACATATACAACATTTACTTAATAACTATTGGCGGTGTATATATATATATATATAGATTGTGCAGGAGCACGGCGCCTTGGGCGCTGAATTGGGCTTTTTTTTACAGGTTTGGATTTTGGATTTTTTTGAGGGCATCCCTCATATGTACAAATGTATTTATTGTGTGTGTGTGCGACTGTTAATATTATTTTATATTAACAAACAATTTTTTTGGCAGTTCGCAACTCCACAGATTTAGCGCATTTTTTTGAGCGGAGTAACAGAATTTTGCTCATGCGTCTTATTAATACTGGGTTAAGTCCAATCTTTTCAGATTGATTGGGCTTTGGGACTCTATTTATATAGAATTTTTTTGGGGCGTCATGGGTTCCTTAAAGGAACGCACTCACCGGCGTAAAATTATTTCGTCGAGGTGGGCGAAGTGCTGTGGCTTGTGGGTGTGTCCACCGGCGTAATAATCCGGGTGTCTCACAGATTTGGTTCCCAAGCGACGCCGTTGCCGTTACCCCTGGCAATGTCCCGTATTTCGGACGCCAAAAGATTCATGGTCAGCCAAAGATCGACTAAGTGCCGAATACATGTCGGCGAAATGTCGACTAAATCTCGAACAAAGTGCGCCGGCGCGACCTGCCGTCGGCCACCTATACACATAACATACATACATAATTATTACATGAACATTAAATTTATGTGAACACACTTACGCCGGATTTCGTCTGTCACAACACGTAGGTCTAGTAGAGGGTTCGCACTCTTGGGGCTTCCTATTCCCTCGCTTGATCTTCAAAATTCTGTGGCCCGCCAATGATCCTGACCAGCGCACTTATTTGCCATTTTCTCGAATCACATGGCAAATTCGCTCTAACCCCCAGAAATGCAACCTTGTCGCCGCAAAATGTGGTGGTATGCGATAGGCCACTATCGATAGGAACCCAGAAATGCAACACTGTATCCATTAATAATTAAGAGAAAAGTTTTAAAAAAAAATATATAACTCAGGGAATATTCCTTTATTAAATTTAAATCTATTTTATTTTTATTTTTATTCGAATAAAATAGAATAATGGAGTAGATTTCAAACTCGGCGGCAGTTAAAACAACAGCTGATCACAGCCCGATTAATACAGATTGCAACTCCCATTGCATTCGATATGCAATCGAATTGCAAGCGCAGCCAACTTCACTTTTTGATCGCGTCCCCAATAGTAACTGTGAGCGTTCTCGCGAATGTTTTTAATCCGCGTGTATTTCTTAAATAACTAAAAATCGAGTGATTATTTGAGAAAGTCTTATTGCCTGAATATCCCGAGCAACCTTTACCGCCAATATTTTTTGGTTTAACGCGACGGGAATATTCTGCACGTTGCAACAGTTGCAATTGGCCATTTTTGCTGCCCACGTGGTTGCTTCGCGCGAACAATTGCTGCCTTCGCTGTTGCATTGAGTCAGTATAGTTATATCCTGCATCTCGGGTGTAACCAGCCAACTAGAAGTATGGGCAAACGGATTACCGTTGAGTACAGGAATCTCATCGTGCAACAATTCCAAAACGGACGTTCACGTCGGCAAATAGCTAATATGTTCAATGTAAGCAGATCATCTGTTTACAACATCACTCGGCGCTTCGTCAACGAAACGTGTCAAAAACTGGCTGAACAGGTGCTGAATGAATTGTGGAAAAAGTGCTGTGAGCGCCGGGTTCTGGGCAACCATGGCTTGAAGGACCGATTACCATCGAACAAGCCCTTTATAAACGCAACAAATAATGGGACTAGGATGACTGGAACACAGCGGAGCAAGATCAGCCCTGATGTCCCTGTCAACCACAGACCAGATCACGATAGGGCTTCGCTCTTAACGGGCTACAGCCGCAACTCTTCGGTGGATTCGGCTGGCGGCATCTTGTTCGAGGACAGCTCTCGGGCTTCGTCATCTTCATCTTCGTCGTCAGAATGCTCTGAGAAAATCGCCGAAGGCACCAAAAGCAGCCGCAAACGATAATGAGAACTACTATTTCCTCTACACCATGGAGAAGTAGAAATTGGGACAATGTGTTGAATCAGACGATGTTTAGTAACAAATAATTGAAACAATTTACTTATTCAAACTTATTAACAATAGTCAATAATAACTAAAGTATAAACATAATTATTAATTATCACAATATCTACACAAGCTGACATATTGACACCGCTGTGTTCAATGAAAATTCAAATCTGTAAATCTCAGCAACTCGTTTCAAACTTTGTCAACGCGATCACTTTCTTTTGTGGTTATTCTATCAATATTCAATTGAATTAACAACATTGCTTAGCCACGTTAAGAGCTTATCGTATGTATAATCAATAATAAACAATAAAAAAAAATGTATTAGTGCTAAGTTTATTTGTGAATTTTTGCATTACAATTTATTAATGTCTTATATATTTTTTATTGTCATCATTTTTGTTTTCAAAAATCAATTTTTTTTTTTGTTTATACAATAGTTTCCTTAATTCAATACTTTTATAAATCCCACATTCGTTTTTATATAAACAAATATTTTCTATATATTACATTTTGTATACTTATTTACGATAAACATAAAAGAATGAAGCATTCGAAAAAGGAACACACATATTTAATAATTTATCAAGCAAACACATACATATATAGACATATGTATATACATATATTTATTAATTTATCAAGCAAACACATACATATATAGACATATATATATTTATATATATATATATTTAATAATTTATCACGCAAACACATACATATATAGACATATACATATATATTCAAACAACTAATTAAACCTTGAAATCAATAGATTAAAGGAACACCAGAAAGAAGATCGATATTTAATATTTTATTTTTATGTTTATAATTATTAATTTAATGCAACAAAATTAATGATTCAATAATACTACCCGGAAGCTGATATCTTCCAAGAATTATAGGTTAAGAAAACTTGTTAAGGCTAAAGGATATTATACTAAATATTAACATTATTACTTAAGCTTTTATACGTCAAATATGTTAATTTTTTAAGACTGTTCCAAATAATCTTTGACATGTATTTCGAATATGTTTTCAGTTTTTTTTTAAAAATTTTAATTAACTAATTAATATTTGAATAAAAACTTAAGTTTCCTATTCAAACATGAAACAAATTGGCCTTTCAACATTTTGCATTTCTTTCCTTGTTGAAGCTTTATAGCACTTTCAATTTTTTGCTTGACACTGCTCCAAATAAGCTCTGAGACACTGTGCACACTTATTGGTCTTTGTATTTATATTTATACTATGATACCGAAGGTAGGTAGGGTGGTTTGATGAGTACCTGACCTACATAAGAAAAACGAAAATTTTTGGAAAAATTATTTTTTATTTTTCAATCCACCCACTTGGGTTTGTGCAATGTCCGTCTGTCTGTCCGTCCGTCTGTCTGTCCGTTTGTCTGTCTGTCCGTCCGTCTGTCTGTCCGTCCGTCTGTCCGTCTGTATGGACGCGCGTTTCTCCGACACCCTTACAGATAGAGACTTGAAACTTTGAATGTATACTGGAAAGTACCCTCAAAAGTAAAAGTGACAAGGTTTTGGTCATACGTCCACTAGGGAGTTAGAAAATCGATAAATTCGATTTTCGCAAATCGATAAAGCCACATATCTCTCACAATTTTATGGATACAGTCATCAACTTTGGTTGGCAAGTTGTTGGCAAGGTCCTTCAAAGATCAGCATATGCCACGCCCACCTCCATCGCGCCCAACCTCCCGCAATGAGTTGGGAACGTCAAATTTGGTAGGTATATTACTGGTAGTCGCCTTTAAGAACCGATTACAAATTTGTGTTGCCACGTCCACACCTGCGCCCATAATCGACAATGCCGATATTTCGGAAAGTGTAAATCGATAACTCCGTATACCTACCACAATTTTAAGGATAGAGTAACCAAACTTGGAAAGTAATTTGCTGGTAACCTCTTCCAAAGATTGGCATATCATTTTTTGGACCACGCCCACAACCGCCGCCCACAGAAACTTCGTCCTTAGAAATTTACAATGATATACATCTTCCATAATTTGTAAGCCAGAGTCACCAATATTTGATAGTATGTTAATGGTAACTCTCCCAAGAGATCAATAAAAAATTGGATGGCCACGCCCACTCCGCCTACCTTAGCCGATACACCTGTTGGTGAAAATCGATAAGCCCATATGTCTAACGCAATTTGAAAGCTTAAGTCACCAAATTTTAAAGATATATTATTAGTAACACCTTTAAAAAATCATGAAAAAAACATTTTGAACCACGCCCCCCCCCCCCCCCCAAAAAAAAAAACCGGGAAATGCCCATATCTCCCGCAATTTAAGAGCTATAGCTACCAAACTTGAAAGGTATATTACTAAGAGCGAACTCCAAAAAATTTGTGTGCCACATCCACTCCAGCCCCCAAAACCGATAAATGGCCATATCCCCCACAATTCAAGAGCTACAGTTACCAAACTTGGAAGGAAGATTATTAGGAACATTCTCTTTAATTTTTTTCAACCACGCCCACTTCCGCACCCAAAATCTTGAAAATTTCATATCTTCCGTAATTAAAGAGCTAGAGCCAAACTTCGAAGAAGGGTTACTATCTTATATCTACCTCAATCTGAAAAGCAACTTGGACAGTACAAATTATGGTATCATAGTATTTCGCTGTCGGTGGTTGTATTTGTGTTGGTGTACAGGTGTACGTATATAGTTGTATGACTATATAATCATATAATTGTATTTTGGTACGTGTATACTTGCATTTATATTTATCGCCCATGAGATCATCCGTGGCTTAAGTGCCACCTACAGTTAAGTATACTCAATATCGTTATGAGTCCACTACATAGTAATGTTTAAATGGAATCGTATTTAAAGTAGATTTATTGCACATAAGTTACTTCTTGGTTCGTGTTGGCTTTTATAGCACGCTACCCTTCACAACCCTTCCCCTTAAGGGACCTTCTATTTATGTAAATATACGAGTGCTGTATGCTGTACATTGTGTGTACCATAGTGTATATAATGTATATGCGAGGGTGGTTTGATGAGTACCTGACCTTGACGCCAGATGGCGCCACTATTGCAATATGACGTGACTATCGTATAGTACATAAACCTAAACAGCCACAGTGAAAATTTCAGTCAAATCGGACTTTTAGTTTTGTTTTCACCACGTGTCAAAGCAGTCGTGTCCACGCATTTTAGAAAAATGGAAAAAGAGCAATATCGGTCGGTGATTCGATTCTTCTTTTTGGAGGGGAAATCACGCAGTGAAATCAAAGAACGCTTGGATACTGTGTACGGTGACTCTGCTCCTTCGATGACCACCGTCAAAAATTGGTTTAGTGAGTTTCAACGTGGTCGCACGTCCGTTTTTGATGAGCCACGACCAGGTGGCCCGAAAACAGCAACCACGGAGGATAAAGTGAAGAAAATACATGATCTGGTATTGTCAGACCGCCGGTTGAAGGTGCGCGAGTTAGCTGAGACAGTAGGCATCTCAACAGAACGAGTGTTTCATGTCCTACATGAAATATTGGGTATGAGAAAGCTATCGGCGCGATGGGTGCCGCGTTTGCTCACACCAGACAATAAGCGCAACCGCGTGACCACTTCGGAGCATGGTTTGGCGCTATTAAAGCGTAATCCGAAGGAATTTTTGCGTCGATTCGTGACTGTTGACGAAACATGGATTCACTGGTACACACCAGAGACCAAAGAACAGTCGAAACAGTGGACTTCACCTGGCGAATCTGCCCCAAGAAGGCGAAAACTGTTCCATCGGCCGGAAAGGTGATGGCCACGGTTTTCTGGGATTCGAAAGGTATTATCCTCATAGATTACCTAGAGAAGGGAAGAACGATTACAGGGCTCTACTATGCCGAACTATTGGGAAGATTTGACGCCGAGTTGAAGAAGAAACGGCCCCATTTGGTGAAGAAGAAAGTGCTCTTCCACCATGATAACGCTCCCGCTCACACCTCCGGCGTCGCCCAGGCCAAATTGGTCGAATTACGCTACGAACTGCTGCCCCATCCACCTTATTCTCCGGATTTGGCCCCTTGCGACTTTTTCTTGTTCCCAAATTTGAAAAAGTCAATCGCTGGGCAGAAATTTCGGTCGAACGAGGAGGTTATTGCCACTACGGAGACGTATTTTGCGGATCTACAGAAATCATATTTTTTAGAGGGGATAAAAAAGTTGGAGCATCGCTAGAATAAATGTGTAGAGCTGAAAGGGGATTATATTGAAAAATAAAAAATAATTTTTCCAAAAATTTTCGTTTTTCTTATGTAGGTCAGGTACTCATCAAACCACCCTCGTATGATATAGTGTATATCATGTGTTGAATTGCCTATATTATACCCTTTTATCATTTAATATTAGTCTGAGTCACTTGAAGTAAGTTTCTAATGAATATAGTATAATATTTAGGACTATTACTTAAATTTGTAAGAATCTCAGTATTGTCTAATAAGCGACCAAAATCGATTTTAATAGCTTTCGGTTTGCAGCGGTTTGTCTCTGTCTACAATTTTATTCATGTAACGCGAACGTAAGAGAGAACAGGATAACCCATCCCATAGCACTGAGCAGGGCTGGAACCCAGTTACAGTTACAAAGAGCTGTAGCGGTTATGGACAGCATTGTGTCATTGGATGACAGTAGTGAGACGGAGCAGTCGCCAAGTCAGCCGCATCATCCATTGCAAAATGAGTGAACGCTATGCTGTTTAGAGATTGAGATCACACCAAAGATTGGGAAAAAATGCTAAACAAGGTTATCACTTTCAATACGTTCGATAACTTTTGGAGCCGTCGGAGATCAAAATGTGCATCGACTATTGCCTGTTCAGGGCGGGCTTGGGGAATCAACATTAACAGGTTTATTTAAAATGCCTTGGATAATGTCTAGTTGGATAACATGATCTTGCTCATCGGCGAGAGTTGTGATCGTGCTGTAGTTAATACTCGAATCAAAAGCAGAAAGATTTCGATATGGACAGCCAATGGGAACGATGAGGCAGCAGTCCTCATGATTGGTGGCAAGCTGCGTGATGCCCTGCGCTTGGATGACACTTATCAGCTTCGCTATCAACACACACGGATAACATGGCCAAGAAGAAGGCTTTGGTCAAGACCAAGTACACTTGCTCGATTCTGACATCATCTAATAACTAAAATCTACAGACTGATTGGGATGTTGGTCCTTCTCTTTACACATCATGCATAACAAAAAAAAAAAAAAACTTTACCACTCTTGATTATAATAGAGTAATTCCCATGACATTAGCTAAATTCGCACTTTATCCGTTGTTTTAAATGTATTTGCCCTGTTCGAAATTATAGATGTAGTCAATACTAAAACCAAATTGATACCACATAAATTTCATTTTCATATAAATATATATATATACATATGTAAATAGTTATAAAAAAAAATAATTTTCCGCTAATATAAAAAATTAATTTGAGTCGCTCCAATTGTAGAAACTTCAGCACTTCAATTAGTTATTTAAAAATATACAAATTAAGGGATTGAGTCAAGTTAAATAAAATACTGATAAATTTTGATAGGTATAAAGGGTTCAACTGCTATCAGTTTTGGGGCAGCGTATTACGCAGTCGGCTATGCTGACCGGCTCTTGTATTTTTTTTTTTTTTTTTTTTTTTGCTTGGCTTTTTGTCAATTGGACTGCTGCGACTGCTTGGAACTGTTTGGGGACCACGTAGTTGGCTGGACTTATTTGGCGCACGGCTTCACAAAACTTGGCCCCGCTCAATTATTTGATTTATTGACGTTTATTGGCAGTTGACATTTTATTGTGACTATTTTGGTTGCCGCATAGAGCCGTCTGTGTGTGGGAGCAGGTCAGGTGGTCCCGCCACATGGTTTCTCAAGCACCCTCCTCTCCTCCAGAAACCATCTCTTAGGTATTGACCACTTGCCTTTGTTGTTGCTGTTTTGTTGCCTAGCACTGGAACGACGGCCACAAGCCGTTAACCATTTTTCTTCCATTTGATTGGCTTTTTTCTGCTTTTCTTTTTTTTTTTGCAATGCTTTGTTCTTTGCTTTTGCTTTTTTGTGTTCGGCTAATAGTATGTTTTTGTATACATTGCCATTGAAAAACATTTCCCTCAAAACATTACTTAACAGTTGCTGTCGAATCCTGTAAACTGTCAATTGCACATTGACGCCTACTGCCAACTTACCGTTAAATTATATCAGCAGCTTTTCAAAAAAAATACAAAAGAAATCGCATTTCAGTCAGTTCAGAATTTCAAATTCATCGCCAAAGAATTTTGAGCTTACCAAAATGACAAAAAAGGCCTCCAATGTTGCAGCCCACTGCGATTGTTTTGTCGGCAACGGTTTTGGCCAAAGGTCAAGGCGATATTGTTGGTGCCATAAATATGAATGCTGCTTCTAAGTTGGGAGAGCACCCAACGTATTTGGCATTGATTTATAGCATTTAATTTCATTTTATTGCATACACACGGGACGGTGGCAGTAAATTAGTTGTAATTGCGTCCTCGTCCAAAAAGAAAAACTTGCCTCAGAAATTGATTAAAACGCTTTAATCGACAAGCAATCTTTATTGCCTCCGTCTGAATAACCATATAAATAAATATATATATATATATATACATATATATAGGCACATACATATGTGTATCGGCTGGCATATGCCATATCCATATAGAGTTTCGGTACTTGTCTAAGCATATTATTCAGATAATTCGGACATAAGTTAACTCAGTAGATGTTTCTTTCTTTATATATAAAGCGTTTACCATCCTTCATTATTTCCTTTGCCTTGACATTCTAGATGCATACATTTTTCCGACCCTGGGCTTGGGAACTTTCCAACCCTTAAAGCACTCGTTTCTTGTTGGGGAAAAAATTACAAATAAAATAAAACCACATATATTTAGAGTAGTGACTTCAAGTGTGGCACAAACGAAACCGTCACAGAGCCCATTTTGACGTGTTGAAAATCGAAAAATATGCAAAATTTACGGCGTAGACGGAAAAGACGCAAAGGGGGAAAAGCCGACCACACACAATTTCAACAATTGGCAGCTCTGCTACCCCGTCCATGCCAAGAGTGGAGCGAAAGAAAATGTACCTGAACGCTGGCAACTACACCCCAGATAGCGCCAGCTAACGGGTCAGAATCTGGTGGGCCCCACAGGTGGCATTTGTGTTGTAAAACGTCGATTTACATGCGTGTTATGTGCTAGCTACGGGGCGGTGCCGAGTTGCCTCTCGGTGTGGATGCCGCTTCTGGCGCTCAGCGTATTTCAATTTATTTATTTTTATTTGCGTATGCAAAATAGTCGGCTTGATTTTGGTTAACACACACACACACACATACACACATACACATGCGCGCACACACTTAGTGAGAAAGTGCTTTTCCATTTCCAGAGGTATATATCAACATACACACACAGATATACATACATATGTACATATGTATGTATGTGGGAACAGGAGTGACTTAGATGACTGCTAAAGTGATTGTAGTATCTGTAGTATCTTAAAGCTGAACCAGCCTTAAATCTCATTTAAATAATACAGGAACCGAGTGGGATTCAAATTTTTAGTTGTTTAAAGTTCTCAATTAAAATACAAATCAGCTAATTTATTTTTATACCCTGAACCCATTAAAAATGGGTAAAAAGGGTATAATGGTTTTGTGCAAATGTATGTAACAGGCAGAAGGAAGCATCTCCGACCCCATAAAGTATATATATTCTTGATCTGGACCAACAGCCAAGTCGATATAGCCATGTCCGTCTGTCCGTCTGTGTGTCCGTCTGTATGAACACGCGGATCTCAGAGACTATAAGAGCTAGGGACTTCAAATACGTTCTCGTATACCAGGCGCAGAACAAGTTTGCTTTATTTTATCGATAACTGCCTCCGTTTCGGAATTATCGATACATTTCGATTTCCGATAGCAATAAATTCCACAATTTAAGAGATAGAGGCTTCTAATTTATACATAATGCATATGCTTATACATATTATTGATCAATTGCCAAAATTTCATTAAGATCGGAAAAGAAACACCAAAGTTATAGTCGAAAGTATATTTTCATATTGATCTTCCTGCTGTCAGCAGCCGCAAGCAATTTCTGTATGCATATAAATGGGCGAGCGCATGTGTGAGAAAGAGATGGCATGATAATCGACGCTAGCGTCAATATATTTGTGTGTATTCTGCAGAGCCCCGATTAGTACTGTTTGGTGTACGCATGTATGTCTGTATATATGTATGTATATGCTTGTGAGTAAAGACTGTAAGAAATGCACTTGCAGAACTGAACATTTGAGTGCAAATCATTTTAAAGGGAAATTATCCAATAAAACTAGAATATATTTAACAACTGGGTTAAGGGTATATCGTAGTCGATCCAACTCGACTACAGCATCTTACTTGTTTGTATTCAACAAGATGTGTTTGTTAATGTTTACTTTGCTGTCAACAATTATGGATTATTATGGAGCCACAAATAAAATTGTTTGACATTCCAGCTTAAAAATTATGGAACTTTGGCAGGTGATGAAAGATTTGAATGAGTCATTTTAATTGACTTGAAACGTGCACCACTTGGTGCACATATGTATCTGAAGCGAATATGTGGCGCTTAATTGGACAGCCTCTAGTAATCGCTGGGCAGCAATTGCCAGATACAAATGCCGGATACCACATAAGGATGTGTGGGGATTCGGGGCAAGTCATTATCACAGTGTTGGTTAATGCATGAATAATAGGCGAGGTCGTTGTCCTAGTCCTTAGTTGACTCCTGTACTCCTGCCACAGTCATTGCCTGCTGTCTGTCAATCATGCGTTGGTGTGATTACCTTTTGGCCAGTGATGACCGGTGACTGCCGGCCGTTGGGCAGTGGGCAGTGGCCAGTGACCTGTTAACTGTAACCTGTATTATAGCCTGTGAGCATTGGCCGTCCGACCCGTCACTGTCAAACACCAGTGTGTAATTTGTTTTGGCCATTTTGACCAGTCAGCAGTGTGCAATGCTGGCTGTCAGCTACAGTTGACAAATTTTTCTGTTATGTCATGAAGTTTTGGCCAAAGTGTTAATTCGTCGTCGCATTAACTGAATCAGATTGTGGCAACAGCATTGTTACTCTTCGGTCAACATTTCCATTTTGATGCGCAATGTGCAACATGCAACGCAGTTGACTAAGTTCAAAATACAAATTTTCAAATTTAGTAGAACGAAAGAAATGCAAAACAAATTCGTATGTGATGAAAGTATTTTTGGCCAAATACACTCAATTATAATTCTCCAAATTAAAACTCCGCAATGTCGACAGTTGCGAAAATGAAGTCAATAAACAGCAAAACAAACATAAAATGTCAGTTGCACTTAAAACCCTTTTCAAAAATGATTAAAAATGTATTCCCGGAGAAAGCAAACACATATTTGTTATTTCAATACTGAGCTGCGGCAAAATAAAATGTAAAAGTTATCGATCAATGAATTTTTTATTATTATCCATGCATATTTTAGTGCGGCAAGTTGCCTATTTTTATGCAACATACGTATTTATGGGTAAATATGCTAAATAATGCACAAGTGCATTAAAGAATATATAATTTTTTATTTTGTTTACTTAAGAAAATAAAGAAGGAAAAAATACATGTATTTTTTACACAATTTACACACTTAAGTTTCCATTAGTTAAATACGAAATCAGAATTCTATATTATTGTCTGTTAGGGACTGTTATGTAATCGCATATTTTTGGTATGCGCGAAATTGGCCAATTGACGACTGGTCAGCTGCAGTTGCCAGCCAATGTGGTGGCGCTGGCGATGTTGTTGCTGCGATAGCGTTATGTCATGCCGCAAACCAAACCGAACTGAACTGAACCGAACCAAGCCATTTGCAAATTAACATCAGATCCTGGCTGAGGGTCTCGCCAGTTTGGCTGCCAACCAACCGCAACATGAAAATCCTCTGCCAATTGAAAAGGGGGCTGGCCAATAAATCGAAGGGCGTCAGCTTTGTTTGACCCCAAAGTCCAGCTATTGCCATTACTATTACAGTTGCAATTGCTCTTCGTTTACAAACTTCATTAAGGGCAAATTAAATGGATTGTTTTGCCCTGATCAAGATAACTAAGCCGACGTGAAGCATTCACGTCCATTCCCGTCCCATGTCCCAGTTAAAGCCCTGTCCTGCTCCAAGCTTCCGTTTGTTTGCCAAAGTGCACTGGCAAATGTTGACATTCATTGTCGTTCCCATTGTTGCTGTTGCTGTTGCTGTTCCTCTTGCCACTGCCACTGCTGCTGCTGCTGCTGCTCCTTTAATGCGCTCTTACTTGTGCCATGGTCTTTCCATTGCCCATTGCCTATTCCCATACCCAGTGTGATGCTCAATCCTATTCTACGTCTTCGTCTCGTCTGTGGCGCATTTGTGCGCTGGATTTTGTTTTTATTATGATTATTTTAACTGCCAAGGCAAAGGCAAACACACAGCACAAGGATCCGTCTCGCTAAGCAGCTGGGTTGTGCGGCCACTGGAGGTGCTTGGTTTGCAAGGATGGGGTAGCGTCGTGGCAAGTAGCGCAGCATAAAATGCAATTTTCACATGCCTGACAGCAGTGGCAACTGGCAATGGAAACGATTGGTGGGGCGGGGGCCAAATGAATTTGGCGTCAGGGTAGCAAAAGCAACTAAAATCCAGTAAAGTGAAATGCAATAAAACAAAAAAAATATATATATATATATATATATATAAAGTAAATATGTATATGTATATAAAAAACAAGCGGAAGGGCAACAGAGGCATCTACAAAACGGTGGCTGCAGCTGCGACTGTCTTGTCTTTGGGATGGGATGGGAGCAGCAAAATTGGTAAGCGGCAACTGAGAACTGGCAACTCGAGCTAAAGCAGCAGCAGCAGCAGCAGCAGCAGCAGCAGTTGCAGCTGTGACAACGCTGCCTGTCAAGCAACCCGCTGTTAACCCACACCAGACCACACCACACCAGACCACACCACACCACACCAGACCACACCATGCCACACCATTCGGCCACCCACTTTCGCATCCAACCATCGCCTAGTCGGGACGCTATTGCATTTACAGAGCAATGATTCAAATTGTCGCCTTGGATTATGGATTTATTACGCGTCTCGTTTTTAGTAAGCTGCAAGCGACTGCAATTGTGCATGCTGCTCGCAATTACTATCAATGTTGCAACCAGACTGACGACGACAGTCCAACACTCTTCCGCAACCCCCATTGCCACACTGCTGCTCCATTTTGGTATTTCGGTTACTACTACTACTACTGCCCCACGTGGCACGAGTGTGCCAACTTGACACTCAGTTTTGTGTTGGCGTCTGTTCTCTATGTGACATCTTGGATAGAAATGCGAATATCTGCATCCTTAAATAAATATATAAGAACTAAATCTGTGTTCGATTTGATGTCTAAAATCTCTACTTAAATGTGCATTAAATGATACTTAATATTTAAAGAAAAGAATTATACCGTAAGTCATGAATGAAGCTAAAGACTTTAAGGCTTTTATGTATAATAATTAAATTTTTATCCACTTTATTATAATGATTATTTTAATTTCCTCATATTTTTATTACTTGACTCGATGTCACTAAATTTATCTACTTGAATATTAACAGTGAATATTTTTTACTTAAAGTCAATTTTAATAACATGCAATTAACCTCATCTAAACTAATTATTTCATTTTTTCATCATATCATTTTTTAGCCTAAAATTTGAGTTTCATTAACACATTTAATAATAATAATCATAAAAAATTTTCTAAATAAATTATAGACTTGTACTGAAGGTGCAGATTATCATTATTATAAGCTACACATCTTAAAGCTCGTCAAAGTTCAATTTGTTTATGTCACGAATGTTAACAAAGTTTAGGACAGAATCTTCAATAACGCTTAACAAATTTTGGGGGCCATAAATTGACCAAGGTTCCATTTATTTTAAGATAATAGCAATAAGATTGTGCTTAGTCAGTGAATTGCACAACTACCGGGTCGACCCTTCACTGGGCTCTTGGGTCCAATGAGCAATGTTATTCAAAGGTGCACACAACGAGAATTGAGCAAACTCATGCCAAGCTAACGTTTTATGCCACATGCATCATGCCGCATGACGCATGCCGCATGCCGCATACCGTATTTTTGTGCCTGTATCGTACTGGTGCCAAGGCCCCATCACAAATGCCCAAATGCGGCGACCAAAACATTTAAACAAAGCATTTGAAAGCTTTTCGTAATTATTATTATACATTATGCGTTATTTGTGCACAAGTGGAATTGTTGTCAACACAAAAACAAAAGCAGCTACAACATTTTGCAATATGTTGCAGCCTTTGAAGTAAGTACCCTAAAAGTAAGTGTCCATCGCTTTTGGCATGCAAAATATGCAATCGTTGTCGAAAGTCGCATATCTGCGTTCAACGTTGCTTTCATATACATACATATTTATATATATATATATTTATATATATATTCTCGATTGGGATAGTTTTTATTAAAACCTAGTCAAATCTTAGCTCGAAAATATATTTGAAACCCAAGCAATTTTTGTATTTTTAACTTCAGGAACCAATTATGTATTTTATTTGGCATTTGCTAAATAATGGATTACTCTAATTTCTTATTGCAAAAGATTTATTTTACAGATCCATCTACACAAAAAAAAATATTACATTAAAAATATTTTTGGCGATATATTTTTTCTTAAAACAACTTTTCAGTTTTCTTTCTGTTTCAATTGTAAATTTTTAAAAACTTTCGAAAAACTATGTCCAATTTCCAGGGTGCTCTTAGATGTGTACACAGAAATCAAACATTACATTTTTTGTTAATTATAAAAATTTGTATTTTCAAATTTCGCAAATACAAATATTTTACATATATTTTAATTTGAAAAACTTAAAATTTTACGATGTACAATTCGAACTCTCGACCTTCTAAAGTGGATGACAGCAAACTCTAATTGAGCAGTAGATGAAATCAAATTTGATTACAATTGTTGTGAATTTTAGGAAGGGTTTTTCTTCTTAAAATACGGCTTTGCATTTCTGAAAACGTCTTTCCAATTTTATTATATATTTTTTTTCGTATATTGGAAAGTTCTGGAACTCTTTGGTAGTATTTTTGAAATACAGCTTAGGTTTTTGAAACGTATAAAATTAAAGAACTAAAAAACTTAACCAATGCTAGGCTTTTACCTTGAATGCATAGATCAATTTACTGCATTTACGTATCCCACATTATAAAGTCTAGAAGGGTATTTAAGCATCGGCACAAGCCACAAATTCAACTAATCATTCCATATTGTTGTTGTTGTTGTTGTTGTGGTTGTTTGATGTCGTTGTTGTCACTGTGTTGCGACTAAATTGCCGTTGACAACGCTGACATTTCAAATTTAGACGTTGCCTGACTGTTGACCGCACATAACAAAGTGCTGTTTGTGTGCCACGGCAAGTAAGGCTGAGACCCCGACCTCCCCCAACCACAAATGGCACCACTCGATGCCCCCCATCACCCCAGAAGCCCCTTCAATTGGCAGGCAAACAGCCATAGCAAACAGCCCACAACCCAGTCATTCACATTTTTTGCGACATTTTGTTTATTTTGTTAATTGTCATTGTGGTCTGTCGGCTTCGTCTCCGTCTCCGTCTCCGTCTGACTTGGTTGCAGCCGCACATAAAAAATTATGTAAAAATATTAGAAGAATTTCCGTTTCGCAAAAACGTGTTAAAATTAAATATTTACGGCATAGCATCTCAGCGTTGTCGTGCAGTCAACGGAGCCACGGGGCCAGTCATTGGGGGCAAGATTTGGGGGCATGGCAGCAGTTCGACCTGCACAAAGATGCTGCAGCCGCAACAATGGAGTTGAAGGCGTCACAGATTAATTAACGCCTCTGCGATAAGGCACGTTGCACTCAAAAGGCAGCACGCTGCCAATGTTGCCTCATCCAAAGGCCCAAACTAAATCCCATGGCCAAGATAACCATTTGGTTTCACCTGAAGCTGGCGCATCTGAAAAACCCTCCAAATGAAAAGAAAAACTTCCAACAAGCTGCACTCGTCACGCATCACGAGCAGAGGCTAAACAAATTTCCATTCCTTTGAAATGTTATAGAATTTTAAATGAATAAATGCTGAGGAAAATGAAATTACCTTTTTGCTGAGCTTCTAAAAATAGTTGAGCTTAACATCATACAGGCATTTATCTTTTAGACCAATTACAAAATTCTCCTTCTAAAAAAAATAAAAAAAAAAACAAAATAATTAATATTGTAAACAATTTCTTATGTGCTTTTTCATAAAACAACTTTTCTACAAGAGATGCTTGAATAATAGAACCTTTTTTTATCCTGAACCAAATGAAAATGGGTAAAATGGACATAACTAACCGGGAGAAGGAAGCATCTTCGGCCAAATAGAATATAAAAATATATTCTATTCTTATTCTTGATCAGGATCAACAGCCGAGTCGATGTAGTCATAGTCAACAGGAGCTAGGCAATTCAAATTTAGAATATAGATTTCCGTATACCCTGCGCAGATCAAACTTGCTTAATTTGATCGATAACTGTCTCAGTTTATCGATATATATATATATAATATATAAAGAATAAAAAAATGAGTTGCCTTAGTTTTCTTATTCTCTCCATTATCTGCTCATTCAGAGGGAATGACAACACTTGCAGACCTGCTTACCCTTGGGTGTGCCAAACTTTTAAAGTGAAATTTGGAAAATTAAACTATAATATAATTAACAGCTGGGTTCGGACTATATCACAGTCGACCTCACTCGACTACTGTGTTCTTACGCAATTAGTATAAGTAATCGAATTGTGAAAATTAAATAAAAGTACGTCTCCAATCATTTTATCACACACAACACGTAGACCCAAGAGTTGCTGTGGTCAGTTAAGGCCCATGATTAATGGGAGCAATATCCATGGCATGTCCAAAATCGGACTGAATTAGTTGGGCTGCAACTGCCTGGGAACTGTGGTAAATCGCGGCGCGTGCTGATTTATCTAACATATCGTGAGGAGAGCGACGGGAATAAGGATATGCTAGCAGGAGAGCGCTACGGCTCTCGACTGAGAAATGGCGTCTAGACGATTTTTGTTTTCGGCCAAAACAATGGGACTCGGCAGCAGCAGCAGCAGCAGCAGCAGAAGCAGAAGCGGCAGCAGCAACAACAAAAGCATCAGCAAAAAGATTGCCAGCTTCATATTAAAGTTTGGATGTTGCATGAATTTTAGCCTCTGCTGCTTTTTTTCCTCTGTTGGCAGCTGTCCATTTCCTTGGGATGTTTAATTTTTTATTTCTGCGTTTTTTTTTTTTTTGTCAGGTTTTTGTTTTTTCTTCTTCATTTTCTGTTTCTGACATTTCGCTTAATTTTCGTTGGCCTCGGCTCTTTTTTCGCTGTATTTTGCCGTCCAGCTAACTAAATACCTGTATAAATATTTTATTACGCAAATGAAACAAGCATTGTTTGCATTTTATTTGTATGCTTGGTAACCGTGCCACATCCTGCAACAGGATGGCGCCGTCTCCAACAAACCACTGCGCCATGTCCAACAGCGTCCTGCCAAGTCCTGCCTGGCTGATGCTTCTGCTGCTTCTGCTGCTGCTGCTGCTGCTGCTGCTGCTGCTGCTGCTGCTTTTGACCAAATGAAATGGCCACATAAAGGTGACGGCTCTGCCGACGGCGCGCCAAAGGAGAAGCCGATGAGAGCACGTGCCGTATCCTGGCAACATTCATTTGCATGCTGCCAGCAAGTGGAATTGAGAATGGTGAATAGGAGGAGGAATGTTAATGGGATGGCGAATGGTGGATGGAGGATGGAGGATGGAGGACGGAGGACGGAGGACGGAGGACGGAGCACGGAGGATAGAAGATGGAGAAAGGAGCCAACTTGACCACAGACACACAGCAGCCACAGAAAGCATAAAGAAAATTCAAGAGAATTTCTAAAGTAAGTATACACATTTCTAACCAGTGAATAGAGGTGTGTGTACGTGTATGTATGTGTGTGTGTGTGTGTGTGTGTGTGTGTGTGTGTGTGTGTGTGTGTGTGTGTGTGCCTGCGGGGGATGTCCTTAGTTGTTGTGTGTGTGTTTGTGTGTGTAAGTGCACTACAACTAATTCAAAGTGAGTTTTTGGATAAAAGCAACTAAAATTCGTATGTCTTCCAGCTAAACACTCATGAATCGACTGAATGTAAAATTAAATAATTGCAATATTCATGTTTAAATTAGCTATTCATAAAATGAAATCAGTTTTGAACTCAAACTTGTTCACAGTGTATTGGAAGAAAGGTTATTTAAACTGAATGCAAGGAAGGTAAAATACAGAATACACTCAAAAGCCAACTAAAATAGAGGGAAATGGAAAATGGAGTGCAGACTTGCACCCAAAATGTATTAGTTAAGTTGCCGTTGAATGGAAAATGAACAAATTGCAACCAAGTGCGGCGTGAATAAATCAAATGTTAAAAATTGCACACGTAAATTGGGTGAATTGTGTTGAATTCATATTTCCATTCGATTGTTGCACTCACTCTCGAAACCAAATCGTGCACCAAAACCAATCCATTTAACTGCAGCAGTCAGCCAACAAGAGCGGGAAAACAAATTAACAGAGCTGGACCTATTGGCCAAGTCAATGTGTTAATTGGTGGCACAGAAACACAAAAAACAAAAACAGAAGAAGATGGCAGATAGCAGATAAGAGAGAGAGAGAGAGACAGACTGCTTATGAAGATTACGTCAACCTACTGAAGAGCCTCAAAAGCCAAGTCGTGTGTCTTTTCCATGTGTGTTTTGTTGCAATTTGTGTAATTGTTATGCGAATTGAAACTAAACAGCTGATGCAACGGTTAAGTTACGGCCTGGCTTGTTGACCATTAATCGACCAACTGGAGACGGGTTTCCTCAATTCCTTGATGGCGTCAATGTTATTCGAGTGAGTACGGAATAAATGGAAATTCACCTTTGCCACCAATGTGTCGCTGCGCGAATCTTCCTGGAGGAATTGAAGCAGCCAAACAAGTTTCCCGTTTCCAGCAAATGTCTGAATCAAAATCTGGGAGCAGTTCAAGAGTTTAGCTACGAACTACAAAATTCCAATTAGTAACCTCATATATGTATGTATGATTTTTTTACCATGTAGACGAATACTGACGGAATTCTATATACATATATCGTAAAAAAAAAGTATATTTATTTATATACATATATGTATATAAACTCTTGATCTGTAGCCAGCGAAAGACTTATTTTAATTATTATGTACATCAACATTTTTGTTACAAGCTAAAAAAAAATCTAAAAAAAATTGAATATGCCATGAGTTTTCATATGTATTATTATTATTTTAGTATATTAACATAATTGTGCATATTTATTTTTTTTTTAAGACGAACAGTTGCAAGAATTTTTATATTGAACCTATGCAGATTGAAATTGGTATTATTATGTGCAAATTATTGTAACAAGCTGAATTGAGTATAAAGTGTATATCGGCATCTACATCTTACTCGACCTTATCTATATTGATTTAGTTTTACTATTTTCTTGCTGTGTAACTCCTTATCCATATCATACTGTTATCCATATGCAACATACTGTTCTCACTTGTTGTCCATAAATCCAATCCAATAAAATCCAACTGTTAGCAGCTTCAAATGATTTCAGTTCAAAGTAGTGCAAATGTGTGATAGGAATATTTAATATCGAGTCAAAAAGGAAGCTGCAATAAAAATGTTGTAGTCGAGAGTGAACGACTTTCAGATACTTTTGTGTGCGGTTGAAGAGTATTTGTATAAATCCCAATAATCCTACAGCAAATAGACGTGCACAAAACATAACTTTGATGGACTCTGACTTCAATAGCTGTACTCGTCTGGTTGTGTTTACATTCCTTTCTGCAGTTGGCTTTATTATACCCATTTTGACGCATTTCACAGGACAAAAAAAGAAGAAGAAGAAGACAGCTTGAAAATAAACATTACGCATACGTCGCATGTGACAGTTGGCCATCCATTTTGATACCGTCTTTCGCTAGCTGTTTGCTTAGCAAATGATAAAAACCGTCCGATTGGGAGGGGGAGTTGGCCAGTTGGCCTTTGAGGCGGGAGCAGCGTTTCAGGAAGTAGTGAAGCACGGACTTTTAGCTTTTAGCTTTTAGCCTTTGCCAGCTAAATAATCAAACAGCGAATTGACATATGAAATTAGGCTAATGACAAGCTTGTTGAGTGAAAGCGACAACATGGCTAAGAGCCAAACCAAACAAGCCAATCAATTGGGTCGTTGTAGTATCTCGGGAAATTTCTATCTATCATTTTTTAGATACACATGTATCTGGCTTTAATTTGTTACTCTTCTGATGATTTAAGTGTTTATTCGATTGCTTGTGCAATTAATCATTATTATTTGTTGGCTCTTGTTGATGTATTGTTTATTTATTTATCTGTTAAACAACGTGACTTAACAGTTTATTCATTTGTACTTGAAGATCTTTAGTTTATGCAACATTTATATTTAATTTGTATGCTTATATGTATATATATATGTATATTTGCTTGTTGACTCTTAACGTTAATGATGCAACTGGCGGCCCTTGGGGTCAGGGTAGAAGCACAAATCGCAATTGTCGCGCATAAAAAAAATATCGATGTTAATTGATTGGAAGAGCCAAGAAAAAAGCGTTCAAACAGTTGCAGTTGCAGTTGCAGTTGCAGCGATTTAACAGCCTTACTCAACCCAAGGACGCAGCCCAGCATATTTTTTTTTTTTTTTTTTTTTGGTCTTTGACGTGGAGCAGCCTTAATGACTGACTGCCACACAAGAGCAGCGTGCGCATTTCTTGGCCATTAGCTGCATGCCCAAGTGCGAGGCAAGGCAAATGCATTTTCCAACTCATTTAATCCATTTGATTGTCCTTCCACCATCTTATGTCTGTGCCTCATCGCATTCATATTCCTTGCCGTCTTCGATTTGCCCCTCTCCCAACTCCAACTGCATTGCCACTGGCACTGCCACTGCCACTGCCACTGCCATTACCATTGCAATTTTCCGACAATTTCATTTTTATATTTTTTTTACTCTCCTTCTCAAAGTTGTCTTTTTTCTTCGAAAAATATATGTGCGCTTTGCTTGATTTTTCATGAATTTTGATCACCTAGCCGAGAGATTTAATGGCTCAGACTGGCACTGGACTGGAGTGCATAGCAGTCCACACTCTCTCTCTCTCTCTCTCTCTGTATCTATCTAGCTGTCTCCGTCCCTATCGCACTGAAGTGCTTTCAACATATGTGCATAAATTTCACACGTGGCAAGCCCGCCAGGCCAGCCTTCATGCATTTTGTATGCACAAAAGGATTTCCAGCTCAGCATCCTCATCAGCCGACTACGGAGCAGAAAATGCTTCAATACTTTACAAAAGTCAGTCGCTGATATTTTTTTAAGCTTTACATCTTTTTTTGTTGTGTTTGCTGTGGCTGAAGATGCAACTGCCAGCTGGCAACTGGTGCAACTTGTTCGTTAATATGGCAACATTTAATTTTTAATCGTTGCATCCGACTTACAAACACAGCAGCAGCAGCAGCAGCAGCAGACGGTGGCAGTTGAACGTTAGCGTTGACTACGTTGCAACTCGTAACCCAATGCGTTACATATGTTAAATGAAGAGCGTTGCACGCACGAGCTGCCCCTGCCTTGTAATTCCATCCACCCACCTCCATTTCCCCCTGTTCTGCCACATCGACCGACAGTCCGAGAAGCCACAGTAACACCCAAAGAATTCATCCACTGCAACGATTTTTGTGGTAAATATGCGAAAAATTAGTAAGTTTATATTCATGTAGAATCAGCTAAGATTTATTGATCTTTATCTTTGCTCTATATACTATATATCTTAGAGAGCACATAAAGTGGTTAATGCAACAACTCATCTGTAGATGGATAGTGTTCAATTCATCGATTATTTATTTATTTATTTTTTTATTTATTTATTTGTCAATTAAAGTCAGTCGACACCAAGAATACAAAAATTAAAAATTATAATTAAATTAAATTTATGATAAAACTAAAAATGTAAATAAATTAGAAAATAATAAAATATTTATAAGAATATATAAGAAAGTATATTTTTATTTTTAACTTTATTTCAGATTTCTAAGATTAGAAATAAAATATAACCAAAATTTTAATTTTTTCTTTTTTTTTTTTTGCTTATATGTAAAATAAATCGGAATTATTAAAATGTTTTAAGATTAACAAAAAAAAAAACAAATCATTTTGCATTTTATATTTAATATATATTTATTTAATTTAATATTATTGAAAAATCGAAAGCGATTAATAATTCACAACATTCCAACATTCCTTTCTAGGAATTCATCACCCAATCGATTTATGTTTACTGTGTAAGTGAAATAAGATTCAAAAATAAAAAAAAAAAAATTAAAAAAATATATATTTAAAGTGTTCCGCTACATCTGCTAAATATATTAAATATTTTGATTGCGTTTGAACTTTTCGAGTGGCACATTTTCTTGCAGCGTACTTTGGTATAGCCGCCTCTGTGTGCGCATTCCACTGAATGATTCTCCTTAGGCTTGCCACATGCATTAAAGGCGCTTATATGTATGTAGCGATAAATATACATACATACATATACATATACATATAAATATCCGTATGTAGTTGCAGACGGATATGTATTCATGCGGATGGTTGCTGCAAGGCACTGCTCGGCACAACGGGGCGTTGCGCTTGCTTCTGATGCTGCGGCAAGTTATTATAACAGTTCATTGATTTTCAATTTTCGATGCATTTCTTTGCAAGCGTTTTCATTGTTTGTCTTTCATGTCCCCGATCCCCCGCCATTGAATTGTAGTCGGAACGGTGAAAGTGCGCCTACCCAAAACTCCGCTCGCATTCGTATTCACTCGAATACATTCATGGGTAGTTTATTTTGGCAGTAGGGGAATTTAAAAAAAAAATAAATAAGGAGGTAAATTGAAAAATAAATATACAAATTTTAAATGTGGAAAAAAGGAAATATGTAAACGATTCTCGTTTGTGTGTGTTGGAATTTTCCAGTTGGTAGCTTAAACATTTGGCAAAGTGCAGTCGCAATAGCTGATTGACTGCGACTTAATGTACTTCATCCTGAATTCACACATGGTTTCTTTGCCAAAATAAATGGCTTTAAGTATTGGCTAACAGGTTTTATTTATTCCTGTAAGATTTGAACCAGATTAGCCGCGACTGAATCAGCTTTTAACTACTTTAAAAACTATGCGAGGTCTGGTATTTTGTAAATTTTTGGGCAAGCAATTTTCTAATCCATCCATAAGAGAAGTATTTCAAGTATCTACATTTGGCAGATGTAGCCTAACTTGGCCAATATGCTCTTGTAGCCTCGGTATCAGGGTATACACACAAATTTGCAATAACTTTTAGCACGTGTTTTCTTTTTCACCTGCTGTTCGTGTCTGGTCAGACTTATGCAATGTCAATTGGCCAAAATGAAAAGCGACTGGCTAGACGCCCATATATCTCATATGTTGTTGACAGCTTATTATTTATTTGTATCAACAAAACATTGTCATCTTATTGTTGCACATTTGGAGCAACACTTTTATCGAACGGCTTTTGTAAGTGACCGAACAACCGCCTTTGAGGATGGTGCTGTGAGTGGAGTGTAGCGATTGGCCATGGCTAATTAGTAGCACTTTCCCGGCTCTAGATCCCAATTGTAATGACCATGACTCTGTTTTCTATTTGCGGATACTTTCAAATTCAGTCACACAAAGCACATGTCTAATGTGCTGCCAAACAACGATTGATCTTGCCACTTAAACATCAACTGAATAAATATATATATTTACTTGAGCGACTGCTCCAAAACAGTTTGATAAATGATATCGTTATCATTGCAACTAAAGAAGGCTGCCAATTTACACTCCTTAAAATATTTATCTATCAAAAATTAACGATCAACAAAGTCTGGAAGGTCAGGCAAAATCACCAATATTATTACTTATATATATATATATATATATATATATATATATATGTATACCAATAAAAAAAGAAGAATTAATTGTTCACAGTGTTGCACGTTCCACAAACAATTGCCAAATCGAATAGCATTGGAGAACTGAGTAACACTAGTTAAAATTAACGAGTCATTGTTACGATATTTCTCATTATTAAAACTTATCACAAAAAATAAGTAGAAAATTGGTATTTTAAGCCAATTGTCACAATAACATTTGACGGCAAAGTTAAGATAATAATTCATGGATAAACATTTACAAATATGTGAGTTAGAGTACATAAAAATTGTTGACTGTCTAAATTGCGCTGGGTAATCAATGTCAAACAGTGGATTTGGCTGATGCTGAAAACTAATCAACAATTTTCATCAGGTTAAAAAAAAAATAGAAAAAGATGAGCCAAAATTTGAATTATAAGGAACAGATTCGTAAAGCAAACACAGATGTTTTATAACATATCGAATATATTTACATATGATAATATCATAAATTATCATTGTAAATTATAGTTTTAAGTAGCCTTAAATTTTAAATGTTAGTTGGATTGAAACAAAAAAAAACCACAAACCACTAATAAATCATATATAGTATGAAATCTTAAAATCATATAAATCTTATAAATATTTTAGTATTTTTTAATTTATTTATAATTTTTATATTATTTTAAATTTAATTTAATTCAAATTTTTATTTTTGTATTTTTGGTGTAAATAAATAAATAAATAAACAATCAACCAATATTCAAAATTGCGTAGAAATATGAATTTTTCACCTACATGCAATAAAAATGTAATTGAAATTATTTAAAAAAGAAAAAACTTAAAATATCTCTTCTTTTGTATACAATCTAAGAATTTGTATACCACAAGTAAGAAATGCATTTCAACAGATCAAAGAATTTAAAAATTATTAAAAACAAAAATATATAAAAATGTATTCTAATTCGTTGCCAAGGAATATCCTGCATTCCTTGTGGAAACACAAAAGAGTCAATTAACTCGTTTTGTCACCCGTTTCGTGTCGTTGACCATTGCCACATATTCAGGGAATATCTCTACGCTTGCCTGCCTATATTGTTGGCCCGGTTTTATTGATTTGAAGGTGTGCCGATTATGAGACGAACAGCCTCGAATCATGTTAACGCGGAGCGGACTCGTTCCCTATAATTATGTGCATTTTCACATGTGGAACTGCAGCCTGTCTCCCTCAGGTGGTGCAATGTGCCGTCAAATGCGCTGAGCCATTTAATTAGGCCAATACACCCCCTATCTAAAAGTCGTATATATATATATATACATATATATATATATATATATATATACATATATATAAATATATATATATGTGTAAGTGTATAGTTTCCTTTGTGCAGTATACAAACATAATATGTTTCTTTGAGGGTTGCTGTCAGTTGGTGTGCTTCACCATAGGGTCCATTATTAATTAGGTGACAGCAGAGAGTTGGTGGACAGCAGTCGCCTCAGTGCTGGCCATGTTTGTTGTTTTGTTTGTGCCCCCGTTACCAAGGGAGCCAGCCCAATGGTGTCATCAAATTAGCGCTTGTGTCGCATCCATTTCAATTTGCAATTCCATTCGATGTGGTGCAGTTGCAGTTGAAGTTGCAGTTGCCGTAAACTCACAGCTAGCGCTTTCTCAATCTAACTATCTAATTTTGAACAAGCTGCCGACCAACATACAAATGCTGCCACCGATGGCACATCCATTCCCATAGGCTCCACACTTGCCAACTAGAGCAAGAATTGATGGACCAAAAGCAGAAGCCAAATCGAATCTAAGCGGCTTATTTCGGTGTTCGCTGTGTTAACCAAATTAACAAACTGCCCCCCCCCCCCCCCACGGTGTTGTCACTTTTATTGCCTTTCACATAGCAGAGCCCATCCCCATCCCCATCCTCACAGAGCACATTCCATTGACCACCTTTGGTCCGTATTCCCGCATTGATTTAGTGCTCTGCTAAAATGCATTGCGAAATATTTAAATATACATTGAATAAGTTTAAATGTATGTAAATACATAAATTTTGTATATTTTATAATTTTATATTGGCTTTGTGTATTTTTCTCAATTCTCAAAAATTCTGAAAATTCACAAAAGCCTATATTTATCGCAATTTTAAAGGCAAACTTGAACACTTGACCTTCCATCAAAGATGGGAATTTCTTGTTCCCTGTTAAATGTTATCAGCTGATATTATTTATGGTATCAGAGTATTTTGCAGTCGGTTACAGCCGACTGCAACGTTCTCTCTTGTTTAAATTTTTTATTTTATTTTTGCATGCATATATTTATCAACGATTTTAAAAGGTACGATTTTATTCTTAGTATCTTGGGATTAGTAAAAATAAAAAAAAATAAAATAATATTTTCGCGAATCATGTGTTAATCGACGATGAAACAATATTGTTGTGTATTTATATGTTTTATGTGACTTGCAATAATAATAAATATGTATTGAAATAAATTATACATTTTTAGTATTGTTATTATTTTCATGTGAATTATTATTATTATTAATTTAAGCAACTAAAATTCTTAGCCCATTCCCACATTTATTAGTTTGACCATCTATTTATTTGCAGAATAAGTTCAACAAAGTTGCTTCTGGAACAAATCGATTCCAGTCAACTCTTCACACATGTTTGTCAAAGAAAAGTGTAATTCTTAAAGCTAATCTCACATACATATCTGTACATATGTACATATGTACATATGTATTTATGTATGTATGTATGTTTGATAACAATTCGTCAAAAATAGAACAAACAAAAGATTTTCGCATCAAATTCTTGGCTGTTGCCAACTGCAACGGCAAGTTTGTGGCTGCCCCATGGCACCCCGCGGTCAACAGCCGGAGCTAGGAGCAACTTTAAGAGCTCAGCACCAAATTTGTGGCACACAAGTGATTGCAACTTCTGGCAGAAGCTGCCACTGTCCCTAAGCGGTGACCTTAAGCCACATAAGTCCAACAGTTTGTTCGCCCGCTTTCTCTCTCTCTCTCTCTCTCTCTCTCTCTCTCTCTCTCTCTGTGTGTATCTCTCTCTTGCTCTTTCTTTCTGTTGTGCCTCTCGACTGTGGCCACATCCTGGCACTCCGGCATTCATAATGCATGAGTTCGGCAACACTCCGCCTCACCGCCCTTCAGTGCCTCGTTCGAATTCGCAATAATTCAACTTTTGCCATCGACAAGTTCCATGCATAAAAAACTAAGCGTTCCATCATTTGAAAGCCCAAACTACCAAAAAAGGTGCAACTTTTCTTTGTTGTCGCTATTTTTGTTGTTGTTGCTGTTGTTGCTGTTGTTGCGAGCGCTTCACTTTTTTTTTTGTTGTTTTCTTTTTTTTTTTCTTCCAAATTTCCACATTGCCCACGCTCACCGATGCCAACACGCCCACAAAATACGCCCCAATAATATTTTTCGAATACAACTGTAGTTTTGTTATTGTTGTTTGTTGCTGCTGTTTTTGTTTGCCGCATGTTGCTGTTGCTGTTGTTGTTGTTGTTGTTGTTGTTGTCTGGCTACATTTCGGTTGTTGTCGGTACGCAAAAGTTGCCACTGGCGTTTTTCAACCTACGACCTACTCCACCAGTTCCCCCCCTCCCCTCCCCCCCCCTCCACTCCTTGCCACACTCCTCCTTGTCTAACGGAATCTGTGTGTATCAGTGCAGAGGATTTATGTGTATATATTCCGAGTTTGAAGTTAGTTTGGCAGTCCGCGAATTTCTAGGGCAGCTCAATTGTTGCTGTTGCTGTTCCTGTTGTTGTTGCTGTTGCTGTTGTTGTTGTTGTTGTTGTTGCTGTTGACGTTGTTGTTGCTCAACAGGAGGCGGAGCAGGAGTAGCTGTAGGAGCAGTAGGAGCTGTGGTCTGTCGCTGCTTCTTGGCATGGGAATGCGGTTGCACAACCGGTGGACGGGCTCATAAATTGCAGCCATGCTTATGTATCGCATTGCAAAAAGTGTTGCAACAACAACAAAAATAAACAACATCAAAGTTTGGCGGCACTGACAAGTTGCCACAGCTTTGCGCGCAGACCGTAGAAAGGTCCGGGGCAGTCTGTTCTGTATGAAATGATTTGTTTGGGTCATTCTCATTTTTGCGCGTTGCCATTGAATTCCTCTGATTGAATGCTGGCGGCCACTGACTAAGCCATTTGGTGGCATCAGGATGCGTGAAAGGGAGCTGCGGGACTGGGTGCACTGATTTTATGCTGATGGTGAACAGTGTCACCGACGAAGTACGCCCAGATGTGACAGGACAGGATAATGAAGCAGAAAAGTTCCATTCATTGAGTTAAACTTAAATAAATTATGGGAATAAAAAACAAAGAAATTAAAAAAAATTAAAAAAAAAACATGAGAGAATGTTGCAGTTGGACGTAACCGACAGCGAAATACTATGATACCATAATTTGTGTGCAGCCAAGAAATGCTATCCAAGTTTGTCTTTCATTTTGAAGTGGATATAAGATTGTAACCCTTCTTCAAAGTTTGGCTGTATCTTCCGTGGGCGTGGTTGAAAAAAATTAAAGAGAATGTTCCTAATAATCCTCCTTCCAAGTCTGATAACTGTAGCTATTAAATTGTGGGAGATATGGCCATTTATCGGTTTTGGGGGCGGGAGTGGGCGTGACACAAACAATTTTTGGAGTTTGCTCTTAGTAATATACCTTTCAAGTTTAAAAACTGTAAAGGCGACTACCAGTAATATACCTACCAAATTTGACGTTCCCTACTCAAAAACTGCGGAAGCTATCGCCATTTAAAAATTTTAGGGGCGGAGGGCTGGTGGCGTCGGAAGTAGGCGTGGCCTACTGTCGATCCTTGAAGGACATGGCCAACAACCTACCAACCAAAATTGGTGACTGTACTCATAAAATTGTGAGAGATATGTGGCTTTATCGATTTGCAAAAATCGAATTTATCGATTTTCTAGCTTTCTAGTGGGCGTAGGACCAAAACCTTGACACTTTAAATTTTGAGGGTATTTTGCAGTATATGTTCTAATTGCTCACTACCTGAATGTAGTTGTTTTTTTTTCATCTATTTCTGTATGTTGGAATTCGTATTGGACTTATGCTTATTCTTTTCGATTTGACTGCGTTGGGTGGCATGCAACAATGACCCAAACAGGAATGTCATTCTAAAAGGCAACACAAAGTATGATGGTACTCAAGTGTTTGGTTTGCGTATCTGTCATGTAATTTACGACATCGACAACTTGATTTACAAGCAATTGTTTAAATTAATCAATTTGACACTATTGATTTCTCATATGCCAAAAAAGTGGCTTAAATAAAAAATTATTGCTTAGCCAGAAGTCATGGGTTTGGTATCCCATTCTTATTGCTTATTATTATCGATCGGTCTATAAATATAAATAAATACACTTTGCTTATTTTTGATGGTTTAAAACTTGGCTGACGGATGGAATGAAACGATTTATGAATACAAAGTTTAATTCAATTTATTTAAGATAAAATCTGCAATTGTTGTAAACTAATCGAGTGTAAATAATTAACTCTGATTTATTCATTATTAAAAAATGTGTGACCTCATTTTTTAATACATTTTTCTAATTAATTACCCAATAAAAAATTAAATATTTGAACGTGAACGTGAACCTTGATACGAGTAACAAAATATTTCCAATCGATAACTATCGAAAAGTTAATTTAAAATATCGCCTGCGCTTTTTGTTTGTTTCCATCACTGACGGATAAACAAATTTTTTCTACATGAGATACGACAAGGAAAATAGGTATTTCAAATGCACTTCCAACTGCAGAAATGGAACAAGTTGGACAAGAAGCCGAAAATCCTTGGGATATGCAGAACAACACAGTCAGAAAGCTGATATCAAATGCCGTAAGTAGAGGAGGGAGGAGGAGCTCAACAACTTTAACAGAGATACCCACTTCTACCACTTAGTTGGAGTATTACAATCAGAATCAAATTGACTTCTTTGAGTTAGCTTTGAGGTAGGCGCTAATGGTCGATGCCAACTACCTGATGGCCAATCGGAATGAGTTGCAAACGATCCACGCATTGCTAACGGATCCTTGTGTGCGCTTGGCATGCAGCAATGTGGGCAAGGATCGTGACGGGACTCAGGATGAGGTAAGGGGACTAATCGAGTCGATGGACAAATATGAGCAGAGCTCAGCAGATTTGCAGCAATTGCGCTGATCCTCACTGAGTCGCGACTCGAGGAGACCGCTTTGCAACAAGTGCCGCACTGTGTTCCGGCATTGCTCGGGCTCGCCTGTCTGGCGTACAGTCGCAGCGAATATGAGATCGCATTGGGTTACTTCAAGAGCGAGCTGCTGATTCAACCGCAGGGATCGGTGGATCGGTGCTTCCAGCAGCTGGGCAATTTGGATCGAGTGCGTCGTGCTTTCGAGCTGGCACTGGAGCACAATGGTAGCAGCATAAATGCACTGATCGGCATTGCTCCGTTGAAGTTGAATCAACGTCAACCGGATTCCACCAAGGAGGGTGTTAATTTGTTGACCAAGGCCTTTGAGCTGAAACCACGTCATCCCTTAGTATTGACCTGGCTATAAGAACACTGTTATAACGAAAAACTGCTATTTCTGGCGGGGAATGCCTATCGGCTCACGGATGACCCATTGATACAGGCACAGGATTGCTTTCAGCTGGGGCGCTGTTTCCAAGCGATGAAGAACTACGATTTTGCCTTCGATTTCTATGGCACAGCGCTGAATGAGTGTCCAAATCCGTATGCGCTGACTGAGTTTGGCATTGCCCAGATGTACACGAGACGCGGGAATCTGGAGATGCTTAAGTCAGCGCTCAACAAGCTGCCAGAGCTGCCGCAGGCGCTGAGCATGCTTGCCACACTCTACTCGCAGTGGGGCAAATTTGAGGCAGCGATTAAATTGTTCAAGAAGGCCCTGATGCATGGTCCAGCGAATGATTATGATAGCTGGCCGATATCTATGAGCGGAAGCAGCTCTGGCAGCAGGCATTGGAAGCCTACGGAAAGGCCAAGAACATCTATCAAGAACTGTCAGAGTCCAGAGATGTGCCAATTTGCAATTTCACGGCAATCAATCAAAGGAAGCTCTGCAAACCCTAAGCCTCACAATGCCTGTGCCTCAAGACGAGCATTGTAAGAGCAACATGCTCACACTGAAATTCAACCCGGCACGCATTCTGGAGGAACTGCTCCGGGACGAGGAGGCGGAAAGCATCTACAAGCAGCTGATGCACCAGTATCCCAACTATACGGATTGCTATCTTCGATTGGGCGCCTATAAACGCAACAGAATTGGAGTTCTTCAATGCGGTGCTCCTGCAGGACGAGCACAACAAGGCAGCCAGGTGAGAGCCAGAGGAAATGAAGTGGGGAGGCCATGAAACACTACAATGCGATTCGAGGTCATCCGCAGCATCAACATGATTCTGGGGCACTCGTCGGCCAGGGCAATCTGTTGTTGATTCGTGCCCAAGATGATATTGCCAGCGGAAAGCCGCAAGGGTCGAGGCAACATGCGGAGAGTGCACTGCAACTATTCGTAGAGGTGAGCAGTGATTAATTAATTCATCATCATTGATTATTTAAATAAGAATTGTGAAGCCACAACAATAAGTAATTAAGTAATTGAGTAGAAATTACAGCAATTCTAATCGCTAGTCACTTTCAATTTATTTATCCTCTTGCAATTGCAGGCCTTAAAGAAAAATCCATCGAAATGTATCAGAAATGCTTGCAACAGGACTTGCTGCCTCTGAATGAAGCGCAAGTGGTGCAATATCTGGCCGGATCTCTCTACCAGGATGGGCAATTTCAAGAGCAAGAGATGTGCTGTGGCGCCACAAGATCTAACGTTACTTTATAATCTGGCCGTGGCAATTAAGCAGCACAGCCAAAGCACATTCGAAACAAAGCGCGCCAAAAAGGATCTAGAAATAACTCAACGGTGAGTTAAAAATTTCTATTTTAACGGTTGCATTTGCTATTAAAAAAATTAAATTAAATGGGGCAGACCAGAGAGGAAACACTGCGGCACACAAGCTGGGTATTAAACGCACAGAAACTAGGCATTGAATGCCGCCAACTGCTGGTGAATGCAACCGAAGAGTTGCAAGATAATCGCCTGAAGAGAGAGCCTGATCCATTGGCATCCAATATTTGAATGGGCAACACGATCCGCAATTGTCAAAGCCGAACTCGAACTCGAAGCCATTTAATTAATAATTTAATTATAAGCCATTTTAAGTTTATTGTGCAAATTTTTGCACTCAAACAAAATGAAGGTTTCTTATTTCAAACATTTAAAACCCTAAACGAAAAAACGAGCTTTAAATCCAATTCCCCTTGGCAACTAATGCTTTGTGCTATGTTTTTAGCGGATTAATAAATAAATAAATAATAAATATATTTAAACAGATTTTCGTTCTTAGTTGGATTTATGCTTTATTAATTTATTTTTTTTTTTTTTTCTTAATAGCAATTTATGAAGTGGTTTTATCTTTTTGCTTTTGAGCTGCGCTCATTCAATTTGATAGCTAACCGCCTTCAAATATCAATAAAACCAGAGACACCAAAGTTGAAAGGAACATTATTAGAACCTCCTCCAAAGATTGGTTGGAATATTTTTCAGGTACGACCACTAAAAATCTCACCAATATATATCTTCTGTAATTTTAGAGCAAGAAGTACCAAATTCAAATGACTACATAATACTCGAGGTCGCCACGCCCCCACGCCCCCACGCCCACAAGATAGTTCCTTTCCATCTGTTATCAGCTGGTATTTGTTTTGCTATTTGGACGCACTTGGCAATGATATCACTTGGGTTTCTAATAAAAATTGTGATATACGATATATTTATGTAAATTCCAATTACGTCATAATTTTGGTTAATTTTTGAATTGTTTTTTTTTTCGTATTGCGCGAAATGTTTATCAGATTTGCCATAAATCTGATGATGCGGGTCGCTAAGTAATTCCAAATGTCCAATGGAGGTTTATCAAACAGTAAAACTTGCTTCCCGATAATGCAGAAATTGAATTTATATTGAAAGGGTATTATTGAATTTATAGCGCAGTTTGTAACGCTTTAAACGAGACATCTTTGACATCATAAAGTATATTAATTGCTGATCAGCATCGTTAGTCGCGCCGATGTATTATTTTTTTGTATATAAGCAGAAGTTCTTTTATGAAATTTGCTGGGAACTACAATATCCTATAGTCAATTATTATATCATATTATAATCATTCCAAAAGTTGTGGCATCGAACTGTACAAATATTATTTAAATAACCCAATATTTCAGTTCATTTTTCAAACTAAACTAAATTGTGTAAATTGTTAATATTCCCACCAAATCGACCAGTTGAAACTTTTAATCTGTTAAGGATTTATTGGAAAATACTTTGTCGCAACCTGCCGAAAATATAGCCAGCTGCCCGGGCACATGGTGAAATATTTTTGTATGGTATCAAATCAAGTGGCGGACTCGGGGGAATTGCGTTGGAAATGGGGAAGGGGTCGCGGCCGGGAGTTGCACAACGAGGAGAGTGCAGCCTTATCAAAGCCCAAGCTGATTGAGTTGAAGTTGTATGTTTCTTAAAAGTGTGCAATTCAATGTAGGCACCAAAGTATTTCCCCCAACGATATGTGTGAATTTGTGTGGGTTCTGCGGTTACAAGTTGGTTAACCGCTACTCCCCCCATCAAGCAAGCATAATCTTAAGCCCTTATAAGTAACCTCGATTTCCTACATCGCGATCGCCGCTGCTATCAAATCAAAAGCGTTGCTCCCTTCCCCCCATATTTGCAATTACAATTAAAAAAAAAGGAAAAAAGAATGCTGAAGTCGAGTGAGCTCGACTTCGATATACCCTTTACCCAGCTGTTAAATATATTCTAATACATTTGCACAAAACCTTTTTACCTTTTTTACCCACTTTTCATGGGTTAAGGGTATAAAAATGTTTAAGTGCCATCTCAGTAATATACCTTCCAAGTTAGGTAGCTAGAGCTCTTAAATTGCGGGAGATATGGGCATTTATCGGTTTTTGGGGGCAGGAGTGGGCGTGGTACAACATTTTTTTCCCCAGATTTTTGAAGGGTGTTACTAGCAATATACCTTTCAATTTTGGTGACCTTAGCTCTTAAATTTGAGAAGATATACGGGAATTGTGGGAGATATACGGAGTTATCGATTTACACTTTCCGAAATATCGTCATTGTCGATTATGGGCGCAGGTGTGGGCGTGGCAACACAAATTTGTTATCGGTTTTTAAAGGCGACCTACCAAATTTGACGTTCCCAACTCAAAAACTGCGGAAGATATAGACATTTAAAAATTTTAGGGGCTGGGGGCCTCGAAGGAAGGCGTGGCACATGCCGATCTTTGAAGGAAATTGGAGACTGTATCCATAAGACTGTATCCACGGACAGCATGACGGACATTGCACAAACCCAATATACTATATATGTACCTTCGATATCATAGTATAAAAACCAGACAGAAATTATATCTTTGGCACGCCGAATATTGCATATCCTTGTGGATTGCTGAGTGAATCTGCTGACATCTAACTGTGTTTTTTTATTATGAATATAACAAAACGCTGATTTTATCAGATTGTTTTAGATTTCATGTTAACATGTTAAGAATAATTGATTTAATACGCGAATAAATTGGTTGCCATGTTTTTCTTGTTGTGTAATATTTTTAAGCGATTTAAAAACCAAATTATAGTTTGGATATCAGAGAATAATAAAATATTTCATTAGGTTTTTCACAAATTCCTTTATAAACCCCATTTCCCAAAAAGTTTGCGCTGTGCGGGCATAAAAAAAAATTTAGATTGCTTTTTAATAGCACAACATAAACTAATGGAAAACCGTAGGCAAACAAAAAGAAGGAACAACAACAGCCGGAGAGTAAATACGATCACACACACACACACGCATGCAAATATATATATATATATATATATATATATATATTTAATGTACAGTGACGACAAGCTTATTTCGGGCAGTGTCTAGCAAAAATTTTAAAGTACTATAAAGTTTAAACAAGGAAAAAAACGCAAAATGTTTAAATGCCAATTTGTTTAATGGTATATCCCATTTGAAAAAAAACTTTAGTTTTTATTAAAACATTAATTAATTAATTAAAATTAGTCAAAAACTGAAAACATATCCAAAATACATATGAAAGCTTAATTCGGCCAGTCTTAAAAAAAGTTAAATATTTGGCGTATAAAAACTTAAATAAGGATGTTAATACTTAGTATGATATGCTTTAGCCTTAACAACTTCGCTTAACCTATTTTTCATGGAAGATGCCAGCTTCCGGATAGTTTTTGGGCTGATCTTGCTCCACTCCTCCAGCAGAGCATTTTTGAGGTCTTGTTTGCTGGATATGTTGTGATTCCGGATGTTATATTCCAGCAGAGCCCACAAATTTTTAATAACATTTAAGTCTGGAGACTGGGCCGGTGGAATTATCATGTGGGGACAGTTCGGTCTAAGCGAGGACTGTACTATTCCGGCCTTATGCTTGGGGTCGTTGTCCTGGTAGATCCGGAAAGTACGTCGTATTCTAGCTTCTCGGCACTTTCGAGTAAATTTTCCTTTAGTATATCAAAGTACACATTCTTGTCCATTATTGGTTCAATAATCACAAAATTTCAGTCGCGGGCTGCCGAGATAGATGCCCATACCAAGACACTTCCTCCGCAGTGCTTGACTGTTGCCTTTAAGTTTTTGGGACTCAGCTCAGTATTGGAGAGTCGCCACACATAATTCCATCCGTCCGAGCCTTTAATGTTTAATTTGTACTCAAATTCAAATATGACTGTGTTCCAGAACTCCAAATCCTTGTCCAAGTGGATTTTGACGAACGTCATCCTAGACCCTATATTTTTTGCAATTGTAAATTTCATTTTCCGTGGTACTCGGGCCTTAAAGTCATGGTTGGGCAGAACCTGGAGCACAGTTCCCATACTGAAATTTTTCCTTATTTCATCCTGCACCTATTGAGTCAGTTTTTGAGCCGATAGCTTAAGATTTCCCCTTGAAAACTTGATGATCCGCGGCTCGTCCTGCTCGGTGAAAATCGGGTTTGGTGCCATTCCGCCCTTGTCCTCTGTCCAATTTTCGTCCACGAAACTCCAAATGATGTAGAATACAGTTGAGGTGTTTAAATTGATCATTTTAACTATTTGGCGATATGAACATCCGATTTTTAAGTGTTCCAGGATGATTTTCCGCTGATCAATAGTACTCCGTTTGCCCATGGTCCTTGTTGGCTTATTGCTCCCGAAATGCAGGAAAAAACTAAACTGACTACGAAGGATTGGTCTATTTATACCGAAAAAATTCAACTTTAGGTAGAAAAATCCGGGTTTTATGGCACCCAGGTGTCCATAATGTAACCGCCCGAAATAACCTTTCATCCTAAATAGCGGTACTTTTTTACATAACCCGACCTAACGGGTGGGGAAATCCCAGTATATAAGGGTCATATATTCATTTCGGTGGTCAATACATGTACCTGTCATGGGTCTTTGGAATTTTTGAAAAATAATGAATAATTATTTTATGGCAGGCAATACAAATTTTTGCTAGACGCTGCCCGAAATAAGCTTGACGTCACTGTATGTACGTATGTATGTACTATATTACTTATATAATCGAACAAACACTTATGCATATGAAAAATTGCGCTGGGAAATTTTAGCATATTGGCTCACCTCCTGCAGCGGTAGCTTATTCCGCTATAAAAAACACATGGCACATAAATCTTGCAGCCATCGTCCCAATCGTGCCCCTGCAACGTATTGCAACCCTTAGCCACCTGGCAAGGCTGGCTGCTCTTACGAGACGAGGTGCTAATGTCCCGGTGCCGCCTGAAGTGGCTGCGAAATGTGCGAGTTGCCTCGTGTGCTGTTCAATTTTAAATGTAATTTCTGCCACACCATATAGAAGCGCCCCCAGCAACGAACCCATGCCATAATTTAGTTCCCACTCCACATCCACATCCACATCCAATCCTGTCGCATACTCCTTTTTTTATTGGCGCGAGATTGAAAATTATGCGAACGCGCGTGTTTTGGCGAAAGCGATTTATGCACTTGAAATGCCGGAATGCAAACGATTCGAATTATTGGAATGTAAACTATCAGCAGATTTTCACATTTTTACTCATACAAACAAATATAATTTTCGAAAATTATGAAAATGTATTTCTGAAATTCAGGTTAACTGCGATTTGCAAGCTGCGCGTAACTTTTCTACATTTGAACCAACAATCGATATTTGGAGTTCATTCTTAATCTAGATTAAATTCGTACTGTTTTAAGCTACATTTCGAAATAATAAAAAAATAATAATAATAATGAACAATTCATAATTATTAATAATTAAGAAAAATATAGTTTTTAGAGCATTTTGGCAGTTTCAAATTTAAATGAAAACTTATCGCTCATTAACCCATCTCTACCAAAGTGTATTCAATATAATTTAAATACACTGTTTTAACGTGTAACGTAGTAGGTCAAGGATTTTCAGTTTGTTTGTTGTTCTTTTTTTAATTTATTTGGGCTTTCCTTTTTTTAAATGAACATATTTGAAATTCGAGCTGCCGGATATTTTTAATAAGTTTGATAAAAATTAGCTTAAAATCTTTCTTTAATTCGCGTGGAAAATAAGTTTTAGCTTAGCCAGCTAAACTGGAAGCCGCAAACTAAAAGATATATATGTATATACATATATAAATATATATATATATATATATATATATATATATATATATGAATTATGCCAGAAGAGAAGAAAAATAAGCATTTGTCTCCATGCCTGCAAATACGATCCCCAGTTAAAGCCGCAGATGGAGCAGTCCTATAAAATAAAATGCATTTGCAGAAATGTTGCTATAACCACATTCATCATCAGATCTATCAGGTAAGCCTAACAGTTTATGTGAAGCATATATACATATTTATATATATACAAATTTCTGCTGTTGCTTAAAAACTTTGATGGTGGTAATTTTGAAGGAATTGCTGCATTTTCTGCTAAGTTACCTGTTTTCCCAAAAGTGATAGCAAAAATTCATGAAATTTCGAAATGATATTTCATGATTTTGAATCACAGATCATAAATTACTAGTAATTGAAAGATGTCCCCATCAGATGGAATACTTAAAGTTTTGATCTATCCATGAATGAACAAAAGTTTTAGTATTAACATATACTACATTAGTCAACATAATACCTCTGATTGGTCTATTGGTATATGCACACTGTATAACTCGATGTGATCCAAGGTTCCTAACAAATTTTCATCTTAATTACCCCAATTGTCGTACATAAAGACTAAATGTTAATTAAGAATGTCTTCTGTGGAACAAATGATAAATCCATATGTAATCTGTATAATCAAATAAATCAATGACAAATAATGACAAATGCCCAGCTGATCGTTCAAATAATAGATTGTTCAGTTTTCATAATGATGCCGTCAATTGATTGTATTTTTCCCAATGGCCACTGATCGGCAATCGATTGATTTCGTGATCGTTTCAATTTTTGACAGCGATTTTCAGCTACTGCAGGCCATTTGCAGTTGCTGCAATAACGAAAATGCCTAAAAACTGTGCCCCATTATGTGTTGCAGTTGCAATTGGTGGCAACACTTTGGCCAACGTGCTCGCAATTAAGCCAAGTCTAAAGCGAACGCCTCAAGTGCTGACGCGACCGAAAAAAAGGGCCAAAAACTTGGACGTTTGCAACACAAGTCGCTGTCGCAGTCGCTATCGCAGTCGCTGTCGCAGTCGCTGTCGCAGTCGGCGTCAAGGTCTTTGTCTACGTCTGCGTCTTTCATTAAGATCTAGAGATCATCAAAGACCAAAAACGAATCTTTAACGAGTGACAACACAGCACACTCAGTCAGTCAGTTAGTCACTCAGTCAGTCAGTCAATCAGTCAGTCAGTCAATCAGTCAGTCAGTCAATCAGTTAGTTAGTCGGTCATAGCGCTGCAACCGAAAAGTGCATAGAAAATTAAAGTTATTTAATCGGCGTCTCTCCAATTGCAACAGCCAGTTGCTGCAAGGCATCTGAAATCAGAGCGATGATCATTATTTCAAGACTGTGTTCGTGACAGGCAGGTTCATCTGTACCAATTTGTAATCACTCGGCTCAGCTTATTTGTTGGCTGATTAGACCAATAGCACAACAACAATAACAACAACAACAACAACATCAACAATGCAACTGCAATTTGACACATCATTGAGGAAGCACTGCTCAATTATGTCTATGATGAGTTTACTCTATTTAATTTTTTTCTATTTTTTTATGGATTTTGAGGAGCGGGGGAATTGCTTAATGCAAGGGGCATCAATGGGGCCGACGTCTCTAAATAAAGCTGTTCACATTATTAAATAGAGAGAGTGCTTTTAAACATAGGTCGATGGGGTGGGGGAATGGGTCTTGGTAAGAAATTGAGAAGGCGCACAGCAAATACATGATTGCCCTGAGTTTATTGGATGCCACTACATGTTGCCACAAATAGCTTCGCGTACTCTACACAAAACACAAATAATAATATTATGATCTTGTAAAAGGTTTTGCGGCTGGAAACTGTAACTTATTTTAAACAACTTGAATTTTTCGAAAGACACAATTTTATGTTTTGGAAATATGATTTCTGAAAATTAAGATGAGTGATTGTATTTGTAATTAAAAGTCTAGTTTCTATGAATTTTTCGAATAAGACTTAAATTGTCTTTGTCTTTGATTGAGAAGCAATTTAAATGTTTCGAAAATGTTTTCAAACATACCACAAAAGTGTTTGAAAGTAAAACTTTTTAATTTATAGTATAAAAAGAATCAATTAATTTATTACAAAAACACACCAGTGCTAAAAATATCGCAATTTTATTAGCAAATGATAAAACTGGTATGTCCCATTTTCAGATTACATTAATTATCCGATCCGCATTTGCGATCAAGAATATATATAATTGTATAATTGTAATGCCAATCTTTGTGGACTCTTTCAAATATAACTCAATGGCACTTTGCACTCAGAGCGTTTGCTGTGTTAAACTTTCTTAGATACTTTTCAGTCTGTTATATTTTATAGAATATATTTTTCGTTTCTTTTTATTTTTTTGGTGTATGTTTTTATTCTTTGGCACTGTATCATTTTTTGTAGATTTCTGCTCGGGAAGAGAGAGAAAAAAGTTTCTTTGGCAAAGTTTATGTGCCACTTGCAAAGATTTACTGGCTAAACTTTTGCATTTTGCATACACAGAGTATAGATATCTATATATATATATATATATATATATATATATATACATTTAGCTTTGTATATTCAGTAGTGTGTGTATGTTTTTTTTTTCCTGTGTATTTCATTCGTTGGCAGACAAAAAATTCAAGTTGCTAAAAGTCTGCACATTGCCGTCAGACAAGGTGCAAAGGAAAGTTGAAACTGAAGCTGCAAAACTTTTGCAGACAATTCAAATCATGCGTGTCCTGTTTTGGCAACAGGCACAACGCCAACTTCTGAATAATGTATGTGCCTCAAGTCCTTGACAGGCAGAGCTAGCTGGCTGCCACTGATTTGGACACTTGATTAGGCGGGCGAGAAAACTCGGTGGCAAACAGTTGCAAACGGTACACAGCTAAAAGAGTGCAGCCCGAGAGAGAGAGAGATATATAGAGAGAGAGAGAGAAATAGCATTAATAGTCCAGCTAACAAGTAACAAAGTCCAAAGACTACTTAAGCATATTCAATAGCTTCAATGATATTCCATTGCCTTTGAGATTAAGATTAGGACAGAAAACTTCAATTTGATTTTGATCACATGCGATTTTTGCTGAAGCTGCAAGAATGACAGGTTTTTCTGCCTCCATCCACCAATTCTTATTAACCTTGCCTCCTCAACTAAAGTTGTTATATTTTTAGGTAAATTACTATATAGTGAAATCGATACAGCTACGTTCATGAGCCAAATAAATTTTTCTGTTGCCTCTAGACAGCATCTTTATTTCTTCCCAATTTCCTTTAATCGTTATAGAGAGTATTCCTCTGTAATGATTACAACAATCATTATCATGTTATCAATTCAGAGTCCTCCATTTCTATAATTAAAAACTCAATTTTAAACATGAATAACTTTTTCGCAAGCACAGTTGCTGCGGTTTAACTAATTCTTACTAAATATTTTTTGGTCTGATTGGGTTTTTCTGGGTTTTCCCCAATTCGTGCAGCATATGTTGCACCTTTTTGTATTTAAATAAACCCAGAAATCTTATAAATATTTCTTATTTTTAAATATATTTATAATTATAATTTTATTTTAAATTAAATTTAATACAATTCCTAACTTTTTGTATTTTTAAAGTCGACTGTTTTTTATTAAATAAATAAATGAAAATAAAAATAAAGTTTTATATGCTAACACTTATACAAGTGTTAGATCTTGTTACATCTTGCATTTAAGATACATCTTTTGTTAAATGAATAAAGAAAATAATTTTTGTATTATTATGAATTGCAGTTCTCAAGTTAGATAATCATGTTTAGTATTATTTCAGAAATGATTCTTACTCGAAGAAAAAACCCATCTTTGAATATTAAAAAAAAACAGGAAGTTTACCTTATATTTAAGAACGTATATTCCTAAATTTCAGGATCAATCATTCTACGATAAAAAAAAAATATGTCTCATTTCCAGGCCTTTTGTTCATGAGTTACGCGATTGAATTTTTTTCAAAAAAAAAAAGTTTTTAATTTTAGAAATATTTTCTACTTTTAAAAAATATATTGTCGAAAAATAGAAAAAAACCTAAATAATTTCAAGAAATTATATTTGATACATTTAGAAATTATTGCAGAAAACAAGAAAAACTTGTTAGTTTTCAGGGCGGATTTCTAAAATTCAAGACACTTCTTTCTCTGAGTGCAGCAAGCAGTGAATCTTTTGACAATACACTTAAAACAAAAAAAAAATATAGCCTCTCTTTACAGTTAAAACACATACATATATAGCTCTCAGTGTATGTGTGAGTGCAAACAGAAGTCCTAGGCCAAAACTATTTGAAAATATGTTTTCTTGCACTCGATTGCAGTTGCCATAAAATTTTCCCATGTAAATTACGAAAATTGTGTTAAAAAAAAAAAAAATAAAAAAAAATAAAAGAAGAGCTTAGTTGAAAAACTGGCAACGAATGCAAAAACATTTTTGTCAACTAAAAATGCATGAAAAAAAAAAGCGGAGGCGACAAACAACAAGCAAACTTTTACTTCAACTGTTTTGCCAGAGTTGCCATTGCAAAAGTAGCAACAGCAACAGCAACAGAAACAACAACATCGAAAGCAAAATCAAAAAGTTCATTTACGTAAATGTGAGTTCGGCAAGAGATTTGCTATTGTGAGAAATTAATCAGCAAATGGATTTTCAATTTCCCCATTAACGCTCGACGACCAGAGTTGCCACCAGAGTTGTGGCAGCCCCCCGCCCCGCCAACTGAACCCCGCCCAGCAACTCCCTGCTTCTGTAACAACGCTATCCGCTCTTTGCTTCACACAACGAAAGGCAACCAAAAAGTTGCAAGTTGAAGCCCAAAATAGCGCTTGCAACAGAAGCACATGTAATTTCGAAAAGGAGATTGGGGAGTGTTGTGGGGGGGGGGAGGTGGATGATTGTAGGGGGTCGGACGGTCTGGCTTGGGCCCAATGACAGCTTGCAAATCTTCTTGTCTTGTCTTGGCATGTCGAATAAATATAATTAAGTAATACCATTTTGAAAGAGGAGTTGTCGGGTGCTCGCAACTAAATGTTTTTTACGCCATGCCTAATTCAGGAAACAAGTTGCGTCAGTCGCCGAAAAACAGTTGCCGCATCAGCCTCTCCATCTTCCATGCCATCTCCATCACCATCACCAGCACCATCACCATCACCAGCACCATCTTCAACTGCGACTCTCCAAACTCCAACTCGATGTCAGCTACCGCTTCTGGCTACTGGGTTTTGGGTATGGGTCAAAGTGTTTGCTTGCTCTGCACATCCACATGGTTACCAAGCTGGCCACGACGTCTCCGTCTGTCCGTCTGTCCGTCTGTCTCTCAGTCTATGTGTGTGTGTGTGTGTGTGTGCTTAGGTTTGGTTTGCCTGGGTTGAGTTCACTTTTTGCCTAGTTGTTGTGCAACGCAACAATGTTGTTGCAACAGTGTTGCATCACACTGAACAATCGCCTCTTTCTGCTGCTCTCCAGAATCGTCAAGGTTTTCCCCGTTGACATCCTCGAAAAACTCCGCTAGGCTGTAACTATGATCATTAATATTACATAAGCAATTGCATCTACTCGCTGATACCCTGTATATATTGTATTCAGCTGGGTATGTTTTAAACTGGCAACAGACTGACAACATTTTCCTGAAAAGTAGAAAACATTTTTATTTATTAGAAATCATTTTTATTTATTCAGAAACAAAATTTCGAAAGTGTAAAAAGGAGATTTTCTATTTTCCAGGAATATATATATTTTTAATAACTAAAAATATTTATAAAACGTATAAATTAAAAATTCTTTCTGATATTAAAAAAAAAATAGTTATGAAAAAAGTTGTTTTTCAAATAAAATTAAACGAATTTATAAACTGCATAAAATGTTGTATGTAAGAAATCATCAATTACCAATAATAATAAAGGCAACCAAAGAGCTAGTGTAAGAGTTCTTTCTAAAATTCTGAAATTTACCCTGGAATTAAGAAAGGAAATTATTTCTATCCAAAAGAAGAAGAAAAAGAATGAAAATTTTCTAAAATACAGTATATTTTTTTTGTGTAAATATATATTCGAATGCATCAATAAAAACGGAAACAATCTAACCAAAGATTTACATTTACTGCCGGAGTTTCGTAAATATCGATACAAATCGATTTCCGATATACCTTGAGAAATAATTGACCAATAGAATTAGAAATTCAGATTTTTACAGATATCAGATTCTACCTGTATCAAAGTAAGGGAAAATCACAATATTAAGCGAATTTTAAGCAGCTGCGGCTAGGGTATCTGCCAGTCGAGCTCTTTCGATTAGAGACTTTCTAACTTGTTTTGTCACTAACTGACTAAATCACGAAATCGATGCTTATTTAAGCATACAAATAATAAATTCATATTCAATTCATATTATTGACGTGCTAATTAACATCTTGAAACTGGTTCTACATTAGACAGTGTTTCCAACAAATTCTTGCTAATTAAATGCAATTGGTTGCCTCATTAAGCATTTAAGAATTTCATTCAGAAAAATAATCGGTGACTTGCGATGCGTCAGTTGTTGTTGTTGTTGTTGTTGTTGTTGTGATGCTTAAGTGAGTTGTTTGCTGCAAGTTGGACGCTTACTGGTGATGGTTGTCGGCATCGCTATTGAGGGCTAAACGAGTGGGCGGACATTGTGTCCAGGAGGTGGCCAACAGCCAATGGCCTTTTAATGGAGTCTAATGGGCATTTTAATTGCCCCGCCTAGCAACGTAGGACGCCAGCCTCGTCGGATTGCTGGCGATAAAAGTGGCACAAGCAACCGCATGCAACACGCAGTCGTGTCAGGCGTGGGAGGGAGGGGCGGGTGTTTGGGGCAGTTTGGGAGCCAGACTCACGCACGCACGTTTTGGGCTTAAACGGCGACTGGGCGGAGTTTATCTTTATGAATATCGCGACACTTTATGAGCTCCAAACGGGCGACGGCGACGGCGACGGTGACGATAACAAGAAACGTGTCCGTTCGGACCATGCGGCATATGAGGAGCAATGCGACAAATGACAAAACGACGGAAGCAACGTCACGTAGCTGACACATATGTCAGATGCGTCACTGATAGTGCCTCAGAGTGGCTAGTGACTACACTTTACAAAATCTTCCTAAGATCATGCTGGAAAAATGATCTAGTTTTATGAAAATAAAATATTCGAGAATTGTATTTTTCCTACTTTTTGGAAATGGTTTCTATTATTTAGAAATAAATAATTTAAAAAAAATCCTAATTTCTCTTTAATCTTAAAATACTCATGTTTGACTGTGAGAATTTTATTTTTCTATTTAAAATATTTAAGATGTTGTTATTCGATTGATGAAATTTGAAATTCAATTTGAATATTTAATTATAAACTATTAAAAGTTAGAAGTTAAATTAAAATTTTGAATATGCAAATGCAAAATAGTGTGTAAAAAACACTGGATTTTAGACATATTTTTCAAAAAACAAAAAAAAACATTATTTTGAGTTTTCGAAATATTTTTTCTGACCAAAGGTTTTCTTAAATTCAAATCGATTTTTCTGAGTGTCGGATCCTCCTACATCCCCGATAAATGCGCTAACTGATCTGTTCTGACCACTTTGAGCAAGTGGGTCGACCTTCACTCACTCTCCTTTCTTTTCGTTTCGCATTCTTCTTTCGTATTTTGTCCTCCTCCTCACCTCCCTTGCTATCCATTCTTCAGACTGCATTTTAATTAGCTAAATTACGAAGTGAATTCAAATCATGCTTGTGAAATTTAATTAAATTCAAATCCATTATCAAATACCTTATGAATATGATGATAATAAATTGACAGAAGAATTTTTAATCGATAGCAAAATTAATATTATGCATTTAATTAAATAAACACTGTGGCTCGCATAATGGCATTTAATGAGTTTTGTTTTGTTAATAGAAGTCTAACACCAATCGAAACTTTGTTAAAAATTTATTTAATTAATGACTGAAATGACAAATTGATTTTGAGTTGAATTGATAAATGATCCAAAAAGTTTGTATATCTCATATACCTATAATATATACATATATATCTTATACTACTAATGTTCAAGAATAATATAATTAACAATAAACAACATATAAAAGAAAGCAGCTGGAATATTAGAGATATTTTTTTATATGCAGTTTTTTTTAGCTCGATTTGATTAATAGAAACATTTTTCCCAATCGATTTAAGACTGATTAAAATTCCATCATTTGTTGATTGCTGGAATTGAGAAAATAAACAATTAGGAAAAATGTTTGACTTATATTAGAATGATTATTTATAAGTTTTATCCGATTTTTATCACACAAATATTATTTCTACAACAACACACAAAAAAAGGATATATTTTTTGTTGAATATTTTAAAAACTTTATAAATATGTGTGAAAATTTGCTTATTTAAGTCCCATTTTTGTCACTCTTTGCCCATGTGGCCCATTTTTTGGAGAGTGCTGCAACGATTTTTGGTAACGCTTTTTGGCCGTCTTGGGAAACTTTTTAGCTGGCTGACGACTTTTTGACATTTGTCGCCGGCAGAGTTGTGAAGGAAACAGCACCCGGAAACATTCTCATATTCAACATCATAAACGTGGCCTTATTAAAAGTACAAAAACTTTCATATTCTTGCAGATTGTTGTTGGGCTGCGTCGGCGTCTCTGTGGACGTGTCTGTGGGCGGGGGCGTGGGCGTGGGCGTGGGCGTGTGTTTGGGGGCACACCTTTAGCCTATGCGTCGCATTGCAATTTACAAGTTTGGGTGCCCAAAAACTAACAAAAAAAAAATATTATCAATGTACGCATAATTCATTAAAACGTGCAACTTTTTGTGTAGAGGGAGGGGGGATGCCCCTTGCTTGAATTTTTGGCTGCCTGCTGCTTACTTGATGACAGCGACAGCGACAAGCGCCGCTGATGATAATGTCAAAGTGCACTTTGTCATTATACGAGAAGGCGCATGTACACAACACACACACACACACACACACACACACACACACACACACACACACACACACACACACACACACACACACACACACACATGTGAGCCGCAAGCGGAAGGAAGAAACTAACTAACTTTGTTAAAAGTACTCTCTGTTTATGCAAGTCTCTCTTTCCCTCTCACTCTCACTCTCTCTCTCTCTCTTGCTCTCCTCATATACGTGTTTGGCTCATTCACACTTTGTGTGTGTGTGTGTGCTGGTGTGAGTATCACTTCAATGAAGTTATCGTTCAAGTTTGAAGCGCGAACTTTTGCCATGCCAACAGCCACGCCTTCCACGCCCCACTTTTGCTACCCCCCAAAACAGCCGCAGCCCCTGCCCCAAATCGCATCCACTGCATTGAAAATTTAACTCCTTCCTCTAAACGGAAGCCAAGAGCTCCTTAGCTTAACCCCCAATCCCCCTCCCCCCGCGTCCTACCCTGTCGCTCCCACAACATCCCTACCCTCCCCCTAACCCCACCCCTCCCCACCGCAGCATCATAATTTGCTATTAGAAGTCACTTAAAAACTTTTGCAAGTTTTTCCATGCAGCTGCCAACATCGTTGTCAGACCGCCTAGTGCCACGCCCACAGCCACCCACACACACACACACGCACACCAAACTATTCGATAGTCCACCTCCCTCTCTCTCTCTCTCTCTCTCTCTTTTCCATTCACACACACACACACACAGACCGAAAAAGTTTTAGCTCGCTTTCATTGCTTTCGTTGAAAATTATATTAATTGCGCGGCATGCACTTTTTAATTGAATAATTGTAGGCATAACTGTGGGCGTGGCACCCACCCACCCACGCACACACACACACACACACAAGGATTGCACAATGCAATCCACAGGATATATGTACAGCTGACAGCCACGATTCTTAGCAGATAATTACTTTATTAGCCTAATTGAATTGACCAACGCTTCACAATTCTGTGATGAAAATGGAGTAAAACAAGTCGACACTATTCAGCTAGCAGATACCCTGTAATTATGTCACCTAATATATACGTTACTTACATTATATACATTTACCTAAAGTCGATACACAATTTTTCCGCTTTTCAAAAATATATAATAAGTATATATACATATATATTCTTGACATGAATTTTATATCAACTGATTTATTCTAAGATATTTCTAATAATACACTCGGAAAAGAATTGCCACACTTTTGTTGCCAGTTACTTACTCTCATTTATTTTTTGGAAAGTATTCTTCTAAAAACCAGGGTTGTTCTTTTCTTAATTACAGGGTGGATATTTCCACAAGTTCAGAAATAATATGTCTAATTTCCAGGCACTTCGGTCATTATTTGAGTAGACAACAATATTATATATATATATTATATATGTATTAATATATATTCTGAATTTTAGAAAGGATTTTATAAATTTTGCGCTTGCATTTCCACTTTTCAGAATTATTTGCTGTTTGTTATAAATATATTTCCTATATTTGGAAATTATTTGTAAAAACAAAAAAAAATTCTAGATGGGATTGTTTTAAATTCTGTGCAATCGTTTTCTGGATATACCCCAATTATCGATTATATTAAATTATTTAATTCGCACAATCTTTGATTACTACCAAATTATTATTAGGATGAAAGAAATAATTTTGGTTGCGAAGTTGGCAAAGTGTAAAGGATATTCGGATATTGATGATCCTCTTTTATATTGTAATTATTTATGGTTTTTGATCCTGTATTGCTACCTTGGTGTTAAAATGTTGATCAACTTATAAATGCCAAGTTGCTTCTACTATTTTTCACAAAAATTATAAGCATAACGATCAGTTACTTCAATTCTTCTTCTTCTATTTTGTTCACTTTAAAATGTCCCCTTAATTTATGAATTATATCTAAAATTCCAATAAGTCGCTTAGTTCAATTAGCTGTCAACTTGGCTTGCAAAATTAATCAATTTAAATTCAAATTTAAGCATAACACAAATTTGTAATGAATTCACAATTATCGCATTAATTTGCTTAATAAATTAAATTGATGAATATTCCGTGGGTTACATTGTGCTGCAGACACAAAACACTCACACATGATTACATACATACATATATATATACATATATATATATAGCTTCGATTTTTGCGCATTAAACTGTACACAATGTTGCACATACGCCGAGTGAGCCGTTTAAATTCGATTTAACATCGCACTTCAATTGAATTAATCTCCACAAGCGGCTTCTGCTGCTGCTACTGCTGCTGCTGCTGATGGTGCAGTTGCAGCTGCAGCTGGAGGGGCTAGATAGTAAGCCTTCTACCCGCAAAGTATGCAATGAGTATTATTAAATGCATATATAATTGCATTTAAAACGCGCACAAACAAAAGCCAGTATAACAATGCCACCAAACCCCACCCCACCCTTCCCCTTCTCATTGGGGCACCCCCCCAGTCGTCAGAGCTGAAATCATCATTAAAGTAATTATAGCTGTCAACGCGACAGTGGAAAAAAATTTAAAATAAAAAGAAGGAAGGAAGAAACGATGAACAATTTATCTGGGGCGCTGCATACAGACGCCAGACAAGAGGCAAGAGGCAAGAGACAAAGGACAACAGACAACAGACAACGGACAAGAGGCACATGTATAGGTAAATTGCCGGGTCTCGACTAAAGCATCTTCATTAATACCTGGCTGGTTGGCAACTAGCCAATAAGTTGATGGCTCTTTGTTAGGACCAATCATTTATTGGTTTTTTCTCTTTTGCAGGACCGTGTTCATCATGTCCTCGTAACCTAATTGCCTGGTTAGTATATCCGCCGGACTTATGAGTTTCCTCAACATTAATTGAAGCAACTTCCAGTTACAAGTAAGTTTTCTCTTCTTTTTTACCATCTTCAATAAGAAGAGAACCATTTTTATGTCAATGCAAATTATTGACTTTAATTTGGATATATTTTTCATAAATTTTATAATAATTTACACTGAATTTAAGAAAATAGTTTTCGCAAAAATATTTTCTGAGTAAAAAAATTATTTACCCTTGCTCAACATTAAAAACAACAACATTATTCATTCATTAAAGCGTTTCATTAATTTATTTATATAAACGTTTAATGCACTTATAAATAATAATACAATTATTAATACAGACCAGAATTTATGGAAGCTTAGGCTAAAGTTTAGGCTAAAATCAATATAAATAAAGCGATAGATTTTATCTCAAAAATGTTAAGCTGAGATTTTAACATTTTTTTAGAGTTAGATAAGTTACTTCAAGGTAAGATCTAGATGTGAATATTATCAAAAAAGTAGCAGTTAATTGAGCTTGTTTGTTCTGTTCTGGAAAACTGATAAAATGATGCTCTTATAACAATTATGAAATGTGATTCATAAAATGCAATTGCACATCAGAAATATTAATTCACAATCATTAAACAGATGACGTATCTCACAGGGCTAAGTACTACTAACTGGCGAATCTTTGCCATCTATCTTTAATTTGCATAAACGCGGCTGGAAATGACAGCAAAACCAAAACCAAAAACAAAAGCAAAAATAAAAACAAAAACAAAAGCAAAAGCGCAACATCAACTTGGAAGTCAAAGTCATTTTTAGCGCTTTTTTTCTTTCTTTGCATCTGCTTTCCCCCCTTTGCTCTTTTTTTTTGTTTACCAAACCTACCCAGCAACGAAGTAGTGAATGACCCTTCGTCATTACCGAATGCATTCTACATGATTACAATGCAATTGAATACCTAGTGGTGCTTTTTTATGCATAGTTGCATGCTGCAGTTTCTAAGTCAAGCACAAATTTGACTTCCCGAAAGCTTCAGCATCAAAATCTGTTCGCCAATGGCTTATATATTTGATATATGTATGTAGGAATGGAAATAGACACTGAACGTCAGAAGGAACAAAAGGGAACTCGTTATTGAGAGACGAGACACTGAGAGAGAGAAGAGAGAGAATGTGGGTGAGTTTTGTGGGAATTCGGTGCCGAGATTTCGCTTGAAACGCAAGCAATTCATCAAAATTTTATAATCGTATAAGTTGAAGTTAAATGATTATGTTTGTATTTAAGACCCGATAATAATATTAATAAGCTATTATAATAATAAATGTGGTTCAGGAGTTGATTACTGCTAGTGAAATACCCAACCCACAAAATGGGGCCAAACAGGGATTTCGTGGAATTAAATAATCAAGTTTTCCACATGTTTTGGTTTCTCATCTGATTTACTCTGCTTATGCTGCTTATTATTTTTATATATATACGTATATGTATATATGTATATATATTTGAATATATCTACAACAAAAATTCCCATAGTCGAGTGATATCTTTGTATATAAATTCGTATAGCATTCCGTTTTAGAGTGCATAAGAAGCTTTAGGCAATGCATACTTTGTGCTTTGCAGGCTTAGGGAAAAGTAAGGCAAAGTCGAGCTTACGAATCGAATTCGTAAGGGAGATTCTTCGCTGCTGGGATATTTCATGATACGCAGATCGTCTCGCTCTTTTTTGCGCTCTCCTTTTCTTGCTCTTTCTCGGTTGACTTTGACTTTGGTTCGCCTCGCTGCACTTCATTACCGCTGCAGCCAACAACAGAACAGACTTTGGCCCCAAATGCTTTAACTATAACCTGCCCTGCCCATTCCCCCCACTTGGCTGCCCCTCACCTACCTCTCGCAGAAGAACTTTGGCGCTGGGACTGATTAACGTGATTTGCTGATGAGTTTTGGTGCCGGCTCAAACTTTTCTTCTTGTTATTGCTGTTGTTGTTGTGTTTACTCTTCGACGCTTCTTTGGCTTGTTGACTTATTGTTTGCGGATTGTTGTTGTTTGTTGTTGTTGTTGTTGTTGCTGTTGGTGCTGCTTTTAATAACTCTAGCAAGCGTAGCATGACGCACTGCGTCGCTGCTTGCGTAGCTGGTTCTTGGGTCTTAATTGAAACTTCGCGCGTTCAGCCGAAGCGGCATAAAATTCATCATGAGACAGAAAGAGACAGAGGGAGAGAGAGAGACACGCACAACTCAAACATTCGAGAAGAAGCTGAGTACTAAAATGTAACTGTGCTTGTGCCTGTTGTGTGCAAGGGGTGACTTTCTAGGCTGCATCGAAATGCTAATGCGTCTGATGTTAATGAGACGACATGTTTAACATACATACACACAAACATATACACACACATACATACATATCTACTGATAAAATTTACTCAACGACATAACGGTTCAATGCCGAAATATGTGTGCTTATGTGTGAGTGAAGCTCCAAAAACTTTTGATTGACTGCCGCCTGCATTGACAAGGCTGTGCACTCAATTTCGGTCACGAACTTGCTACGTTGTGGCAAGTGCATCTTGACGCCTGTTGCAGCCTGCCAAATAAATGTCAACCAGCTGCCAATTGTCCAACTCAAGTTCAATTTGAGTTTGCGCAACTTGATAGCAAAGATAAAAGAAAAAAAAAAGAAAAAAAAAACAATTCAAGAGTTGTGGACTACGCGATACCCTGTATTTCAGCTACGAATTAGCCAATTTATTTGACTAACTACTCACTGCTCTGCATTGTCGACTCAGATTAGCCACGAGCTTCTTACATTTATCCGTTTGTTTATCCACGATGCTCGTTAAACAGCATCTGCTCTCTGTGAGACCAATCAAGTTTAAAGATGGCCGCATTAAATGTCAAGCTTGGGGCAACTCTAAATAATGAAAAATGAGGATGTGCAAGAATGCAATGGGCAACAGTGTGGAGACAATTGACAGATGTAATTGAGAAGTTCAAATGTACTATTTATATGGCCATGACGTTATCTCCACAGTTGCCAAAAAAAATAATATTAACACCATTATTCTCACGATTGCTTATTTGTAATATATTTTGTTTATTATTTCGTATAAATTAAATTAGTTAGAACTGCTGCTGAAAGAGTCTCAAAAGAGCCAAAATGCCAAAAAGTAGCGAAAAATATGCTATCTTTATAGAAATCGTTTATTTATTTATAACCTTCATAATTATAAGTGCACATTTATAAAATTCATTATAAAATTAATATTTTTAATTTTAATTTAAATTAAGTAAATTAAATTAAAGTATGCTATTTTTTTAAATGTCTGCTTTCACTTATACAACGTATTCGTAAGTTCTTAACACAAAAGCCATACGCACCATTTGCATATATGGTAGAGGGTATATTAAGGCGGCAGAAAGAAGAAGAAAGAGAAGGAGAAGTAATAAATGCACTGCAAATAACTGAAGCGCAAGGCAAATAACTAAAAATTCGCCGGGCTCTGCTTGACATTGACGTTTGGGCCGCTCTCAAGGTCAGCAGTCAGTCACCAACAACAACAACAACAACAACATTTACATTTAAATGCATTTTCCAGCACTAACAGCGGCAGCAACAACAACTATTAATGACACAATATACCTCACCCCCGGCCCCTGCTTTCGATATTGCCCATGTCTATTCAAATGCTTAAAGTCAAGTGCAAAATAAAAAAACAAAAACAAAAAAACATGCGACATCCACTCATTAAAATGCTGAATAAACGCTCAAAGCATCGAGCAACGCTCCCCGAGCAGATCATTAATAGTTTCACACACGCACACGTACATATGTATATGTATGTACATATATATACATACATATAGACTACTCTTCCACGCAGAATCTGCCGTCTGTCATCTCGCTCGCACACACCATTGCAATGATTAATACTGTTGTTTCTTAGGATCGGGAGCTTAACTAATTTCATTAGTGCTTACGCACTCTCATATATACAACATACACACATGCACACATACATAAGAACATATGTACCTGCAATGAATTTTGCATTGAGTGTTAAGGTTCAATGTTTACCATACAAGTGTGTAGAAACACGTGTGATTGTGTGTGCGTATACTCAGACGCAATGCTGTAAACACCTGTTACTTTACAGGTCAAACATGTTCCATGTTCGACAAAACTCATCGACATGCGCGCATGCGTCTTTCAGTATATCGTACGCCGCACCGTGGAATGTTATATGCGACTTTGTCTTGCTTGTAGTAAGAGGATTTCGCATTAATGTATTTCCAGCCTGACTATTGGGACGAGTTTTTTTATGTAAGAGTTTGAACAACTGGTTGTGGGAATATTCGTGCATTCATTTATTCTCAAGTGCAAAGTAATTGTCTATGTATCTGATTATCACACAGAACAATAAAATGCAGGAAATAAATTTACATTCAGCAAATGCGCATCGTATTAAAAATGAATCGACTTAAAAATGAATAAGAATAAAACAGCCCTTAAGCAGTTACATAGTGCAGGCAATTAGTGGAAATAACAGTGACACCTTAAAGCCATTAAAAAGATTCGTTTTGGCCGACATTTTACAAATATTATTAGCTTTGCTTATTTTCGTCATGCGCATAAACCACTGTGCAAACGGGCCCAGCAACATGTTGCAACAACAGCGCTGCTAAGTGAGTCTGTTGATTTAACAGCGCGTCGTCAACTTAACGGATGGCTGTTAGACCATGCTGTTAGTCTTTTGCCGGCATTCAAATCGAACGCGCGCATATCACGTCCGCAGCCGCCGTGTATTTTAGCATTTTGTAAAACGGTTCGCAGTTTGCGTAAATATTTTGCTGTTAGTTTTGCGCGCGTGATTCGCTCATTGTCTTTGTTGTTTGGCACTTAAGCAATTGAAAGCATCATAGAAATTGGCCCAAACATTATTTGTGGTCCGTGTGGCCAGCAGGACAAATATCAAACCACCCAAAATTGTGAAATATTTTTTTTTTTTTCAAATCTAATATCAAGTGCATTTGCTGCTGTTTTTGCTACATTCACACGCACGCCTATGCATGTGTGAAGCGTGTAAAAAGGAAAAACCAAAGCAGCAAAAACAAATTTTTGATGTACAAGCAGAAATAAGAAAAAAGTCCAAAGAAATTTAAAACCGGATTCCATACAACAACAGCAACAACAAGACGAGCAGCTTCAGCTACAGCAGCAGCCGATACACCACCAACAACAATAACAGAAAACAAACAAATTCTGCTTCTACGCACAGCAGCAGCGACGCCAGCGTCTACGTCTATCCTCCTCCTCTCATCAGCAGCACCATCAGCAGCTGCTCAGTTCTTTTTGTTGTTGTTATTCTTGTTGCTGTTGCGGCCGCTGTGTGTTAGAGGCCACGACGTCGGCAGAGCAAGCGCAACAGGAGCAGCCGCAACTCCGATCGCTGTGCAAGAATTAGAAGAAGAAGCAGCAAAAAACGAATAACAAGAAGAGGAAAAAGCAGCAGCAGAAGCAGAGACTGCAGTTTCCAGACGAAGCAAAAGGTGAGCGCAGACTACACACACACGCATGCACACACATATATATACACATGGCCTGCGCAAATGTTTGCTGCTGTTGTTGGTGTTGTTCTTTCAGTTTGTTTGTTTGTGTGGGCAGCAGGAAAAATGTGAATAGAGTGAAAAAAAATACCAAGTAAGAGGAGAATCAAGTAAAAGGAGACGCCGACGAATAGTGTGTATAAATAACGTTGGCAATTCTTCGTCTTCTTCTCTGCGAATGAAAATTGTGTGCAGAAATTAATTTCGGGAAAGTTTTATAATTTGATTGACTCATTCTATATATATAGATATAGATGTGTGTGTGTGTGTGTTTGTAAATACATGTGGATCACTAATAAAGTAAAATAAACTCATTTGATCCTAGAAAATACAACTGTTAAATGATTTCCAATGGTTGGAAAGCTTGATTGATTTACTTTCTCTCTGCAAGAATTCTACGATTGGAATTTTATTTGAATAACTAAAAATGCAAATGTGTTTTTCTCTTCTTCTTTCTCTTTAATGTGCTGTTTAGATTAGAATAATTGCAAGAATTCGCTATTGAAAAGTGAGAAACGGTATTAAAAATGAAATATCGAGTCAATATGTTGATCAGCTCTAATTTCTTATTTGTGTTTATTTCTGCCACTTTTGCAAATAAATCTCGAGAAAACGAAAGACTTTAGTTTTGCTTTTTCTTGGGAAAGTGTGACAAAAGTAAAAAAAAAAAATAAAATCATTCATTCATAATTATATGTAAATCAATGCAAATATTGGTCATCATATTTATGGACACGATACAAACAAACACACACTAACACACTCACATATATATCTATTGTAAGGTGTGGCTGACGTGCGGCGCCATAAAAAAAACGCTGACATAATGAGCTAAAAAGCTAAAAAGAACCAATGCAACATGGCAAAGACATGCAACATGATAATGCTATTGCAGTTAGCTTCTTACATATAATATGACCATAGATATATAAATATATATACATATATATGCCTACATAGGCATACATAGATTTATTGGCATTGCCCTCTTTGCCTGCTTCGCTTTTATTTTTGGCCTGCTTTGGTTTGCTTAGCTTTGCTCTCAATTCATCCTTTTTTTGTTATTATTTTTTTTTTTTACGAATATAAAGCTCTTAATTTTTTAAGTTGTGCAGACTTAGGCTTTAAACTATTATAATTTTTTGGTTCTGAGAATCCCTTAAAAAAATAATCATTTTTGGTTTGAACCCAACCAAGTCTTAAATTTGGCAAATAAATTATTTAATCATCATGTTATTCTTGAGTAGCATTATTCGCTACTCATTGTATTAGCTTTCTGGGATAATGCATGTTTACATAGGACATAAACCAAGTCGGCGAATGCCATTCGAGAATTGATTTAATGTTAATTTAACAATTTAAGTTTTTGATGCAATTCAGCGAATTTTATTTTAATTATTGCTTTATTTATTAATTTTCATTAAAAACAATCTACAAATTAAGAAAGGTTTTTGAAATAAAAAAAAAATGTTTAGGTTCAATTTTAAAACGAAATAATACAAAAATAAAGGATATTATATTTTGCAGAAAGGATACAATAAACTGCATACATATGTATGTACATATATATGTATAGGCTTATGAATTATTTATTTTACAAACATTTGTATGCGACAGATGTAAGTGGAAGAGAATTTGTTTTGCCTGCCGGCAGAGCTGCTAATTGAATTAGCACTTGTAGGGGAAAGGGGTAAAGGGCGTCGTGCGAAGGGGCGAAGGGAGCTGAGAGTAGCAGTCGACGATAAATTGGATTAATGCAGATATAAAGAGAGCAGAAGCAGCATTTGATGGCAGCTCTTTTATTTACATGTATACATATATACATATGTATGTATATACATATGTATGTAAATACAAATGTCAAAAAATACTCGTACACACACGCACACACATTGTGTATCTTTCGATCTACCTCTTTACAGCGTATGTTCAACGCCGGCGCCAAACGGATATTCATTCCCTAATCGAAATACAAATAATTGCTGTTAATTCATTCTTATTCTCGTTCTTGTTGTCTGTCGTTTTGTTGTGTTTTCTTCTCTTCTGTTTTCTTTTCCTTTTTATTGCTGTTGTTGTATTGTTCTTATGTTTTCTTACTTCGTCTTTTATGTTTTATTTGGTCGTCTGTATTTCTACCCTACATTTATTGTTTCTTTTTTACAGTCACCTTATAAATTTTCTTAAAGAAACTTTTTCACCTGAACTCTTCTTCTTCAATTGTGAATGCAAAACTTTTGGTCCTCTTTAAATAGTTTTAGCAGCTATGCACATGCATACATACATATATAGCTACACATACTCGTACACATACATAGATACAGTTGCCTTATATTGAATGAACCTAACTCAAACAGCAACAAGGTTTTATTATTATTTATTATATTTTATTATGTTTTATATATGGATTAATTAAACTGCTCATTAGTCATCTGATCGGATTACATATTTGATTTATTAGCTATCTAATCATTTAATTCAGTTAACAATTTCTATTAATATTGCAGCTCAAAATAAATGATATGATTTTTATTTAGATTTATTGAGAATCAATTTAGAGTTTTTATTGCTTGAGGCATTCATTGATTGTAATATATTTAAATATCAATATTTATTTATAAATCGCAGAACTTTTCAGCTTGCCAATTATGGATTTGATAATTGGATAATTATTCGTTTTAGTGCCATATAATAAATTCAATCGAAAATCACTTTGAAAGATTTGATTTGGAAACAATAAAAGTAGATAAGCATTATTTATGGCCCGTTTCGCGTTGTAATAATAATATATGCAATAAAATGATATCATGTATGAATAGCATTGCCTTTTGTGATCTGTTGATCTATTGTTTCGCTTTCAACATATTTTTAATTCGATTTGCGAAAAGAAAGTGAAAACCGCATATTGCCAAAAGTATGAAAAATATAAAAAACAGAAAGCCAAACCCATCCGCATAATCAGCATCATCAACAGCATCAAGACATTACCATTAACTTTAACATGAACATTATCCCTTCCTCCCTAACTCCATCCACTACTCCTTCTTCCACTCCCCCCTGCCACGCCTTGCGAACATGTATAACTAATTAAAAAAAAAAGGCTGGCAAAAAGTCGCTGATGTCTTTTTGAGCGTCTCCAGCGTGCTGATTAATGTCTTTATAGTTACGGCCAAGTTATTTGATTTGTTTCGATTAGTTGCCGATTCGATAGCATCATATGTTGATAATGAGCACTCATTCGATATACACATCAATGTGTGTGTGTGTGAGTGTGTGTGTGTGTGTGTGTGTGTGTGTGTGTGTGTGTGTGTGTGTGTGTTGGTGTACTCACTCGTGCTGCGAATTCGTGACTTATATTCAATATTTGGCATTTGCGCCAATGCATTGTAATCTTATATCATACTTGTTGATTCAGTTCCATTATGTCCAAAATTTTGGGCGTTTATTTTTATTTTTAACAGTTTTATTTATTTATTTTTTACTTTTTTATGCAATTCATGTTGCTCTACTTTGGGTAGCCGGAAGTGTGGCTATAACTAAACTTTTTTGTTGGTTTCTGTTGAATTGCCAGCTTACCATTTGAAATCAATCAAACAGCGCTGACCACATGAGATAAGAACACTTCCAAGAGATATGAGCTTGTGTGTGTATTATCGATAAGATCTTGTATGTGTAGTTAAATCCATTTAACCCACATTTGAAACTGAACTGGACAATAATAATCAGTTTATGTAACCGGAAATTTGTCTTGTGAAAATAAGTATTTTGTGTTCTGATATTGTATTTTATTGTATTTAAAATATAACAAAATTTATATTTTTTATTTGAGCTGAAATTCTCAACTTAAGCTAATTGTCTTTAATGTGTTTATTTCTATTTTGATTTTCTAAATATCCACATTTGTTGAAATTTCAATCTTTTAAATATGGAGGATTGTTTTTAATCAATTGGTCTACACTTAATAAATAAATACACAAACCAACTTGTTTTAAATATTGGTGATCGTAGGAAATTTTTGTATTCTTTCTGTCATTCTTAACATTACCCTTATTTATTATTAATTATTAATATTATTAATAATAATAACATTACCCTTAGGTGTGAAAATGTGGCTTAATTCGTTCAAAGAAATTGTTTTCTTTTTACTGTTTGAGAAACCCACAAGCTTATGAGTGTACTTATTATTTTAGTGACATTTCCACAGTTGCTCAAAATATCTTTAGATATCTGCAAGATCAGCTCGTTTCTTAAGCGCTTCGTGTCTAATGGTGTGAGCTTCACGCTCAGTTCTAATTCCCAGACTTAATGCAAAAAAGTATAAAGAAAAAATAATAATAAAAAATAAAAACCACAACTTGGCAATCGCAAAACCGAATTACGAGCAAGAACCGAAAATACGAAAAAACGAAGCATTTTCTTTAGCTGATTTATTGTAAAATGTGCCTATTATCATTTTGGCTTGTTTCATTTTCGTAGCGCTTTTTCAATTGTCTAGCGTTGCATGGTTTTTTTTCATCAGTTGGGTTCGGTTTTGGCTCGAAATTATTTTTATATATTTAGCTGCTTCTTGGGGTCTTTTTGTCTGACTTTTTGCGCGCGCTTCTCTCGAAAAGCTCTCAAATACAAATGCTAAAAAAAAGACTACAAAAAAGAGAAGAAGCAAAAACAAGCCGCATAGGAATGAATGCATGGTGTGTCGTGTGGCACGTTGTGAGAAGTGTCAGTGGGACAGTGGAATGCGATGTTACGGGGCACATTTATATATATATATTTTTAGTATATATATTATATAGAATTGCATCAGAGCAACAGTGAACCAAATATCGTGATGTTATCGAGATTGACTATGGTATAAATATCGGATCTTATGATCATATCCGAAATAAATCCCATTTGAGAATAGTCAAAGCTTAAGCGATAATTACATATTTCTATTTGTCTAATTTATAGTTAATGCTTGTACTTAAAAAATAATTACGCACCATTTAAAGTAAAGACAAATAATATCCATGTGAATGGCATATATATTTAAAGCCAACGATTCGCAATGTTTGCACGTTGTCGGTTATCGATAATTGATCGAGTATGCAAATGTTTGCGTGAGGAGCACAACAAGTTTCCTCGACAATGCACAATTGGCTGAAAATACTGTCTGCCTCCAAATGTTGGCTAAGTTTTGCTCCAAACAGCTGTCCACAATGCTTTCGATGCGCTGTTGCAAGTTGTTGTTGCTGTTTGTGCGTCGTTTTGGGCAACATGTGTGCGACACGAAGTAGGAGTCGCCTTAATAATCAACTATCTTCGTGTTGCACTTTGGGCAACATTACCTCTTTTTTTGTGGCATACGCGCTTGAGTCATATTTTTCTTATTATTTGTTGTTTCCATTTAAAAAAAAATATTTGAATTCTGAACTCGAAACTGAAGTTTTGGGTAGCTTAACTTAAGTATGTATCTAAAGAAAATTTTCACTTTATCTAAAGCCATAATTTTCAAAAGTAAACTCTTAAAAATCGAAAAACTTTTGAGAAATATCAGATTTCGTTTGCTTTTGGATTTTAAGCATTTCAATTTCTTTAATTCCAGATTAAAAATTCGAATTAGTCTCCAAAATCTGTTTTTAATATCTTATGTCTATATATGAAATATATTACATATATATATATGTATATCAGCCTGCTAATGCGGGTGGATGGGGGGAGTGGGTGAAGCTTTTTCGCAGTCCGAGTTGCAGTTGCAAGTGCAACCGGCTTTTTTTCTTTTTTCTTATTTGTGTAATTATAATAATAATAAAGCACGTGTGCGTCTCAAGTGGGAATAGAGACGAGTACCAGGGGAGCGGTGGCGGGGAAGGGGCCGAGTCCACAAAGTGAAGGAGCTCGCTGTGGTTGTGGAGGTGTGAACAATTTGGTGGCACATGTTGAGCCACATTGTGCCACAGCAATTGTTGTTGATGGGATTGTTTTTTCGCTTTGCATTTGACTTTTGTTGCTGTTTTCTTTGGCTTGAGTTTGTTCTACTTGCTTTTGTTGTTGTTATTGTTGTTCGTATTTGGAGTGCACACAATGTGAGACTTTAACGTGTGCATGTTTTATTTTTATATTCAGTTTTGGGGCTCGTCTCGTTAAATTAATGTGAAACGTATTCGAAGAAAAGTGCGAGTAAAAAAAACACTTCTCGTTAAAAGAAGAAAATTGCTAGAATCGCCAGTGATTTTAATACAGCTTCCGCGTTTTCCATGCAACATTCAGTTGCATTACATAAATATAAGTTTGATTTAAAAAAAAAAGTTGAGAAAAATACAAATCCTTTGGCATTATGAAGAAGAAGAAGAAGATGTATCGATTGTGTCGACTTCAGAAAAAAGTGAATATTCATGATTGAAAGGCTGGGGATCCAAGTCAAGCCAAAGCACCAGTTGAGGAGGCAGCATAGAAGAAGAAGAGTTACTAGAGTATATGCAAAGACATCCGGTTTCTTGTTGCTGTTGTTGTTGTTGTTGTTGCTGCTGCCGATGTTGCCCATGTGTTGTGGATGCAGCAGTTGAACTGGGCAAAACCAAACCTGAACACAAAACTTATCAATCAGAAGTCTTATTTTATGTCTTATGAAAATACGATATTCTTTCGTGTCTCTCAACTTTTAGTGCTAAAAACAGACTCGATTTGAAATATATTTGATTTGTATCATATACTGCCTCCACCTGCTCAGGTATTTATATGTCTATATCTCTAAGGATCGGAGCTGATTTCTTTTGCATTTTAGATATTTTAGCAAAACTTTTTTATGAAGTTTGGTGTTTGGCGTTTGGCGCTGGCGGCACCCAAGCAGCAAGCATACAACATACAACATGCAACATACAACATGCAACATGCAACAAAAAACATACAACAGCATCTGCAACAAAGACAACAAACCGTAGACAACGCCAAAAGCAACAGCAACCACAACAACATTGTTCAACATTATTGTCATGTGAAGTTGAACGAGTTGTGTGCTTCGCCAGCGGGGCATCATCATCATCAACATGAACATCAACATCATCATCGTCTGGAACATCATCATCATCAACATCAGCTTCATCGTTGTCAGATTGTGTGTGATGTTAATGAGAAGCACTCTTGAATTAATTCTGCGCTGTTTTTACTGCTGTTGTACAGCTCCCGGGCCATGTTGCATGCCGCATGTAGCACACACAAGCACAAAGAGGCAGTGCGAGAGAATGTTGCAGCTGCAGCTGTTAAACTCTTGAGTTCAGCTCGAGTTCCGTTTTTAAGCTGAATTCAATTTGAGTTTTTCAGGGTTAGCCTAACCTATTTTCCTATTTATTTTTATATATTTTAATAATATATAAATATAACATAAGACACAGACTATTCTCTGTCTCAGTCTAACTGGCCTCTACCTCTCTCCCTCTCTCCTTGTTGCTGACATGAAGAACAGCTTTCGGACTCAAACCCTGGTCGCTCTGCAGTTTTGTCTGTGGTTTGTTCTGCCTGCGCATGAGTGGCCGACTGACTGCCGCCTCCGGCTAGCCAGGTTAGCCACACATATACACATGTGTGTGTGTGTGTGTGTGTGTGTATACATATGTATGTAGAACAGGTAACATTTGTGTTGCTGCTCTGCTGTTGTTGTCGCTGTGGCTGTCGGTAGGATTGCAACTCAGTTGCCGTTGGCGCTGCGGCTGTTTTTCTTTTCCTGTTTTGTTCCTGGGTGCACGTTGCTGGTTGCTCGTTCCTTGTTGTTTGTTGTCTTCTCAGTGTGTGTTGCACAGGTTTTGCGGTTGCATGTCAGCACTACTAACCAGAGCCAGCTTTAGAGAGCAGAGCAAGAAAGGGAGAGAGAGAGAGAAGTTTACCATGTTAGCTAAACGTACTGGCAAAATTGTTGTAAGAAAACGAGTTAATACATTAATATTGCATATGTATATATCATATATATTATTAGCTTGATCCAGAAATAGATAAGTCTGTCCGCAGCTTTAACATAACTAGGTTTCACAGTAGTCGCTTTAACAATTTTTACCGGCATAATTTATTATTGCAAAAAAAAAATTATGAAAATGGAAACTTGTTTTTCTGGCATTGAATTCTGAATGTCCATATTGACATGTACATAGATAGTAACAGTATATGTGTATATATATTTTTTTTCAAAAATAAAGTTTGTATTTTTCAAGATATATCGCATATTTATACTTGATCCAAATGTATAATAAAATAGACAGTTTGATTTGAAAACTGATATTTTGCTTGGCAATCCATGTTCATAAATCGTGAATTAAATAAATACATATATATTTAATATTTTTGTATATATATATTGATATATATATAACTGTAGATTTTATTTTTTTACTCCTGTTTATTTGGAATATTATTTTTAGAATCTAAATCAAATTGTGCTGATCATTTTGGAGCTGTTGTTAGTTTAAGCTTTGAATGCTTTTAGTGGTATTTTGGCTAAACGCAGAAGGCCGCTGCTGTTGCTTTTGCTGCAGCGGTTCCTTTTTTGCCAAAAGCACTCATCACATCTCTCCCCCTTTTATAAATTGGGGGAGGGGTCGCAGAAAAAAAACCGATTTGAAGGCAAATTGCCAAAAGCTTTGTGTGCCCCGTTTTTATTGTTGTTGCTGCTGCTGTTGCTTCAAGTGCAGCAGCAGCAGCCTCATGCCTGACAATGCGACACGTTCGTTCACGTGCACCCGTCCGCCAAGCCCCCGCCCTGCCACCCATTAGCCGGTTCACGCTCAAGCACTCCCCCCACACCCCGCTTATGCAAATGCACGTGAAAATATTCAAAATATTTCAATTTTTTCGCTTTGGTTTCTGTTTTGCTTTTCTTGCGCCTGCTTTCAATTTCATGCCACTCGTTGTGGGTGGCTGGAGACTACAGCTGCAACTACAACTACAACCACAGCCGCAGCTACAGCTTTAAGCGTCGCGATGCATCCCTCGCTAACTTACCCAACCTGCCCGTCTCCTCCTCAGCTGCTGCTGCTGCTGCTGCGGCAATTCATCGCTGCCGACATTTTTCGATTATTGCACATACTTTCACCTTCCCCCCTCGCATCGCATCGCTTATTTTGTGTTTTGCTTTGGGCTCAAAATTTGTCAACGCCTGAAAAATGCAGCGTACAGAGGAGCGGCAGCAGAGCGGCTCCTACAGCACCAACCAACAACAACCTTCCACTCCCAGCCTCAGCCTCAGCCGTAGCCCCAGCCCCACCCCCGAACACACCTACAGCTGCCAGCAGCAAAAAGAAAAAGAGAAGCAGCAAGCAGCAGGCAGCAGGCAGAGAAAAGAAGCAGATTATGTTGACAACGTCAACGATGGCGTCGTCGTCAGCGTCAGCGTCAACGTCAGCGTCAAAGTCAGCGTCGTCAGCGTCGTGGCTGCTGCTGGGGTTTCGTTTATGCTGCTGCTGCTGCTGCTGCTGCGCACCCTAAACACACTCAGCGTGGAGTGTGCTGCGGCGGCGGGAATTGGTGCAGGGTGTGAGGAGTGAGGAGTGCGGAGTGTGTTGGCGGCAATTCAGTCTCTGGACCTGGGCGGCCTTTTGAGCAATGAAGCCAAACAATTGACGCTTATTTGTTGTATACCCTACCAATAAAAAGTGTAACGCGCTGAAGGAGATGTCTGCGACCCCTAAAAAGTGTATACCCACATTCGTGATCAGCCATGTTCATCTGTCGCATCTGGTGAAACTGGGCGCATATATGCCCATATGTTTCGGATCGAACCACTATATTATGCAGCTCGCAAAGTAACAATTCGGTCAAAAGACTTTCTTTATTCATTTATTTAATATCAACTAAAGTCAGTCGACACATAAAATACAATAGTAAAGAATTAAATTAAATAACATTAAAATTATATATATATTTAAAAAAAAGAAATATTTATAAGATTTTAGGGAGTATTTAAATGCAAAATGGTCCAACATTTGTTGCAGGAATTGGGAAACCCCAGAAAAAACCCAATCAGACCAAAATAATATTTAGTTTGAATTAGTTAAGTCTGACCAAACTAATAAAATAGAAGATTTTATGTGTGTATATATATATATATATATACATATATATATATATATATACATATATATGTATGCCCATGTTGAATTTTAAGTTGTGTAATCGAGTTAGGATGTTGCCCCTTAACTACAAATTTTTTATCATATTCGGTTAACAATGAAATCTGAAACGGGCATAAAAAATAACTCAAAATTTGTTTTCAGCGAAATATTAACTTTTTAATAAACCAACAAAAGGAAAGAAGGAAATGATTGAAACTAATTCGAATTGCGAACATTAATTTAGTTTCTAGCCGATTAACTACAGGGTATTCAGTCTTCGGCGTGCCAAAAGAGATTCCCCTTCATTCTTCTTTTATTTCTTTGTGTTCGCTTCTTTTGCCCGATGCTTCGTTTGTTTCTTCTTTGAAAGCAGCGCGATTCCATGCAATTTATTCCTGGCTCGCAGACACCACCTCCCCACTCCACACACCCATCCACCCTAGAGTGCACTCGCGCCCATACAATGCATTAAGTCACTCGCGTTGCATGCCTCCTGTCTGTCGCTCTCTCTCTTTCTCTCTCTCTCTCTGGCTCACATTGAGCATGCTGTTTTCAAGTTTGAGGCAATTCGCATTGAGTATTGTTCACATATTTTGTGCCAGCGACGATTTCATAGCTATCGATTTATATAGCTGTAAAAGTGCAATGAGTTTCCAATTTGGTTTCAACAAAATTCAAGTGAAACCGTTTGTGTTTGCGTCTCAAGTGGCAGTTAGTGCTCAAAATATGCACTCGATTCTTGAAGTTGAACGGCGATCGTGGGATCGTGTCATCAGTTGAAAATACTCTCGGGTTTCTTAAGCTGTTTACCAAGTTGTTAGATGATGATCTTGCCACGATCATAATGGGTTACATACACCTATGGGCATTAAAATAGATGTGAAATTGTTTTTCATTCTTTCATCTATATTTTTCCACATATGCCTTTCTTTTTCTCTACTTAAGAATTTTTTTTTTTTATTATCAATTAATTATCGAAATTGATTTCATAAAATTTCATAAAAATAACAAATTGTGGCTGGTCAACAAAATAGGGTTGCCAAAGAGAATAAACGATATCAATCAGAATTTAATTTATTTTTTTAAAATTTTTTTTTTCTGTTGCCATAATTGCAAATTAATACATTTTATTTTGAACATGATATTTAATTTTTTTTTTAATGAAATTCACAACTTATCGTTTTCCAACCTATTTTACTGCCCATGAGTGTACACAGGTTACACATGTAACAGTGGAAAAACTGGTTCACATTGTCAGCTTATGTACTGATCTTGCCACAGCCGCAAAAGCTATTAGAAGTCGACATATGATTGGATGGTTGTTTTTAAATCCCGATCAAATGAATACATTATCTTCCAAGTAGATAAGTGAAAATCTACATTAAATGAATGAAGGATCTTAAAGTAGGCAACGCCGATAAGGAAAGTCAAAATGATGAGTGTCGTTCATGGAAAGATTTCTTAGCTGAATGCTGCGGGAAGCAACCAATAAGTATACCAAATGTAGTCTACTTAATATGTTTAAATTACTTATTCGTGTGAGTCTATTAAAAGTCGATCATGGCATTCATCAATCAATAATGTTATTCACTAATCGATCTACACTGCAATCATTGGAAACGCACTCAATCGATTACTTAAGTCAACCCATCTGTAAACTTTGCGCTTGAGAGCATAATCCACAGATTATGGATATATTTTGGGCATTGACCTCCAATTTACATATTACTTCATAGAGTTGGGCTCCAGTGCCTGCATCTTTTGCCTCTGCAGGCAATTGCCCAATTGGATGAGTTGTTGCTTGATCTTTATGATTGTTGTTGTTGTTTGTTGTTTCTTTGGGCTATTTGTTGTGTTGGGTTGTCTTAATTAACGCACGAGCCAAGGCCTGAGTGGGCCAAATTGCGTGTGTTTTGACCCCAAGGCAGCAACAGGCCAAAACTTAGCTGCCAATAAAAATATTGTATCTGTAGAAAGAGAAAAAGGCCAAACGCACTATGAAACACATTTATTTTAATTTAAATAGCACTATTATAAAATTAGAGCTTATGTAATGACTTGTCTGAGTGTCACTTTATTGCAAAAGAAAAGAGAAATTCCTCCCAATAAGAAGAGCAAAACTATTAAGCGAAAAGGTTCCAGAATAAATATCTGGGCTTGATATTATGGATCATCTAAATTTTTTTTATATATTACAAAATATGATCTGATCCTGCGCAAATAATAAAATCTCTTTATTAAGTGCCTTCCAACAGTCAAAATATCTAGAATGCTAAGGATCATTTTCCAGTTGAAAGAATAAATCAGTGTCTGGTGGCAAATCAATAATAATTATCAATAACGTATTACTCAGAAGTTACGGAATTAGATATTAAAAAAATATAATGACCCATCTTAGTTGATTCATATAATAATATTAAACATTAAATTGCCATACTTTTGGCATATAACGAACCTTATTATTCAGAAAGTATATTTGCTAAACGTAAATTTCGGTGTTTCCAAAAACCAGATTTTTTCTTTTCTGTTTACAGTATAGATTTTTCTAAAATTTATACAACATATGTATAATTTCATGACTGTTTTTTTTTTTACACATCTTTAACTTTTGCTTTATTGATATTTAAATTATTATTAAACATTGTTATTTTAAAATTTCACAAAAAATATATTTTAGAATGTTTATACAATCAAATAAATTAATTTGTTATTTTTTAATAAGAGATAGACTTTCTTTGTGTTAGAAATAGAGTTCTTAATAATCTAAAATTTTTTTGTTGCAAAAAATAAAAAAACTTAATTTCATTTTTTTTATAAGAACTTTTTTCTCTAAAAACCATAGATTTATAATTTTCAAGACGATTTTCATTATAGGAAGGCTTTTGTAAATTTAAAGTCGAATGTTTTTCTGAGTGTATGCAGTAAATATAGTCCACAAATGTCATTAACTTAATATTTACATTTTGCAAAAATCTCATTTTGTCTTATCGAATATTTTTCGAATATTGATTAATTTTCTCCTCAATCTCCTCAATTCAATTATAAAGGCAATTTCAGAAACATTGTTTTTAAAAGCCAGTAAAAGCCTAAAAAAAAGCTTGTAGCACTGGGATAGAAAAATTTCAATAAATATAAATAATAAAAAAAATCTAGGAACTGTGCCAATTCGATTATGCATAGAAAAACTCTTACAAAGGCCCATTTTTATTTTATATTCATATTTGTGTGCCTATATGCTATACATATGTATCTCATAGATACATTTGTTATACATATGTATCTCTTAGATACGCGATGAGCGTTGCACAAGCGTTAGCTTATTTCTTTTTAGCGTAATCATCTTCAGCAACAACAACAACAACAGCAGCAGTAGACACAGCATCTTCATCATTATCCGTATCTTCATCTTCATCATTATCAGCCTTTTCTGCTTCTTCTTCATCTTTATCTTTATCTAGTTCATTTTCTTCGACAATATTTCGCAGTCATAAAAGAAACTTTTACTTTTTCGCTGCACATAATGCAAAATAATTGGATAAGCAGACAATGTGGAGTTGTTGTTGTTGTTGTTGCTGCTGCTGCTGTTAACTGTTGTGCTGCCGTTGTTGTTGCAGTTGTTGTTGCCGTTGTAGGCACGACCCAAAACGTTTAATTTGCGGGCAACATCTACAACAACAATAATAATAAGCAACTGCAATTGCCAATTCGATTTTTGCAATGCAAAAATTGTAAACAAAGCAACCAACCAGCAACGAGCCAAAGCAACATAAGCCCACCAGTGCAACTCTTTTTACCTCGCCCACCTCTCCCCTCCCACCTACCACCTACCACCCACCGCCTTCCACTCCACATTCCACACTCCTCCCTTCCCTGGCAAATGGTACACAATCCTCGCACAACTCATTGGCCTGGGCAGGCATTTGGCCAACAGCAGCGACAACAACAAAGCCGAAAGACGCATAGAAGCAAAGCCAAGCCAAGCCAAGCCAAGCGAACGTTGTTGATGAAGATGAACAAAGCGCTGCCAAGTCCGTGCAACTCGTTGGGGCACTTTGTTTGGTGGTGGTGGCACTCCTCAGTCTTGACTCTGCCGCACGCTTGTGGCCGCGTTGCAAGTTAGCGCTCCTGCCGGCAAAATGTCAAAGTGACAAGCTTTTTATTTGCACAACACGGCCATAGGGGCAGCAGCAACAAGCGGCAAAGCGGCAAAGCGGCAGCAACAGACCTGAGTCGTATAAATGGCAGGGCCAGCCAGCAAACTTTTGCTGATTTTCTTCAGCAGCAACTGCCACATAATTTGCAGAGGCAGCAGCGTCGTCAGTGGCAACCTTGCCAGTTCAGGAAACTAATCGAAAACGTTTGTCGCTGGATGTGTGTGTGTGTGTGTCTCTGTGTGTTTGTGTGTGTGTGTGTGTGGGAAAACAATACAATTCATCGATGAGCTTCAGCGACCTTTAAATGCAACTGTCATTTGAGTGCCTCGTTGTGCAACATATGCATTAAATCTGTTCAATTCACTCGATAACTGAAGCGAGTATATATATCGATTTACTGCAAATAACGGAAAAAGTATGTAATGTGAGCCCAATCAAGCGACCTAGTTTAATCTATTGAGCCTAAGACTTGTTTCCCTAGGATGTTGCCTCTGCCACTCGCTAATGCAACACAATCCGATAACACTAGATTAGCTAGGTGGCCCACAGTGAGTGCTCGAAGTCTGTTCTTCCTTTTTAAGAGCCGACTTAAATCAAGTAATCTGAAAATTTATACAAATTTCATTTAGAATTACCAACTTTTAGAACAACAGACTTTACATATGAACCGATAGTTATTACTAAAAAAAAAACAATTCGATTGAATGAAATTTATTTATCAATTTTGTTGTTGTTACTGTTTTGTTGTTGCTGTTTTATTGTGTTTGTTGTTGTTGTTTGTGCCCTGCTTGTGCAGGTAACATCTAGCGACAAAAACTTGTTTTCGACGATTTTCGTTTCCACAGTCATTTTTCCCGAAAAACAACTGCAACACTTCTAAGATCATGTGTCCCCCGTCGTTAAACTATTCCGCTTTGCCTGACCGCCTCCGCCAACTGCTTACGGCAGAAGAGAAACAACCGAAATATTTTCACTGCACAACAACAAAACCTAAGCGGCTTATCAGCAGCAACAGCAGCAGCAGCAACAGCAGCAGCAACAGCAACAGCAACAGCAGCAGCAGCAGCAGCAGAGGCAGCAGCATTAAAAACGCAACTGCAGCCAAAAGGCAAACAGAGCATTGCAACCAAGCGAAGCGAGCGTGGGGCAGCAGTTATGAAGGGGGGAGGGGTGGGGTTGTACACACACAGAGAGCAGCCAGCCATCGAGTTTGGTGGTCACTGCACACTGGGTATCATTGCCACTTTTTGTAAATAAATCATAATTTTTATGAACTATTTTCAAGTGGAAATCAACTTTCTTTTTAGTTTGTGAGAACATTTTATTTTCTTGAAATTTGTGTCCATAGTGTATCTAAAATAGTAGCAATAATACTTTTCGGGCTTGTTGCACCTTCTCCTGATATTGTCAGATGGCAGCTACATATGGAGACATTTGTCAGAATGATAGAAAATAGCCCTAAAATGAAGAAAAATTGTCTGGTTTTTAGAAATGACTTAGAAACATACGAAACATATTCCTAAAATTTGAAAGGCTTTTTCTATTTTTCAGAAATAACTTTTTAATAATCAAAAATCTGTCTAAAAAGTTAAAAAAATCATATCCGAAAATCAAAATAAGTAAATTAAATTGGAAAGTTGGCGATTTTCTAAAAATGAATGGTGGTTTTTTTTGAAAATTAAGTCAGTTGTTTAGGATATTTTCGAATGGAAAGAACTAAGTTTTTACCAAAGTCAAAAGATTTGATGTACGAATATGAATTACATAACAACAGTGAGTTTCATCCGAATATTTTGGCAAACAAGGGCTGTAGGGGTGGGCGTGGTCAGACAGTTCTAAGAGTTTCTTTTTATTGTACAATTGGTATGTTTTAATATTCGAATTTACGTTTAAAAATGTGCATATGTCCCACTGTGCAGCGTTAAAAGCAAAAGAACGAATAACCGAGTAAAAGGGGCGTGGCACAACGAACAAAACGGTAGGCGGCTTTTAACATTAATTTAATGTTTTATATATGGCGCAAAGGCAACAACAACAACACCAACAACAACAACACCAACAACAACACCAACAACAACAACACACGGAGACAGTGACAGTTCTCTTTGCTTGTTAGCTACCTCTCTCACTCTCACTCTCTGTCTCTTTTACTTTCTCTCTCGCTGCGTCGCCCGCTGCTTGTCGCTACAAGATGTTTGTTTGCTCTGCTTATGAATAATTTGCATTGGACATTTGTCACAACAAAAACAACAACAACCACAACACTCTGTAGAGGAGCTCTGTGGACTTAGTAGCCAAAAACCGGAGGTCCACTTTCTCAGTTTGGCGCCCCCCCCTCGGCCCGTGTTCTGCTCATTCTGTATTTTCTAGCTTTAATTTTGTGTTTCAGCTGCGGCTGCGTTTGCGGCTACATTTTTGTTTTGCCTTTTTTCTGCCTGTCTGTCTGTCTGTCTGTCTGTCTGTCTGTCTGTCTGTTGTTGTTGTTGTTGTTGTTGCTGCTTGGGGTTGGCTTTGGGTTTTGGATTTTGGTTTTGATAAATCGCTTTGAAATTTATTTTCGCCTCCTCATCAGCTAACCGACTGACTGACTGGCTGCACTTAGAGAAAAAATTAAATTCATAGAAAGTGAATTCTATTCTTCTTACAAGCTACGAATTAATTAAAAGTTACATAATCAAAAGACTTTTTATTTGAATACATTTTTCTTCTACACAATAATGTACAAAATTAATACATATCTTATTGCGAAAAGTTTTCAAGTGATTGTTCGCATTACACATTTTTTGAAACGCGAAATAAATGGAATATTATTGGGAAAAGCCTTTTCCACCTTCGAGAAATTTTCTTAGTCAATTTGACGAGATTTAGAATAGTATTGAGGATATTAAAATTATTTCTAAATTGAGGACATACGTTTTTGTGCGAGTGTGGACAAACTGGACTGTGAACACACAGTATGTGTGTGTGTGTGTGTGTGTGTGTTTGTGTGTGTGTGCGTGTGTGGAACGGTTCTGTCAAGTGTCTGACTGGTCATTTGTCTGGCTAACAGTTTAGCGCCTGCCACGCCCACTGCTCGACAAATGTTGCGATGTCAACCGGTTTAGAATCAGGTTGAGTGAGTGGCCCCCTCCCCCTTATTACCAATTCGACAGCCCACACATGGCAAAAGTTGGTCAGCTCCTAAATGGCCAAGTAGTGTCTACAGTTTTTACATATATTTGTAACTATTGATAAGGCCAACTGAGCAATGGCCTGTAATTTCTTTGTTATTATGCACGTTGAGAGAGAGAGAGAGGAAAAGAAAGGTATAGAGAGAGAGGAGATAGGGTTAGCATTAGCATAAGGAGGAGGGATGGGGCAATCATTTGCGAAAGATTGACGTACATTCAGAGGCTCATAAATAAAGCGTTCCGGCAGAAGTTGTGTCGTCAATAACAGTTACATCATGATTTAAGCGGCAGCGATCCGAAACACCCCTAACCCTCTACCCCTGCCCCTCCCCTGCCCACTCCACCTGCTAAATGTAAATCGCCTACGCATGCTGCATGACAACAGATACAATATCTCATAGATATTTTGCTTAGCCCTCCCATAACCCCCTCACTAAAAACGACAAATAAGGAAAATATATCAAAGGCAAACGCCTTGGATAAGAGCAAAACAAAGAAAACACAGATGTAACCAAAAAGAAAAGAAACAACAGTTAGCTTTAAATGGTGCCGAAAGGTAAATACCCTTCCAGATGCATAAAATACAATATTCCACTTACATATATAGATAGTATTGATATACTTGTATATAATATAGGTTCTATTACACCCAAGGCACCATCAATAATATATTTAATTTTATTTCATGTGGATTAAAAACAACAGTTTTAAAAACGTTTTTCAACATAAATATGCGAAATTTAATTTAAAACAAACGAAGAAAATAAAACCTATGATTCATGAATAACTGTATAACAATATAAATCGGGAAATTAAACACCGGATCCGAAATCGTTAACCAAAATGAACAGATTGAGATTCAGAAGCAGATCTGGTCAAGGGTATTAAAAGGAAATTCGACAGATTGGAAAACCGAACAACGGGAAAAAGGTCCAAGACAATTTATAACAATTCCTTTTCATTTACATGGACTGGACATGAGACACGCCTCATTTCTCGCCCCCTCGACGCCCAGCGTCCCCTCACTTCGATGGGAGCTGTAGGAAATTTGCACTATTGAATACTTTATAAGCGATTTTGGCAATAATAATAAATGTTTCGGCAGTCACTGGTAGCGATAACAAATTGCTTAGCTACTTACGTATTACATCTATTGCATATTACTATTATTATTTTTATTTTTATTATTATTATTATTATTATTATTATTGAAAATGTAAATGAAAAATGCTTGAAAATCCGTTGACGGAGACCCCCCGCCAACCACTGAACTAACCCAAGGCCCAATCTATTTGGCATTGTGTGTGACCCTCATTCAGTGTCCGATGGGCCAACAAAAAAAAAGAAAGGCAAAATAAAAATATATGGGGAACAAAATGAAAAAGGACGACGACTCAGCAGTCAATAAGATAAACAGCCTTTGATTGCCTTTTGGTCTCACTTTGCTATTCCCAGGCAAAAGTGTGTAACGGGAAGCATGTCGCACTCTTAGAGTATATATATATATATATATATATATGTATATATGTTCTTGATCAGCATTAACAGCCAAGTAAATCGAATCATGTACGTTTCAGAGACTCGAAATGTGAATTCTATTTTGTCATTCGTTATAAGTTGATAAAGTTCATTTAATTAGCTTGATAACTTTTGCCATTTTAGTTTCCGATGTCTTTCATATCTTTCAAATGTAAATATATACTTGAAATAATATTGATAATCTGATCTAATTATTAAATTTAATATTACAATTTGGCTATTTAATCAATTGCTTAAGATTTGTGGTCAAGGTATACTTCAGTCGAGCACTCGCGACTACAACATTCTTAGTGTTTTTTTTTTTTTGTTCTTCGTCAGTCGATTCTCGGGTTTTGGGTTTCGAGTTTTGGTTATCGTTTTTCTTGTCGCTCAGAGACCCCGTCGGGATCGGGCCCTACTCACTGTGTGTACCAGAAATGCAAAGCGGGAAAAACACAACTGAATATTGCGAGATTGCAATGTTGTGGAAACTGCGTATAAATGTGTTTCTTGCATCTGCTGGTTGTTTCCTGAAACGGATTTTCCTCTTTTTTTTTTAGCCTTCTATTGTTTCTTATTATTCTTGCATTAATGAAAGTTTGTGTTTTCGTAAGTTTTCTTAAGTTGCGATTAAATTTAGTATAAATAAAAATGTATCAATGTGCGAGTCTTTTACAAGCCCCACTTAAAGTTTTTTTTTTTTTTTTTTTTTTGCTGATCTAATTTAACATAGAATTTTTTAATCTAATTAACCATAGAATTTTTTTTTGCTATTAATCAGTTTGCATTATATTTAACACTTATTGTAAACTAGCGATAACAGTTTTACATAAGTGTTAAATAATGTGAAAAATTAGCGTTGCGCATGAAAAGTGTTAGCATTTATTAAAGTTATCAAAATTAGAGCTATTTATTATTTCCTCACTCTTTCGCACTCATGAACGTATTTAGCTTAATGCATTCTACACTTGCCACAATGCCCCCCCTGTGTGTCTATGTGTGTGTGTAGCCCAATTCAATGGGATTCATGTGGAAAATGAAAGTTGCGTTAATTTTGATACACCTAATTTTATTCGATCGTTATTGTTGTTGTTATATTGCTTTTAGCGGTTTGCATTTAACATGCCGCTAACTGTGGTTATTATTGTTGCTGATGTTATTTGCCTTTGCCAGTTTGGTTACTGAAAGCATTCAAAAAGTGACGCCAAATCAATTTATTGTGCCATCATCTCTTCCTCCTCCTCCTCCTCCTCGGAGCTGCACTCGAACGACTCCCCCGCAGACCACGACCTCGTCGGCTGCAGTTTTAATTAAGTGTTTAATTATTGTTGATGATGATGATGATGATGATGATGATGGTGATGATGATGCTGGTGATGATGATGCTGGGCAGCGATGCCACTCTGACGTCTGGCCACGTGATGTGGGCACACTGGACAGCCACTCACATCCCAATGAGTTTTGCATATGTGAGTGCAATGGGATTAACTGATGAGCTCTGAATAACCGCAACTTCAAAGTGTGTGTGTGTGTGTGTGTGTGTGTGTGTGTGTGTGTGTGTGTGTGATGATTAGCTTGCACCAGATTAGATGAGGAGATGAGAGAAAATAGAGAAAACAATACAATATGCTTAGATGCCTTCAGTAAGGTAATTACTGTAACTTCAAATGAATTGAAAGCTGTGCATTTTTTAAATAAATCAAACAACAATTTAAAATTTCTACTCAAACAACTTGAAAACTGTAGGTTTTCCAATCATTGATGGCAGAAAGTCCCTTTAATTAAGTTCTTATTATTTGGAGCAGTTGGACGCACTTTATTGTCCTTCGTTAAAAGACAATTGTAGGTGACATTTTTGCCAAAAAAGTTCTTTTGGTGGCAATAATGTTGCTGATGCAGCTAATTTTCAGGGCAGCAAAACACAATGTAATTCCCTATATAATTTACAATATTATTTACAATATAATTTACTTGATATTTGAGTCTGGACTATTTAAAACGTATTCACCAAATTTACGGGTCGTGTAATTTGTTTCTATCGAATTGTTAACATTGTTAACGACGATTACACTTTATGCCAATTTGACCAGTTAATTGGACTCGGCAATTAGCTTCGAGTGCAAGGTAAATATTATTATTATGATTATTTGATTGGCTCATGCACAGCTACTCATTCTGAGCCGTCATCCGTCATCCGTCAGGCTCCGTCATCCTCCTGCCCATCATAAAAAAAACACACACAGATTCCGCTACTGATTACTGATTATATCTAGGTTAACTAGGTCTCTTGTCAACAGAGCGATGAGTTTGCCAAGTCTCCTTCCTCTTCACCACATGTTTAAATAGTTTATGGTGCCACTTGTCTATTCTCGATTCTCAGTTCGTTGCTTCTTTTCCGGCCGTAACCCTTTGAGCCGCAACCCATCCTAAAGCAAGAATATTGAGTGATCCGAGTTTTTCTAGATTGGCTGACTGTATGTCAATTGTTGACGCTAAGAGCAAAGTAATGTAATTAAACAATTATAATTAAATGGGTTTTTGTGTAATCGACAGATAAAAAAGTGTTAATCGTGTTTCATTGTTTGCTTCGATTGCTTTCATTACAATATGGTATTCCTCAATGGCTCAAATGGTTTGAACTCTTCTTATTACAAGTGGGTTGCGAGCCAATCGAATTTCTGTGTATTTACATTAGCCAGATTGTTAATTAGTTACATTTCGAACAACAGCAAAAAAATCACAATAAAAAAGCCGTTGCACAAGTGAAAGGAAAATGCATTGTCTGAGCCCATTTTCCATTGGCCTAGTGTGATGTTTTTTGTTTTTTTTTTTTGGCTTGATTGGCAAACGAATGGCTGGCTGGCAAAACGTTGCAGCTAATTTCTGTGCCCTTCTTTCACCTCATTGCCGTTGTGTGTTAACGCTATCTGCCCGTCAACCTTGCCACACATATTCAACGCAATTTTCAGCTGCATTTAAAACAAATGCAATTTTCACTTTTCATACACTCACAAACGCCCCATGGCTCAGTGGTTGCCAGACAGACAGACTGCCAGACTGACTGACTAGGCAAACTTGTAGACATGTGTGTGTTGTTTGCTTGTTGGTTTGTTGGCTTGTTGGTTTGTCTGTTTGTCTGTTTGTTGGCGCTGTTTACTTTCTGTGCGCACGCTCCGCTCGCAAACATTGCGCATTCGCCGCGTTGGCAAAAGTAAAATCACAAGTCTGCATCTGCTCATTGCACGTGTGTGTGTGTGTGTGTGTGTGTGTGTGTGTGTTAAAATTGTGAAAAGCGTATCTGGAGCAGAAAATGTAATGTGCTCCCGCCGGCAACACCAACTGCTCCCCTTGCCACCAACACCAACCCCCTCGCAGTTGCCCTGTTCCGTTATTTATGTGCATAATATTCCATTTAATTTATATATTTTTTATTTTTTTTTTACCATTTCATCAAATTTTATTTTGCAATTAACCAATCTGCGCACATATTTAGCGTGACAGCCTTGAGGGGAGGTAAAGAGAGAGATTTCCAACCGATCTGGGAATTTGCTGAGCCAGATAAGATTTGAGGAGATTTGACTTGGCTTACTTTGTGCAAATAGATAAGCTTGCTTATCTGCGATTGGTTGCACGGTGGCAACCAGAGCAATAAAAAGTAGTCGCACCTGTTGATATGACTGTTGACTTTTATATTTTGATCAATTACCAACGCTTGTGGATTTTGTTCTTCCCCTTTTATGAACTTATACTTGTATACCCTTACATAGGGTATTTGAGTGTGTGCACATCACAGAGCGAAGCTTGTATATTTTGTTAGGGTATTTTTTTTCTCATTGTAACTATGTAACTTTCATGGAAATGGCTCGAAAATTAAATAGAATAAATGCAACGATTTCTGCCTAAGATCAACATATATGTATTATAATTTAAGTTTAGTACAATACTGTGAGGGTATTTTATCTTGATGAATTAGTTCACTTATTTTTCTCAGTATTTCAGATTTTGTTTGTTTTCTTTTAAGATATTTAGATATGATGGCTAGTTTTACGATAAGATCGTCATAAATGTGAAAAACAATAAATAAAAAAACCATGTGGAAAATAACCACAGAGATGAGTAAATGTTGTGAAATTCGTTGAATTTTTGGCACGGAGCTGATCAAAACGAGATGGTATTTGAAGCTTAAGCATCTCAGAAATGACTAGTATATTAAATTTAATTTGGATTTACTTGGCTTAGTTAGGGCTGCAAGATTAGCATCTATCATTGAAGGCTTTTTATACCGCCAATTAAATTTTAATAGATGTATGTGTATCTATTTTGAAAATAACTTTTTGACATTAACAAAATATCGGTTGGCTTTTGTTTTACAGATCTTTTGGAAAACTCTCGACAATCTTTATGGAGTCGTCGCACACACACACACAGACACACACACATGTAATCGTCAAACAATAGCAACAGCAGAAAACAAGTCAACAAGTTGCCGACGTGTCTAATTGCAAGTAAGTTGTAAAATGTAATTTCTTTCTTTTTATATACAAATTTATACAGTATACACATACATATATTAAATTTGCTTATATTCGGCCAAGAGATAGGATGTCTGGGCTGCTTTTGTAAAATGTGTTGGTTGGCTGGGGTGGGGAGAGGGCGGGGCGTGTGGGTGGAGGGCGTCGTAAAAATTGTTGCCTTCACCAACACTTCATGTAAATCGCTGAAAACGACAACCAAGGCGATGGCGATGGCGATGGCGACAGCTTGCTTGACTAGCTCAAAGTCCAACAGTAACAAGTAACAAGTAACAACGAACAATAATAATAACAACAAGAACAAATGCAACAACGACAGCAGCAAGTCGTCTAACTTGCCAGATCGCGTGCCAAGAAATAATAATGAAGAAAAATCGTGTTACTTAGGCCAGGGCCTGAGGCAGCAACAGCAGCTTCAAGCACTTTATGCCTAATAATCATAACAACAACAACAACAACTACTACTACAACAACAACAATAATACAAGCGACAACAAATACAACAGTGCCAATCCCCTTTAACTTCTATCCAACCCACTCCAAGCGTGTGGATTGCTGATGTTTTAATTTATATATATATATATATATATATATATTTTTTTTTTATTTTTTATTTATTTTTTTTATTTATTTTTTTTTTTGTCATGCGCCTGCGTGTCGTTTAATTAGCGTTCACTGAGAAATTCACTTGATGCGAACGAACACCTCTCCTTGCCTGCAACACGCCAGGCTCCGCTCTGCTCTGCTCAGCTCAGGTCGACAGCAACGCTTGAAATTGCACAAATTTTGCAGTAGTTTTGCATTTGACCAAAATATAATATGTGAAAATAACATTTCATTTAGAACCCATTCGGCTCTCATGAGAGAATTTTTGGTGTTCTGCAACAGCCGCAACGTTTCACTGGCTGCACCATCTATCTAGCATTCTCATCTCGCGTGTATAGCTATGACATAATAATTGAATGCTTATAATAAATACAATAAATTCGCATTCCATTTAGTTGTTTGTTGATTATCTGTACACAGACAATAAAATAAGTCTTTTAATATTTTTTTTTCTAACATCACGAGTATATGTCAAGTGCTCGTGATTATATTACTACGCTAACAAAAAAAAAAAAACAAAATAAAACAAAACAAGACAAGGCAATACAAAAGTGAAGTTTGTTTTAAGTAATGTAAAGAAGAACCTTGTCGTCACTCAAATTTTGTATTGCCTATTTGACGACCATCAGTTTGTGTGTTGAGTTGGTAACTACAATTTTGAATCTTGATCCCAAGCCCATAAAACTTAAACGTATGTAAATGTTCCGTTTCAGTTGGTTTGACTGTGCGTGACTGCAATTTGATGTGGCAATGTGATGAGGCACGCAGCAGTCAACTAATTGGCAATTAAGTGCTTACGGATAAGTGATACGTGGACTCCTCTCTCACGAACCGAGCACAGTTTGGGCCAACTGGCGACTCTTAAGCCAAAGCCCAAAACATGTGAAGAAAACATAATTTACACAGAACACTCTTTAGATGGGATATTTGTTAATAAGACTGGCACTTGTGTTATTTGTTAATAAACAAATCGCAAAATATAAAGTTCATTATTTACACAGATTATGTCAAGATATTGTTTTTTTTATTTATTTTTTTTTTATCAATAATGTTTTTATTGGTTCGCCTCGGTTTACTTTCAAAGATAAGCTATCAATTTTGACACATAATCATTATCGGATTTTTAGCTTTATTTTCTTAAACCAAAAAATTAAAGCCACAAAATAATATTGTTTTTAATCATATTTAATATATTAAGTAAATTTAAAATATGCCCAGGAATAAGCCAAATAGTCAATAAATCAAACATCTTTGTGGATAAGCAAGAAATTCGGAAATACAACTGAAACCTGTGAGTCTTAATTGGATATCTGTCAATTGACCTCTCTCGACTACTTGATGTAATTCTGCAGTGGAGAAAGAATAGAATAAACTGCTGATATCTAATTAGACGCATTTGCCAATAAGTTGCCCCCAGCTGGCTTAACACCAACCTTGAGTGACACAGTCGCAAGCCACAACGACACTAAGCCAAAGTCTAAGCCCCATTTAAGCCAACATAGCTCATCAGCTGTGCCACGTTTTCCCTTTGCCAATCACCAAAACTATTTTGTCGGCTAAAACTACGATATTCTGTGTCTTTTTCTGTTGCTCTTTTGTCTTCTTCTTTGTGTGCTTGCCAGTCAACCAAAAAGCCATTCAAAAATCCCCAAAACAACTTGCAACAAACGAGCTGCGTTGCGGCTCGCAGCCCAACATGCTAATTAAAAGCTACTTTTGCCAGCCGCATTAATAAATATACAAACACACACACACAAATACACTAATATGTGTTGTCTGCACTGGCAGCGGATTAATGAACATTCACGAGGCGGGCCGCAACACGGGGCACAGGACACGCAAGTGCCTTCTAGTTGCCACAAACCAATCGGCTCCGTCAGCCATGTTTGTGTCCTCATCGTTGACGACACCGTCGCTCTGTTGAATGACAACAATTTGCATTTGTTTCATTTGGAATGTGTGTGTGTGTGTGTGTGTGTGTGTGTGTGTGTGTGTGTGTGTGTGTGTGTGTGTGTGTGTCTGTGTATATATACACTTGTAAATATCAGACAGAATGGATGGGTGTATTTGGAGGGGTGAGGTAGCTGCCTGCTGCCTGCTGTCTGGGGACCTTTAACCGCAGACACGAAGAGGCACAGCGGGCGGCGTGCTCAGTTGCTGGGCGGGGGCGCCTCCTATTTGCCTTGGGGCGTCATTAAAAATGTCTTGATAGGTTTTTGGCTTTGATTTCAATGCTTTTGTTATTGTTGTTGTTGTTGCCGGTATTGCTGTTGATGTTAGCCAGATATAGCAGCAAATTGACAACCGCTGAACTCAGCGGAGTGTGCTTCAAATAACGTTTGCGTATCGCACATAACAATGTGGTTTTAAATCTCAGCGATTAACAATCATTTGAAAAATAGGTTTGCAGCTTATGTAGCATTTGTGTAATTTCCATACGTCCTTGTTGGTGGGCACTTGCGATAACTTTTTGAAAAGGACATCGTTAGTTTCAGAAAAAAAAACTTTTGAAAAATATTATTATTATTTCTATTCCTTCTCTTGACCCGAATATTTTTATACCCTGATCCTATTAAAAATGGGCAGTACAGGCAGAACGACGTATCTGCATCTGCATCATTAGGTATGTAAAAATGCGTGATCATCTTTCGATCTGACCAGGTCCGTCTGTATGCCACACGCAGATCAAGTTTATTTCATTTTATCGATAAATCTAAATTTACTACATAACAAATGAGAGCACTTCTAAGTCTACTTGCATTTTGGAAACTTAGCAATAAAACTGGGGGTCAGGGTACTTTCGAGTCGAGCTCTCTCGACTATAGCAATCCTACTTGTTATTTTTTTTTTCTTTAAGTCTAAAGTGTTCAAGTTAAACATGGCGGGTAGGTCCTTTCCGCAGCCTCTTTGGAGCGTCCGTCTCTGTCTTAACACTTTGCAGCTGAACTTTTTGACAGTCATAAATTTGCGTCCAGTATGAATTCGACAGCAAACTAAGGAGCCAAAGGCAGCCAAAAAATATATTTTCTTTCCCTTCTTTTCCATTCTCTTTTATTTTTTATTTTTTTTTTGTATTTTTTTTTTTATTTTTTTCCTTGTGTTTGTTTCGTGCATAATTTTTGCTCTGTGTGGACTGCAAGTTGCGGTGGCGAACAATTTCCAACTTAAAGTTCAAAACCTCTTAAGCGGAATGAAAACTTGCCCTAAATACTATATATGTATATATGTATGTATGTGTACATTTGCGGTCAAAATCATAGTAGTGCTCATGTTTTGGGGGAAAAAAAATAAATAAAAAATTTACAAAATAGTTAAAAAAAAAAAATCAATTCAAATGTTAATTTTTAGACCTTAAACTTTTTGCAGTATGTTTATTCTGTTAGAATTATTATGTATTCGTAACTGTAATCATACAACTGACCCGGTTAACTACAAAAGCTTTAATTGGTTTATTGTTTAATGCAATTAAAGTCATTATTGGGAAAAACTTTTTTTCAGTAAACTATTATTATTAGGTTGGGAAAGTGTGCTCTGCGATCTGATAGGTCTATTGTGCCCCCTCCTCCATCAACCCAACTTTATTGGGTTGAGGGCTACTATGTCATTGCTTATCATGACATGCATCCCTAGGATGTTACATCTTTTCCTCGCTAAGGCGACACACTCTGCTAGGATGTGCATTGAGGATTCCTCCTCACATTCACAGAACCTGCAGAGTCCGCTACTAATTATACCTAGCTTGGCTAGGTGACTTCTGAGTCTACAGTGTCCCGTCAGTAGACCGGTGAGTATTCTAAGATTATTTTTACTCATGGCTATTATCTGCTTAAATCGCTTCTGATTATAGCCACCCAAAAGACATTTGGTTTTTTCGGAGTCCTGGTGCCTCTGCCCAGCTCCGCTGCCTCCTCTGTCTTTCTTCGTTTCTAAGCTCCTGCCGTATTGTGTGCCTTCCAATGCCACAACACGGTTCAGGTCCTATTAGGGATCTCTCTGCCCCCAATTTTGCTTGCCTGTCGGCCAGTTCGTTCCCTTTCAATAAACTAAGATATAGAATAACTATATTGTTAATAGTTCGATAACCTTTATGTAAAGTTGCTTTTTAAGCCAATAAAATATGTTTATTTGTAAATTAAAGTCATTTGAGTAAATGTCTAGCGTTGAATATGAGAACCAATTCATTGGTTCACCTTCAACTTGTGCCTTATGACTCTATGCTTCTTTCAGTTGTCCCTTTGTGCCACATGGTACGTATCAGTTATTCAGTCCTACCTTAGTTCGAGACACGACTCGAGTCGTCTCGAGTTGCCTGCGATCCGGCTCCTCCAATCATGACTCTAGATTTCTGCCTGCGGCTTCCTTAATGCGTTCACAAATAAGCCGAACCAATATGTGTTGCACTGTTGCATGAGCATACAATATGCCACAACAAGTGCAACTTCTTCAACCTGCATTTGTCTAGCTTCCAGTTGAGCAGAGCACAATTAGTGAAGAAAGCTGCTTAAAAAACTTGAAATTTATTTATTTTTACAGTAATAATATTAAAACTGAAGAAAAGAGAAGCTTTTTGCACAGGTTCAAGTTATCGGTTCAACTATATCTCAGTATTTGTTAACTGATTCTTTCAATGTTATAAAATATTTACATTTTTAAAAAATATGATTTTTTTTTTATTTGCGTGGCAAGCTGATCTTTAATGTGCTTACATTTTCGTTGAGCCACTTTGGGGGGAACTTCAATTGATCGCATTAAACGGGAAAGCTGGGAAAGCAGGTGCAGCATAATTTTGTTGAATATTGCAGAGCGTCGCCCACATCGAATCAATATTTACTCATGCCCCAATGCCATAAAACTCTAGATACAAACGGTAAACAATAAATGCCACAGTGTGAAGCAAACAAATGCACGTGGGGCTGTTGCGGGTGTTGCTCATGTTTCTATTCCTGTGGCAGTCTCTCTCTCTCTCTCTCTGTCTATCTGTCTATCTGTCTCGTTCTGTGGATAGACAATGAACACAACAATAGCACCGCAAACGTTTAAATAATCAATGACTCTTGTCTGTCGCTCTGTCTGTGTGTATTTTGTGTGTGCGTATGTGTGTGTGTGTGTGTGTGTGTGTGTGTGTGTGTGTGTGTTGTGTGGTGTAGCCCAAAAACCGTAACTGGCAACTGGACAAGCTGAATTCAATGTTCGTTCATTTGGTTCATTTGATTGGTCTTTCGTTTGAGCGTAGTTCATTATTCATGTGTTATTATTTGCTTAGTGGCCGATGCCACATAAAGTTGACCGCTCACACACACACACACACACACACACACACATACACACATACGCACATACATATGTGTGTTCTGATTTCATGGCAAATCATCAAATTGACATTAAAAATGCTCATCGGTTCGTAATTTCACTTTAAATGTGCAACGCAAGCGAAATAAATCAAAACCAAAAACCCAAACCCAAAACTGGAACTCAACCCGAACATCAACTCGAAGCCGAGACTTGACGTTGATGCCACTTAAGCGCATTTCCTCGACACACCTACATATCAAGGGGTTTATGTGTGCCTGTGTGTGTGTGTGCCTGTGTGTGTAAGTGTGTATGGGTGTGCTTATGCTTCAACATTGCAGCTTACTTACGAGTAAGAGCACAAGTGCAAGCATAAGTATATATATATATATATATATACATATATATATGTTTATATATATATGAGTATGAAGCATAAGTACTTCGAGTGCTTTTCACATTTTCGAACCCTTGCCGAGGGTATTCCAACAAATTGGCAATATTTGTAACAAGTCAAAGAAGACAAAGAATACAGATAAAGCAACCTATTCGAGGCAGGTGGACTGACAGGATCAGAGTGATATAATATGATATAATATGATAGTTAAACCACATTTCTGGAAGTTTGTTAATATTTTGTTGCAACTCGCAAATGTGTGTGTTTCCGATTATGCAAATATATCATTATTATTTTATGCTATATCATAAATCACTTGGCTCGTTTAGGGGCAACACAATAAACATTTGAATCTGATGTTGCACATCCGCAAGTGTATTTTATGTTCGGCTGGCCGAGAAATGACTGTTCTTTCTCTCGTTGCCAGTTGCAACACTTGCCACGCATTTGGCCCATTCATGCGGCACCGTTGCAATCGTGTTGGCAAACGTCACTTTTATTGTTAACACTTTTCTTATGCCTCCGACAGCAGTTGTGAGTGGGTTTTGTGTGGAAAGAGTGTGTTGCAATGAATTCGATGCGATTTACAGTTGCAAATGTGCAACAGCAGCAGTAGCAGCAATAGCATCTGCAGCAGTTGCAGGCCAGAAATGCGCTTCAAGCCACATTGTTGCAATGTGAAAGTAAGAAAGAGCTCACTGCTGCTGATAGCCCATAATGTTGCCGCTCAATATAGTTGCCACATAAAACGGCAGCAAAATGCTTGCCTACTTTACAGAGCAGCAAAATGCCAAAACTCGACATTGAGGATGCAAATAAATAGCTGGCACTCAGTTAAAGGCCAAGGAGCAATCGGCAAGGGACAAAGGGCGCATGGCGATTGGTAAGAACAGAGAGAGAGAGAGCGAGTAAGAGAGAGAGAGAGAGAGAGAGAGAGAGTGGACTGCCACTTGCCAATTGGCAGCGTTGGCTGTCGCCTCAGATCAGTGACACTGTGACTTGATTATAATGATAAAATCTAATTAAAAAAGTTAAACTTAAGATGTCAACTTAATTTTGCAAATGCGTCTCCTCCACAATCCGTGCCGCAGCTTTAGCCGCGTTCTGGGCTTGGCTGCTTTACACTCACAGAAAAGAAACACACTTACATTTAGAAAATTGCCCAAAAAGTTGTTAATAATATGATGACTATTAATTAATATCAGTGATTGAAAAATGTAAGAATACAAATTAACATTTATGCATGTGACAATTAAATTAACACAAAAATTAAAAATGAATAAGAGAATTTTACTTTTTTTTTAGATACTTGTTTCTTAAAACATTCTCTCTGAAATTCCCAACAAAACTCATTCGTAAATTCAGTTGAAAATTAAATGTACTCCCAGGCGAACTCCTCCTTCCTGTCCAGATGTTATTTTCAAAATTAAATCTTATAAATTCTTGACCTGCAGTCAGCAGAAACATATTTAAATGATAAACATAAATGTTCTAATTAATTTTTTAATTTGCAAAACACAGAATTCTCTGTGCACACATGGGAAATTTGCTGATAGAAATATATAAATATTTTCCGAGTGTAGTTTTCATCTTCACCCGCATCTTTTTTTCCTCTAGCTGCTGGTTGTCAAAAAAATAAGAAAAAGAAAAGGGAAAACAAACCCGTTCGACAGCCATTTGCCTTTTCACTTTCTATTGCGTTTCGCGTCGCGTCACATTCGGCTCCCCCTCGCCCCTTCCCCTTCCCCTTCCCGTTCCTCTTTTCCAACTCACTCTTTCTGTCACTGTGTCTATCTGCTGGTCTGTCTTTCTGTCAGCACAAACATCCTAATTACCAAGTTTTTGCCCAAGTCTCAGCTCTCATCGGACTTCTAGTCTGTGTTCAGATCCAATGGGGACACATTCATTGGGGGCATGCTTCGTTGGGTCAGTCGAGCGGCATTCAACCTACTTTACATGTTTTGATGCCGTCTCCATCGACATTGCCATCGCCATTGCCATCGCCATCGCCATCGCCATCGCCATCGTCATCTTCGTCGACTAATTACGTTTGTGCCCATGGACAAGCGTCACCTAATGACCCAAAGCTGCCAACAATGAGAGACGCCACAGAGGCAGGCTGAGAAAGCAAACTTTTGCTTTGTGTTTTACGCACTTTTTGATAGCGTCCCCCGTGCAACTTCTTGGCCCAAGTGCAAATGAGTTGTGTGCGTGTGCCATGCCCCCAAGTACATTTCTAATGACCTTCATTACATTGAGTGCTTTGCCTTGCAACTGCCTCTTTCCCCCTTCCCAACAGTCACTAGTTTGTGTCGTTTCGGTTGTGCGTCAGCTTCGGAAACTACCAAACTCTCGACTCTTTGGCTGGTCAAATATAAAGCAGCAAAAATTGTGGCATAGCTTGAAGGATCCAAAGTATGACTCTGATCCTGTCCAGTGGTAGCCTGTGGCAAGCTGCATGGTCGGTGCGTGCGGGGGACGCTTGTTGTTGCCGTCTGCTTGCACGAACGCCTCGGCAAAAAGAAATTGTGACAAGGCCTGAATTTAACTAAGTAGTTTGCAGCACAGTTTTGCAGTCAACGATGCGATTCATCCCACAGACTGGCTGCTCCCATTGTTGTCGCTGTTGCTGTTGTTGTTGCTGTTGTTGTTGTTGTTGTTGCTTTTGGTGTTTTTGCAGTTTCCGGCTAATAGCTTTGAAATGAGTTTCGCTTTTCGAACCCAGTTTGCTTATGACTTGGTCAGTTGCCGCCCCCTTCGTCGTCTCTCTCGTCTCGCAGAATGCAAAGTTCATTAAAAAACTTATGCGCCGCAAAAAACATTAGCGGTCAGATAGTTTTTATTCTCTTCTTTTGCCGGGTCAGCAAGTGCTATCTATAAATATATATTATTATCATCAATGCGATGTACGTTAATGCGCTCAGCTCAGCGCCTTGAGCAAAACTTTAAATATTTATTATGTCCAATTTAATTCGATGATAATCAATACAAGACTTATAATTGCTTAATGATGCCAATATTAAATCACTTGAGATTGTATCGTGAAAAATTATAATTTATTAAAATGGTTCTACATCAAATAATTAAAAAAAAAACGGTTAAAAAAAAATAAAAAACTTAAATGTGTTAAATTATTTGTACTTGTTAAATAACTGAAATGCATTATGCAATAATTTAACAAAAACTGTTAAAAAAAAAATAAAAAACTTAAATGTGTTAAATTACTTGAACTTGTTAAATAAATAAAAAAAACTTTAAAAAAATAAAAAACTTAAATGTGTTAAATTACTTGAACTTGTTAAATAAATAAAAAAAACTTAAAAAAAATAAAAACTTAAATGTGTTAAATTATTTGTACTTTTTAAATAAATAAAATGCATTATGATATAATTAAAAAAAAAAGTGTAAAAAAAATAAACTTAAATGTGTTAAATTACTTTAACTTGTTAAATAAATAAAATGCATTTCACTAATCACAATTTCCAGCTAATATTTTTGATTACAATTTTTGCCTCTCGGCCTACGTTAATTAAAGGTACTTGGCTTAAGATATAAACTTATATCTTGTGTGCTAGCGAAAGTTGTCTTCAAGTTTCTGATTTATGACGCCAGTTATGTTCACAGCTCAGCAAATAAACCGAGGAGCAGAGGAGCAAAGGCTGAATGCAAATGTCATTTACAGAGCACATTGCTCATACGCCATGCGAAGAGGCAGCTGTTTTATCAACTCTTCCCTTGCCACACTCCTCTTATTCCTTCTATCATTCACTTTTTGTTATATTGGATGCCCTGTTGTTCTGGGTGCGATTTAAGCTCCTGCTGCTGCTGCTCTTGCTCCTGCTGCTGCTCTTGCTCCTGCTGCTGCTCCTGCTGCTGTTGCATCCTTTGGTCCAGATCCATTTCCACTTTTCGTGGTCGTTTGAAGTTTTTATCCTTATTTATCTTCATAAAATATTCATGCACTTTGCTTTCGGCTACTTTATTTATATTTGTGCAGTGCAGTCCTGAGTACTCTCCGAGCACTTTTCGGGTGACCTGCTCCTGGTCAGTTGGGATTGGTGCTCGTCTTCACCTTATCTGGCCGGTTGAGCACTCGACTGTGCTTTGGTTGCTTTCAATTAAAAATTGTTTTTCAGTACATTTGAGTTGATTGATTTTTAATTGGTTGCAAGTGAAGAAAGCAGTTTCAGACAAATAGTGTGCGAGCTCTTAAGCGCACATAGCCACACACACAAACACACACACACACGCACACACACACACACGCACACACACACACGCAACACACTCACCGCACAAACAGAAACAAACGTAAAACCTTTTAAGAGGCAGCCACCCCCCTCCTCACACTCCCACCATGAATAAGTTTTCTGCCGCAATGCTTATATATTATTGACGAAGCATCTGGCTAGCAGCGATACAACGTGGCAACAACGCCCACTCATCACACCCATTACATTTGTTGCCCCCTGTCTCCTCACTAAGCTCAGCAGAATGCAAATTGCATGGGTCACGTCTGCGGCTTTTGTGGCTCATAAATTCTTAACAAGGATTTTGAACATTGCAATAACAAAATCCCGAAAAAAATTAGAAATAAGAAATTAGAATAAAGTATGAAATTATTTAAATGGCAAGTAAAACCAAAAAAAAAAAACAAATGTTGTTAACTGACTTTTAATTTGCCCAAAAAAGAGAGGCGACATGTGTGTGCTGCAGGATGGGGTGAAGGGGCCACCGGATGTCCGCAAGGGTTGAAGCGGCGACAAACTTGTTTAACGCTTGTCAAAAAAAAAAGAAAGAATAAAACAAAAACAACCGGCTCAAAGAAAGGGGCGTCAAATTACAGCCGAAAAGGGTAACAGGGCCCCCCAATTTTTGGTTAGACAACCCTTTCTGATGAAATATTAGCAACAATCTGGCAAAATTGAAGTTAAGCAAACAAAGTAATAACTGCCATCGGCTGCCCTGCCGCAAAAGGCACAACAACCAAAACAGGGTTGCCGAGTTTCCCCCTCGGCTAGAGCAGAGCCCACATATCATTTATACCCACTGCGGAAACTCTGCCAGCGGCTGGTGTTTATTGTCTGAAGTAGAGTTTCCAAAGCTTCTTCAAAAGTTCCAATTGCACTGCTCACTAAGTTGTACTTGTGAATGTCTGTTAATTATTCTACGTTTGGTGAGCTCTTTTCTTCTTCTTATAATTTGAATATCGATCGATCGATAATAATCGATATATTATTGAGAACTGAATAATATCGTATGCTGCTTGCAGTCAGTGTTTGTTTTGCTCGGAAGCAAACTATTCCTTGTGCACTTGACTTTGTGTTATTCACGCCACACACACACACACACACACACACACATATATATATATATATATTATTTAAGGACATAATCGTAATCACTTATCGTTTTGTATGACAGTTTTGTTGTCTCTGGCGGCAACGCGTGGCATATGAATGATACGCAAAATGAGTGCGACTTTTGGCAAAAACAAGCATCAAAAAGCTGTGCAACAAATAAAACAACAAAAACAACAACAGCAGCTGGGTGTGTGTGTGTTTGTGTGTGTGTCTCTGTGTCCGTCCTGGGCTGTCGCAGTTACCTGAAATTTATGGCAAAGCTGTCAATATGTGTGCTTGTGCATATGTGTGTGTGTGTGTGTGTATGTGTGTGTAACATCGTGTGTGTACGAACATTTTTGTAATGTTTTTTTTTTTGTTTATTTATTTATTTTTTTTTTTTTTTGGGTTTTAGCAGCTTGTTTTTTTGCTTGTCTGAATTATGACTGAGCAGAGCGGCGCAGTGAAAGTCTAGAGGAGAACACACAGAGGCCCTTTAGCTGCAGGGGTCGAGCTGCTGGCTGGGAGCCCGATAAGTTAGTAAAGGACACATGTCCTTGTCGAGAGCCCTGCTCCTTGTTGCTGCTGCTACCGATGCTGCTGAAGCTTCTGCTGCTGCTGCTGCTGCTGTTGGTGATGTTGTCGTTGTCGTCGATGTTGTTTTTGTTAGAAAATTGTTTTTGAAATGGCTAACAAGCTATTAGCAAACAAACAAAACGCTCTTCATGCTGATGACGCTGAGTTTTAGGAGCCCTCTGAATACTGTCTACTGTCATTTAGCAGCTGTTGCATGCCACCCCATGCCCCTGATAAGCGACGTTTAAGCATTTGGGTGGGGGTGGGGGTGGGTTTGCCAGTGCAGCTCCTGCTCCATTTCTTGAGCATCAATCAACAACTATGGGAACAACAATTCATTATCAAGCTGAGTGCTGTTGTTGTTGTTATTGTTGTTGTTGCTGTTGTTGTTGTTGCACTGTCACACCTAGCCAATGATTTATGATTGTGGCACCGATGCTAAAAAAAAAAATCAAAAATGTGAGACGCCATTTAACTTGTTGTCTGCTTTGTGTTGCATGAATGTTGAATGACAATGGGTACAGTGAGACCGTAAGAGACAGAGAGAGAGAGAGAGAGAGAGAGATAGAGAGAGAGGAAAATGTCAAATCACATCAAGGCATATGTTGCAGCAAATGAAATTCATTTTGCCCTCAACTAGTAGTTGTCGATGTTTGTCAAATACATAAGAAAAGTCGGCGCCGCCCATCAGAAATGTAGGCAACAGTTTTCTACCCGTTAACAAAATTTCGACTTTTTTTTACAGTCGTTTCACAGTTGAAAAACTGCAAATCGAATGTTGGAATTGAATTAAAAAAAAACAATAAAATAAAATAAAGTTTAGTGAATGTGCCTGACAAGCCAGCTGATATGGGCGGATGTGGATCTGTTAAAAATTGGAAAAGTTGCTGAGCTCCAAAAACGTATGAGCCGAATATATATATATATAACTGTATATGTATATATATATATATATGTGTGCGTGTCTGTCTGTGTTGGTGTCTGTGTAACATAGGAAAAAAAACAAGTAAAAAACAAGTAAAAAACATGAAATCAATTAATATTTGCAGCGATAAATCCGCACATACCAAATACCCTTCCACTTAACATCCCATATACATAGATACACCCACACACACACGCACCCCCACTCACACACACACACACCACACTCGTCGCCTCTTCAAGCAGACAAAACAAAAATTTAATAAAAAGGCAAACAAGCAGAAGGCAAAGAGAAACTCAGCTAAAACAATACAAAAGGTGCCCCCCATCCACATCCGGCGCTACACATGTGTGTGTGCGTGTGTGTGCATGTGTTTGTTTTTGTTTCCGCTTCCCGCTACCCGCTACCCCATTGCCATCTTCCTTGCTCACGTCCTGGGCCCACTTAGAGTTTATTAGCTGGCTGCGTTTTTGCCTGCTTATTAAAAATCGCAAATGGGGAATGGTGCCACTTCCCTTTGACCAGACCAGAGCTCCTGATTATGAGCTTAGGCACACGGAGTCCATGCATTCCAGTAAATTCTCAGCATCTCTCCCACTGCTGCCACACCCCCCTCTTCTGACTTCAAGCCCACTTTCTTCACTGGTTGCTTAGATAGCTTACCTTTTTGGGTGGCCGACAAAACAAATGACAACCCAAATTATTTTGACACCATTACCGAAAATGTTCACCACACACACTCACACACATGCAAACGTGTGTGTGGATGTGTGTGCACATGAAGCTGCACGCTCAAGTGGCAGCTAGACGTGAGGCTTGGCTGGGGGCGGCAGCTGAGGCGTGGCAGACATGGCAACATATTGTGCCATGTTCTATGGAACAAAAACACTTGCACACACACACACAAACATGCACACCAGCACACACACACACACACACACACATATAGGCAAACATAGTCTGCCAAAACGAGACTCGCTCATGGAAATTGTTGGGGACGTTAGCATTGCTTCTGTTTCACTGTCTGCCCGCCTCCGTCCGTTCGTCCTCTCTGCCTCCCTGCCTCTCCCCCCTGTCGGCCAACTGGTCGTCTGGTCGTGCTGTACGTGCGTGGCGCGCGTTGTTGCAAATTGCCAGTTAAAATTTCTGACATGTCAGCAAACGGCGACGCCAGCGCCAATTCACCATGGGAATGCTTCTGGGGCGTCAACGGAAAATTGTCAGTCAGTTAGTCTGTGCTCCAACTCCATTTTATCGTTCAACTATTATTGATAAATTCTTCACTGAAGTCGTATCGATTCAAGTTCTTCTGATCGATATTATACAAAAAGTGAAATGATCGATTAATTAAGAACTATCGATAACTGTTGTAAGTCAAAGCTTTACAAATACTACTTAATAATTTGGATATAATGAATATATATAATGGCTGTACGTTATTCTCAATCGATAGGCAGCTGAATATAACGATAGCAAATAATCGATAATTTATTATATTGTTTCCATAGACATTTTTTCGTATTAATTCTTCCTCACCATCCGCACGGAACAGGTGTTCTGGCTCTGCTTATTTTGTGCAACACACTCAACCATGGTGTGCCTATTATGCAATTCGTGTGTGTGCGTGTATGTGTGTGTGCGAGTGAGCGAGTGTGTGTGTAAGGTTGTCCGGCTAAGTGGTATCTGCTGAGGGATGCAACGATGTTGGCGAGACGGCAGCAAACTCGACCGGAAATCAACAACATTTGAACGCTTTTCGATTCGAAAAATTACGACATGCAGCTCGCTACCAGGACGAGTACACTAAGAAAAAAAATGTGTTCAATGTGTAGAAACATCAGTCTCGTAACTTGTCATATATAAGGGAAGAGTTTGCTCGCTTAAATAATAATGAGCTTTAAATTACAGGGGAATGTTTTTAATATACATTTCTAGATATTGAATGAATATATTAATATATTTTACAAGAAAAAATAAATAGTTTTTTTTTTTAGTTAATAAAAAGATTAAAAATGAAAGGTTGTGCTCTTAAATCATATACGGGGTTCTGCTTTAAAACTTCGTTATATTACATAGAAGTTTCTGTGAATTGTGAAAGTAATGTTTGTTATAAAATTAATTTTTTTTTATCTATTTTTTTTAACAATTTAACTTAACAATTTAATTAAATGTTTTAACTTAATAATTTAATTAAATGGCTTGTTCCTAAAATCGTAGATTTATTATGCAAAAAGATTAAAAATACATTGTTATAGAAATCTTTTTATCTTTGCAATGTTTGCAGATTAAAGAAATATGTACTTAAGATTGTAAAGTATGTCTGATAAAAAGTGGTTTTGCTTCTAAGAAAATAATAATATTTAATTCGAAAATATATTTGTCAGGTAACCAATTAATTTAAGATAATTGTGATTAAAAGGTAATGTTCTATATTCCGGGTGATATTTAAATATAAGTGTAGGATAACTTCGACGGCAACAGCAATGGTGCCCAACACACTCACTGACTGACTGACTGACTGACTGACTGACTGACTGACTGATTGACTAACTGTTAACCGTAGCGACAAGATTCTAATTGAAAGGCAACTGACGGCGCTCGGCAACATTCTGAATAATATGCATATGGATGGATCCGGAGCCTTGTCCGTGCACGTACCCGGATAAAGGTGTCACCTGCACTCCGTCAGCAATGTCAAATTCTGCCGTTATCTGCCTGCTAGTGTGTGTGTTCAATGCAACGTTTAATTTGAGCAATTTTAATTTAACCCCCCCAGAAACTCACCCGCATTCAATTCGGTAACTGAGCTGTCATCATGTATCACATGTGCAACGTATCCAAAGTTGGACTCGAAATAAATTGCTTAGCTGTTAACTTAAACATAACTAAAACACACACACACACACACACACACACAGAGCACACAGATATTGTGATTAATGTGAGCAGTGGCTCATTAACTCTTGTGCCGTCGTCGATTATTGATATTTACTTATGGCTCTGCCGGTTTCGGGCCAGGTAATTGTCAACGCCTGCACACGGCCTTCAGGTAGCTATGGCCATAACCATAGCCATAGCCATAGCTATGTATATAATTGAAATTGAAAACTAAATGCTCACCAAGCTATAAATATCTATAAAATCAGAGGCAACAACAAGCGAACAAAATACGCAATGTGCGGGGCGCATTCAAGGGCATTCGACATAAGTCTAAAACGTGCCACACAACAGCAAAACGAAAACGCAAATGAAACTGAAATTGGTAACACACACACACACACACACACACACACACAAGTAGCGATGGGTCTAAAACTGCATTCCAATGTTGATCATCGTTGCGAGGGTGAGGGTTAAATGCAAGGATGGCCATTGCTTTGACCCCAGCTCTGTTCCGCTCCTCAGTCTCCTCAGCAACTGCTCAAGTATGCAAAGCACAAAGCGCGAACAATAAAAACAAAAATAAACACACTCAAAATAAATTGACTGAAAAATTAAGGCAAAAAGCCCAACAAACCACAAAAAAAAAAAAAAAAACCAAATAGCGCGATCAAATGCCATTGAAATGTCAGTTGGCCACGCTAAAGTGTTTTGGCCATAACGCATTCGAGTATCGAGTAATGTGTGCGGTTCAAGTTGGGTCACTAGCTGCTGGCAAATTGGAATTGGTTGAGGAATTGGTATTCGACTGGGCAACGGACACTTGACTTTGGCCGTGCGACAACTGACAAACTGACAAACTGACAAACTGAACAATTGTCAATCGAGTGTTGTGCATTGAAAACAGCTGCCAAAAATTAGTTTTGATTGCCAGCAATCGTACATATGTATGACACTTGACGGATAAGATACATATTTGGCTTTTACTGTAGTTGTTGTTGTTGTTGTTTTGCGCATTATCTCAAGTGGCAGTTGCAAGTGTCTGCTTTTGGCAGCGAGTAACTGAAATGGTCGTTTGACGCCTGTCAAAGTTCATCTTCTGAACTTAACAAGATGTCGAACGTTTGCTGAACATTGAATTGTGTTAGCTAGTTTTGTAAATACTGTTATTACAAAAATACAGAATTAATTTAGAATATTAGTGGTAATAAAAGCCAGTTGAAAACTATTTTTAATATTAACAAATAGTCACCAAATAATAACCAAAATTCAATTTATATTTGTATTTTATTTTATGTTTTCATAATTGTACTGTTAATTCAGTTTAAAGCTGTAATTAGAGATTAAATTGGACCTACAATATATATGTATATATATGATATATATAAATTACATAATGTTGTATAATTTAATTACTGTCAGAGAAGCGGGAGAAATTTGTTTACACCATTTGAGAAAATAAAATTTCAGTTTTAACTTTTAATCGTAGCTGACCTAAAAGAAGGTAACAAGAGACATCCTTCACCCAGTGTGAATATTAATATGAGTAGGCATCTGATGAGATCACGTACCCTTATGCTAATTAGGCGTACAGAATGTCAATCTTTCAATCTCTCAATATAATCGTTCACATAACGTTCACATTACAATCCCAATGACAAATGCATTATCAGAAATGAAGAGCGCTCGGCAATGGTCCTCAATGTGGCACATCCCTTGTGCGTGGCTCTCAACCCCCCCAACTACTTAAATACCTTTGTATATATATATATATTTATATATACGTGTGTGTGTGTGTAGTTGTGTATAGCAGCATATCGTTTTATCTATAACAATTTGCCCGTCGCTTTGTTTTCATTGTTGGCTGTCACTCGGCGATTTGGCGCACATTGATAGATGATGCGCTAGAGAACTGAACTCAGCTCAACTCGCAACTCGGAACTCGGAAGGGGCAACTCGCAACTAGCAACTGGCAACTGGCAACTCGCAACTCGACGCTAATTTGGTGTGACAAATTGCAGAGAGAAACGACATGTCAATTTCTTATGGATTGTCCTGCGCTTCACTTCAAGTGTCTGTCGCCTGTCTATTCAATTTGAGGAATGCCGCTGGGGAAGCAGCCTTGATTGGGGCACTTACGGCACGCACTTAATGCCAGTTTGACATGCAACTGAGGCGTTTACCGGATTTGCCGTCTATAGTTACAAATATAGATATTTATATATGTACGGAAATCTGAGTGTCTCTCTCTCTCTCTTTGTTTCTTACTCTCCTTGCTTATGCAAATCACTGTAGCTATAAGTATAAATCTATATATATTATATATACATAAGTATATATATATATATATATATTTCTTGCGCAAATGCTAATCTATTTTGTTTTCTGTTTCAGTATCCGTTCTCGCCATTTGCAGGGCCCAAAATTAATGGTAATTTCATGCTGTCATTGCGCAAAAATCAACACGGCCCCCGAAGCGCCAAGAGAACAAAACATAAAGGTAGGCAACGTAGCTGTGGTAATTAAAAGTCTATTAGGGGTAGGCTCCACAACTTACAGCAATAGCGTAATTCCATTTCCCCATCACATTTTCATTGTTAAAGCTACCAAAAGCTCATCGTCTTATATTATAGCCCAAAAAAAAGGGTGAGGACGGTTTCTTTTTGGCGGTTCGTGTCCTTCGCAAAATATGTGCAAATATAAAAATAAAATTGGCAGGACGAGTGACTAGGCACAAATGGGAACTGAGGGAACTGAGGGAACTGAGGGAACTGTGAAAACTGAGGGAACTGTGGAAACAACGATACTTTGATAACAGCAAATTGAAAAGTTGTCTCCCTCTTTTGTCACGCCAAACTCAATCAGATCTTGAGCTAATGTTGTGCCATTAAGCAAGATTTAATTAATATCAACAGAGAAGTGTAAGGCAAAGAGAGAGAGAGAGACATCCTCAGAGCTCCATACTTACTAGAAGAGTTTGAGTTTCAGTTTAGTAAATCCTATATTAAAGGAATACCAATCTCAGCGAATAAAGATGTCGCCAAGGAAACCTTCATGTGGCAAGTTATTCCCTAAATTAGATTTGTGGAATTATCGTTATAAAATGTGAGAGGAATTGGTGTGAGTAGATTGAGAATCATATTTTTAATAGTTTTTATCTAAGCACTAACCAAGTGATGCTTGTCAATTCGATGGCTCTTCTTCCATCAACCAGAGTGTGATAGAGACAGAGACAGAGAGGGAGAAAGAGAAAGAGAAAGAGAGAGTCCGATGAGATCAACTGCCAAATTAAAACTGAAGAAACATGGTAAACCGCTTTAAAGACTTGACAATGGTTTATTTTGAGTTACGACCTTGATTTATTGCGCTGTTTACCATCTCAATTAACCGAATGGGCCAAAGTGATTAGATCATCACTCAATAAGTTAACTACGCGTAGCTTATGTACATCTCTCGTACATCGTTTAAGAATTCCACATAAACATTATTAGTTATGTATAACTGTGCTGTGCGTGCATAAATTTGTATATACATATATATAGTTTGTATATAGATGTGTATTAAATGGCTTTCTCCACACAAGCAAGCCAAGTGTTGCAAGTGGGTTAGTCGAACATTCATTCATTAAAACGCAGATAGAAACCAAACCATTTCAAATGATATATGAGTGGAGCACCAAAGCGAGGTTTAATTGAAATGCATTTTGGCACTTGGCTGCTGAATCATTCATTATACATATGTACATAGATAGATATGATGTATCTATGGATATGTACATGTATGCAACAACACACGTTGTTGGCTGATGGCTCGTGCTGTTGCAGCACCTGTTTCTTATCTGATTTGTCATGCCGACCTAAGCAGAGGTAGCCGCCGTACCCCAAGTGGCAGTGGTAGATTTTGCCCAACGCTAATTAATTATTTTTATGCGCATAATTAAGTGATGTACACAGATTTTTATTTTTATTTGTTTTCATCATGTTTGCACTGGCGACTCACTCGTGCTGTATGCGATGCGTGGCTGTGTTTTGTTTTTAGTTTTGTTTTATTTTATTTTGTTTTGTTTTGTGTTTAGGCCAAAGTTTCGCCAGCGATTTTTCATACATCTTGGCCATAATGGCCAGCAATTACGTTTGCCATCCGGCTGGTTGGCTGGCTAGCTGGCTGACTGGCTGAAGTCCATCTTTGATGATCATTATCATTATAAACATAATAATAATAATAAACATAATCGTAATCATAATCGCAGTTGGGGCTAGATGTAGTCGTCTCTCATCTGCCGGAAGTTGGGCATACGAAAAATGTTGTAGGTAATTGATGCCCTGGCCTGCTCGGGTCGGGTCGGGTCGGGTCTGGTCTGGTCTGGTCTGGTCGGACTGTATGGCTTTTTTCTGTTTGTTTATTTTTTTTTTTTGATTTTCATGGCTAGTTGAGTTGCTTTTTGTGCAAAGCTTTAAATTTCACATCGAGTTGCTCAATTTATTTATGCGATTGCTTTCCGCAAACCTGCCAACGTGAAGTGTGATTGATTGCAAGGATTTGCAAGCGGAAATGAAGAAAATTCTTTATTTTATATAAATTATGAGATCATTCAAAAAGCAAAAGCCAAAGCATTGTCATTAGTTTGTATATATGTATGTGTATTTATATTTTTGTAATTAACATTGTCATTAAATGTTTAACATTGACTCAACAATACAAACTATCCATTAACAGTATCAAAATAGAATTTCCCATTAATTATGCAGTTCTGCGTGGCTTTGCTGGCAATGTCAGCATCGCTTTCCGAACGATTATTATTAACTTTTAATGTTTATACTGTTTTTAAATGTGCGCCAACGAGTAAATGACAACATTACATATATATGTATGTATGTGTGTGTGTGTGTGTGCGTGTGTACAATTCAATATTTAATGTATTCGTGTAGGTTTTTTAATACCTATACTTTTTTTTTTTATCATTACATCGTTGATGGACTTAATATTTTTTCAATCATACGCCTTGTTAATTGCGTTAAGCCCCAGTCAATTATCAAATATACAAACCACAGTGATGATGTTCATGATGTTCATGTTGATGATGATGATGATGTTGACTAAATAATAATGAAGATAGACCAGAAGCCCTGGCTGTGCAGTTGATAGAGGAGAGTTCGTTGCCAGAGTCAGCCGACGGCTTGTTCACATTTTTAATTATAATTCCATGACGTTAACGACTTGTCTGTTGTTATTTTAAATAGTTTTGCCATTGCTATTGCCATTGTTTGTCGTTGTTTTTGTTGTTGTTGTTGTTGTTGTTGTTGTTGTTGTTGTCGTTGTCGTCGTTGTCGTTGTCGTTGTTGTCGTTGTTGCCGACAGATGACATGACGGGTTTAACAGTAGCTGACATCATGAATTGGCCAAAGCAACGTATGCTTATATACAAATCTACCTATCTATGGACTGTTACCCAGCTCCGGACGGGTGCACAAAGCCAAGGAGACTTAAAGATCACAAAGATTGAACGCAAGCAGAAAAGTTGACCATGACAAGAAAACTATAAAGAAATCGAAAGAAAATCTGCTCGAATTAAAATACTTAATAACTAAAAAAAAACTAATACAATGACACAGTATATAGAGCTAAGTGCTCTATATATATATATATATATATGTATATATGTATATTAGATATTCTTAAGTCAACATTTAATGCTGCATGTGTATTTTAGGCGATGATTACTGTTATCTTATCTAAAGCTGCTACTCGTTTGGTATCCACTTTAAAGGGTTTTCTATAATTAGCTAGATTTTTCTTATTTTCATACTTGACTATAGAGAGTGATTCAGATCTTCACAACTTATATTGTATCAGATAGGCTGAATTGTGATCTAAATCAAATTGAGTTACTTCTTAAAATAAACTAAAAGCAAATCTGCAATTTGCAATAGGAAAACACACATTTTAGATATGTTGAAATATTAAAAGTTAAATCAATTACTTAAAAAATATACATCACAAGAAAACTAGGAATCGAGTTGGGAAAATCTAATTTAATGGCAAAGAAAATTCTTAATACAATAAAGACAACTTAGGAACTTTACTAAGAACTAAACCATATGATAAACACCATCTAAAAAGATCTATTGATAATTGCCTAAACTTAAAAAAAAAAAAAAAAATATCAGGGAGAACGAGAGAGAGAGAGAGAGAGAGAGAGGATAGGAGCGATTCAAATAACTGAATAACCGATCTTGGCAACAACCTTTGCTTAAACAGCAAACGCCAAACAAAGCTGCGCCTTAAATCAGTTTTTTTTTTATTTTTTATTTTTTTTTTGTTAGCTTTTAATTTTGCTTGTTGAGGTTTTTTGAACTCTAGACAAGCGGAAGTCGGAGCACTTATGACTCATTTGATGGATAGATGCAGATAAAGGTAAGGTTGCTGCCCAACGAGAAGAGTCGTCACAGCCTACAAAAAGCGACATGCGATGCTTTTCCTTAACTTAATTTTTGGTGTATATTTTTGGTAAGACGGATAAATTCCAGTTACAACCATGAGATATTTTTGGGGGGCTGACCCTTCAGAAAGTAATAAAACCATTGAGAAGCAGCATTTGTCTTTAGATGTCGTATTGTAGGTGTGGATGTCTGTTTATATATACATATATATATATATATATATATATATATATAAATGTGTGTGTGTGTGTGTGGGGGGGCGGAATTCTCAGCCACTTCAACACTTCATTTAATAAATGTTGTAAACACGCACGAATTGAATTATTTATGCTTAGTTGTCATAAATTCATTTGGAGTGGGATGAGGGGGGTGTCTGGTGGCACACCCACGCACATGTTGAGGTGTTGCATGGCTGGGAGGGGTTGTTTCCCCTGCTCCAACGTGTCAAACAGATGTGTGGCAATTAAGTGAATGTTGTTGTAGCTGTTGCCATTGCCGATGACTGACAATCGCACTCACATGACACAGAGAGGCGCCTCTATTTTTATTCACATGATTTACGATAGCTCCCAGAGACAGGGACATAGAGAGAGAGAGGGGGAATCGACGAAGGGCAGGGGGAACTGTGATAATGTGGGGTGAAATGAGGAGTGGAGAGGAGGGTTGAGCTATTTGAGGTAAGCTATCAAAAATATATGCATAAAATTGAAATTTGTAATTAGCCATGCGTTGGCACTTAGCTGCAATTGTTGCACTTACAATTGCAGCTGCCGCTCCGCCGAAATGTTGGCAATTAAATTATGCGATGTGCCCTTTTTCACTGACCCATTTCCTTAGGCAAAAAATGCAAAAAAAAAAAGGAAAAAAGAGAGAGGGGGAAAGGGGAGCAGATAGCGAATAATGTGCACATTACTGAGGCACTGGGCTAAAAGGATGCCTCAAGAACTCAAACAAAAAAGTCGCAAAAGCCCTACACTACCTTGCCCCTGCCCTGCCTCAAATTTTCAACGCTGTCTGCATTTGTCTGCCGCCGACAGAAATGAAAATGAAAATGGAATTAAGCACACAAGTTTTCCTAAGTATGTACCGAGTGCATGTATATATATATATATATATATAAATATATATGTGGATATATATATATGTGTGTGTCAGATTCGTAGAACTTGTGGATATTTGTGTACGTATTTCTTTGGCTGCTGCACACGCTAGATACTTGCCACACATGCCCAGTGAGACGACGTGTGGCAAGGCGAGGCGAGGCGAGGCAAGGCGATGGGAAAGCGATGCGAAGCGGAGCGAAGCGCAAACAAAAAGTTCAAGTATCCTAACAGTGTCTTATGAGTGCTTTGTCTGATTGTGAGTGCATGTGAGTGTTTTGTGTGAATAAGTGTTTAAACTGTTACACTCTTCTTGCAACTGCTGCTGTTGCTGCTGTTGCCGCTGTTGCCTTTGCCTTTCCCAGTGAATTCACTTGCATTCTCATTGGTGTGTTTTTGTTCCTCTTCGGCTCTTTGCTGCCTACAAAACTCAACTTGACTCAACTAAAATGGGGCGTTTATGTACTTATATTGTTATATTTCCTTGACTTGATTTGTCTTTCAGTTTGTCTATCTATCTGCCACTCATTTTCTACACTTCATTTCCTCGTTTTCCCTTGCGACCGACCACTTTATTAGTTTATTTCAATTTGAATACTGAATATTCTGTGGACTTTTAAATCTGAATCTTTTGCATTATTAATAATTCGAAATGTCAATACAAATGTTTATGTTAAATGTTACAAATGTTACAAGTTAAACGCACAAAAATATCACATTATTTGTTCATTTAATCTGAGATGCAAAATTACAAAATATTTGTTACAGTTTTGACCAACCAATTATGCAATTTGGAAAAAAGTAATTTATTGCATAAATGAGCCTTTTCAGGCTCAATTAGTGGTTACATTGCACAAATCGGACTAAAAATTATATGCAAAATCATTAATTAATGAATGCTGATTACAAATATGCAACTTTTTAAGTTCTCCATAAAACGTAAACATTTTCATTTAAACGACATAAGTGGAATATTAAATTTTGCGAAAAGTATGTAAAGTGATCGAATGACTTCAAATCTGGAGTATAAATTTTCTAATTTAAATTTATCAATATATTCACCCATTTCATGAATATCGAATATTCACTATGATCAACATTTCGTACAACAATTATTGCTATTAAAATGTATATTTGTATTTTAAAAAATGCGTTTACATATCTTAAAAAATCAAAAGGTAACCATTTCACATTCTGTAGTTGATCGAGAATCTTAGAAATGTTGGTTTTTCTTAATTTAAAGGCAGGGTTCAGTGTATCCTGCTCATCGTCTAGCAATTTTTACCTATTCAAATAGGAAATTAGAAAAACTCATAGCTTAGATACTTTTGTATCTCATGCCCTCGATTCGTCAATGGCACTCTTTGGGCGAATAGGCAGAGGATATTTTCCGTGTCGGCTTTGATTAGATAGCAGGTAAAGGAAATGAGTTCCGAGCTATGCGAATAATAAAGCTGGTTGAGCTCACTGGCAATTGGTAAGTCTGGAGAGCTCTGTAAAACAATGACAGTGGCTCAGTCGGAGACGGAGTCGAAGTCTGGGGACAAAGGCAATCAACAGGCAGAGAAGCGAGCTGTTACTGAAAGCAGCCGGCGAATTAATCTCTCCGATGGCAAAGTTGAGAACGGAGAACGGAGAAATGAGAACTGAGAACTGAGAATGAGGCCGCCGGGAAGCATATGGCGCTGCGTGCCGACAGGACTTTAATCATTCAGGAGCCGTGGCAGACAAGTCTGCCAGACTTGAGCCATGGCCCGTTACAGCCTCCCCCTCCCCCAACCAGAACCCGTCTGTCCGCTCGCGTCTGTCAGTCAACGAATGTGTTTTGAATTATTGTGCTGTAAATTCAAAAAGGATGATGCGCCGGGTGAGGCTACCGAGGGCGGGGATCTGGGCAATGCGTGTTGGGTGCTTGGTGCAGCTACTCTACTCGAAAAATGGCAAAACAAAAGGATATTGTGACAAGGATTTATTAGTATGTATGCGCTCTGCTCTGCTCCGCTCTGCTCTGCTCCGGTCTGCTCTGGCGACAGCGCAGGGTAGCCGTGTCCATTGTCTTGCCCTGCCCGTTGTCATTTATGAATTTCAGGGTTGATTTGAGACACACTCACACACACACACACACACACACAGACATAGTTGACAGCCGCGAAGCTGCTGCTGGAGTGTGTACACTCGAAAAAAATAAAGTAGCTAAAATGCTTTCATTAAAATTTAGAAAATCGCTGTTAAACGGAAATCAACCTGAAGAAAACTAGGAAGTATTTTTTTTATTTATTTATTTTTATTTTTTTTTTTTAGCATTAAATTGTTTATCTAGGAAATAAATTTCTCAATAGAAAAAACGCTTAACTTACATTTATTACCCTTTGAATCGAAGAAGAAGACAAATTAGATAAGTCCTTGTGTTAAAGAAAAATCCAACTTGGAAAAACATACGTTTCTGAAAAACTCTTTTCTGCTGACAAGCCTGAAATTTTTTGTATTTATCTAAATTCGTAGTTTTTCAACACTGCAATAAATTAATTTTTGTGCATTCAGTGAAAAATCTCGAGTGGATTTTTTTTTTGTGTTTGCTGTGTGTTCTGAAGGGGGGGGAGGGGTAGGAGGTTTATCTGAGGAGAGACTTGCCCGCTCAAGTGTCAAAGCGCAATTATTGCTCATTGCAGCGCTTCCGCTATTTGTGCATATGTATCAGGACACCAGCAGATCCTGCGTCCTTTCAACTCGTACTCGAACTCAACTCAACTCGACTCGTCTCGTCTCGTCTCGATTCATTCTCGACTCATCTCGACACGACTCGCTGCGGCTCAGCTGCGATTTATTGCATTCAATCTGTTTTCGAAAATATGCTGCACTCCATCCCCATCCCCATCCCCATCCCGATCCCGATCCCGCCCGCACCTCTCCTATTTTACTCTACTCTACTCTACTCGAGTGCTTTTGTTTTGTGTTTTTGTATTTGTCTCTTTTTCTATGCTTGCACTTTGGTTTAATTACATAGAAAATGTGCTCATGGCAAATCCTCAATGACAAATGTTTTGCTTCTGTCCCAGGCCCAGACTAGACTGTGTTGTGTCAGCTTGGAAAGTTAAGCTTTTGAGTAGTTACGGAATTGAGCAGGTGACACGAGATTTATCTAGCAATTGATGCTGACTGCGATCAGCTTTAATGTTCGCAGACTTCTTGGCAACAATCCCCAAAATCTGTAAATGGCCAAAATACAATTTGAGGCACACGCGAACTGTTGCCACCCACACTTATCCACTTAGGTAAAACGCAAAACGGGCAACCAACAACATTTGACTAATTTATTTAATGGCCTGGTTATTACACGAACATGACGCTGAGCCTTGGGCAAAAAAGGATGGTGGTGGGTGTGGGTGCGAGTTCGGGATTGGGGGGAATCTGTTCTCCGGCTAACCCATTGGAGCCCATCTATGTGTAGCAGGGACCCAAAACTCCACTTAGGAGCTGCCTGCATTTACCAGGCATTGAATAATGGCCAAATCTGCTGCAAAAGTTTTATTGCACTTGCCAAATTAATTTGCCACAAAGTAGAAGGCGCCAGACTTGTTGTTGTTGTTGTTGTTGCTGTTTGGCTGGCACTTCGCTAATGTGGACTACTTGGCAATGGAAATGGAAATGAAAATGGCAAAGCAGGGGAAATGGAAATGGAAATGACTATAGAAAGCAACAACAGCAACAACAACAACAACAACAATAGCGAAATGTGGAGGTAGCTGAGTCTTGGGCTATATTTTTTTTTTTTTTTTGGGTCTTCAGTTTTGGGAATGAATCCCCATCCGCTCCTAAATGTGCGTTCATTAATTTAATTTTTCATTATGCAGCGGCAAATGAAAAGTGTCATAAGACCGTTTTTCGGCCCCACAAGCGCCATGAGCCATGGCCATAAACAAAAGGCCAGCAAAACGAACGAACTGTTAGACCCGAAAAGGCAGCACCTTTTATTTTAATATTTGGTCATTAAAAACAGTTTCCAGACTCACTAAGCGCAAGACGTCGGCCCCAAAAACCTAAAGCGCTGCCACCCTCCTCCCCCCCCCCCCCTTTGGAAATGAGTTCAATCCACAATGTTTTTGATTTCGTTTTTTACACACACACACGCACACGCACACACACATATACGAGTTGCTTGTGTTTTTTTTTTATGATGACAGCGCAAAATGCCGAGAAAAATGCGTAAGGGAAAACAAATCGTTGCACACGGCAGCAACAACAACAACAACAACAACAACAACAATAACCTTTAACGCCCCAACAATTAAGGCTAAACGCTTTTATAACATCAATTGTGGGCGGGGCGAGTCGAAAACTTTGGATTTGTTGTGCAGTGAGTGAGTGGGGAGGGGAGAGGGCAGTTTGAGGGGCAGGTCTGCTTTGGGGTTTGGAAAGTCCTCAGATTAATGACACTGCGCGATTTTTACGATTGTTTCTTCAAGTTACGGAAAAAAGTTACGAGGTATTCGGTTTGTTTTTTTTTTTTTTGCTTTTCTTTTCTTTTATTTTATTTTTCTTTTGTTGCTTGGAAATTTATGAAATTTTACCTTTTGGCCAAAGCAATTTGCTCCATTTACATTCTTTATTAGCCAAACGGCGAGTTAGCGGCGTTAAAAAGTTTTGTGTGTTTTTTTTTTGGCTCTTTGTTGTTGCTGCTGCTGCTGCTGCTGGCAAAGCAGAGGAGCAATTTCTTCATCCTATGTAAGTTACATAAGATCGGCATACAATAGATTAAACAGACCAAACAGTAGCGTGGGAGAGGGGAGAGTGGGGGCTAACAAAGTTGGGCTTCAATGCTGAGAACAGCCTCAAGGCCAAAGTCAAAATGAAAATGCAAACTTTGTCAATTTGTAGGTCATACCTGTATATTACTGTGTATTCATGAAGGAGATTGCATAAAGCAACCGTTCCGAGAATATTGAATAGACCAAAGTAGAATCAGCAAGGTGGTGTTAGAGAAACTTGCAACGCTCGAATATCAGCTGAGTTTGAAAACAGAGGAAGATACGAGAAATGCAATAAAAACTGAAATCGATTAAAAAATTCGAACTTACAATTTTTAGTTTTTTATTAAATAACTGTTAATTTACAATATAAACATAAATCGCTGCTGTAACGAGTTCTTTAAACTTGATCTTAACTACAAATTTTAATTTTGCAACAGAGTACACGCAGAAAAAAATCGCTATATAGCTAAATAGATATTTCTAAAACTAAGATTTTATTTGTTACTAATTACAGGTTAAATTTGTTTGTGAATTGAGAAATTTTGTATCTATTGAATTACTTCCTATTTTATTATATTAAGCAGACACTAGGAAATACAGTCGAGAGACCAAATTTCATTACTATTTTCTACATTTTTAGAAAAGATTTTTTTTTTTTTTTTTATTTATAAAAACTATAACACCTTTTTCTTAGCTGTTACGGCAATTTTTTAAATAAAACTGGACATTTTTTGAGTGTATTGTGTTTGATACATATAAATCCATTATAACTAAAACTGATCTGTGGTAAAGGTGTGAATAAAATAATGATAATTTGTTGACCCTTTTAGGCAAACAACATCATTAACAACAATAGCAACATTTTCAAACACCCCTCAGAAATCGCCAATCTACAATTTTAATTTTAATTAATTAATTAATATTTTAGTAAAAACTAAAGTTTCTTTCTCAAATGTGATATAACATTAAAAAAAAAATTAGCATTTAAGCATTTTGCATTTTTTTTTCTTGTTTAAACTTTAAAAATTTTGCTAGACACTGTTCCAAATAAGCTGGTAGATACTGTATATAGTACTTAATCAACATTGCTTATCCAAACTTTAGAACTTCTATCGAATGCTATTATGATTAATTAAGAGAAGGTGATTTTATTTTTCAATTAATTCGTTGATTTCCAATCATTTTACTATCGACGCTTGTATAAAGAATTATGTACTGCGTTTGCTAGTCTCGGTTTTAACTGGTTGTGTCTCTTCAAGCAGATAATTGCATAACATTTATTATGTTAGTTCACTCAAAGATTGAAACACGCCCACATTTTTATCCACGTGGGGAATTTAATAAATTCATCATCCTTCATTTAGTTGCAGCAGCCGAGTCTGTTACATAGAAAAGAAACTCACAAGGACCACGTGAGAGAGAGAAAGAGCAAGAGAGAGAGAGAGGGACAGAGAGAGAGGGAAAACAAAAGGAAAAAATTATATAAATGTGTGTGTGTGTTTGTGTTTGTGGAGCAGAAGGACGGAAAATCGCCAGAAAATAAGAAAAATGTCACAGACAAGTATGCACGGAAGATGCGCGCAGGCGGCAATGGAGGCGTGGCAGCATCGCTGCTGAACAAAAATAAAAAAAGCAAAAAAAATAACAAGCCGAAAAAAAAGCAAAAGCAAAATCGTGACTGTCATTTCAACGAAGCGAAGTTATTTTTCATGACAAAGCAGCCGGAGCAGTCCTCGACTCATTTTACCAGCCGGCGGTAAAGCAGATAATGGCGACAGGGATCGGGACAGTTAGTTGTTGTGCGCGGTGTGGGGATGCAGGTGGAGATGGAGATGGAGACAGAGAGAGAGAGAGAGAGAGAGAGTGATAGGTGCACCGTCTACATGTTGTAAAGCAAGTTGTGCGGGGCACAGGAGTAAGTCTGAGCAGTTCAGCGTTAAAATACCTTTTACTGGCACATTACCAGCAACGCGCTCGCGCTGCCTAAGCATCCCTCCTCCTCCTCCTCCTCTCTCCACACACAAACCCCTCCGCCTCCCCCCCGTCGTACCCAAGTAAGCCAAGCCGCCGAAAAAGCAGCAAACGAATGGAAATGCAACTCTGCCGCTGCCAACAGCGCTATTGGCGTCGCTGCGTTTTTCATGAAATTATTACGACTTTGGAAATGGGGTCGTACAAAATGTCGTTACGTTAAGTCAACGCCTCCCGCCTACCGCCCCCCCCCCCCACCCTGCTGCAACCCTTCTCCTCGTCGTTGCTCGTATCAGTTTATTGTTGAAAATTTTCTTGATTGTATCTGCTGAAAAAGTTTGGAAATTGGTTAAAATTGAAGCCGAACTTTGGAGCCATGATGCAAGCTGACTGACTGACAACAAGCTGCTGCTGGTATATACATATATATATATATATATGTATACCTGCATAATCATATGGATGCTTGTGGAGGGGCTTTAAATTGCCTAAATCAATTTCCCACTTAAATTCCATATACAAACTGTCAACATTTCAAAGATCGCGAGAAAGAGACAGAGAGAGACACAGTGTAATTCTTGGAGTTGAAGTCGAGGTGACCCACAAAAAATAGTCTCGTCTGGTCACATCCCATCTCGTCTAGCCGCAGAGAGTTATTTGTCGCACGCTCGTAAAGATCGTATTAAAACGCTATCAAAAATAAAGAAGAAGCAAAGAAATTTCTTTTATTTTTTATATACCAGGTACAACCAGCAACATCGTATTTCTTTCGTTATTTTTCACTTTTGGCTGGGCACTGGTTTTTTTTTTTCTTATTTTTTTTTTATGCGACTTTCTCGCCAATGAAGTTGCCCATCATCGGCATCATCTTCATTATGGTCATCATCGTTCGAGAATGTAATAAGCGTGAAATAATTGACATTTAAGCAAAGCGCACACGCACATAGAGACAATGGAACCGAGAGAAGAAAAAAAAAGAAGTGCTGGACAAGTTTAGATAGCCTCTCCCAGCACCTCCCCTGCCATGTTTCACGCTTTGTAGGCCAACGCCATTGCCATCTGAATGGATGGATGGATGGATGGATGGTTGGATGGAGCCCAAGCGCAAACGTTAACGTTAACGTTAAGTCGAGAATCATGACAGATGACCGCACGTACTCACTTCTCTCCACATTTTACATTTAACGTCTCACGACCGACGCAGTCGAAACTTAAAGCTGGAGTTGCGAGCTGCCAGTTGCCACAGCTGCCAGCTGCGAGTTGCGAGCTGCGAGCTGCGAGCTGCGAGCTGCGACTTACTGATGGAGTTAAGAGGGACGCGGTCGCCACCGACAATCGCAGTCCGAGATTCTTGTGGGACAACAACGTTTCTGGGTCATGAACCAAAAATGTAAAATAATGAGTTGGTTTTCAAAAAAAAAAAAAAAAAAAAAATGTCGTCGTTGTGCCTGCTCCTCCTCACCTCACCCCCCCCCCCCCCCCCTTCACTTTTACTCGCTTACCTATTTGAGTTGACTCCTCATTTTTTGTTGTTACTTCTGGCTGGGCAGATTCTTGTCGATTTGCCAAACATTTATTTTATTTTATTTTATTTTTATTTTTTTTTTTTGTTTTGGGTTTTGGGTTTTGGCATTCAACTCTGCGAACGCTTCACCTGTGCGCAGGGGGCCAGCGACATAAAACATCTGTCAATGCGACACGTGATGTGTTTGCAAAATGTTCACACACACACACACGTATACATATACATATATATATATATATATATATATACAGACAGGCCGCAAATTGGCGTTTAAATGTGTGATAGTCGGGTGCCAAGGTAATCAGATTAGATGCCAAAATGATGGAGCCCTCGGAATTTGATAGAAATATTGCAACTGTTGAGCAAATGCACGATTCAGATTCGATTTTCAGACTTTTGGAAAGTGTTATCGAATTAATGATAAGAATAATAATATTAATCATATTTCAACTCTAATATGAGTCTAATTAGCCAAGTTTTTTATTTTTATTTTTTAATGATATTACAATAAGCCTGAAATCGTATACGATAGTGAAGAGTTTCACGCTTCCCTCACTGTCCGTCCATTTGTCTGTTTTTTTTTTTTTCTAAATCTAAATCTATCTTTATACAACTGAGAATATCTCTGTTATTTTAGTTATCCTCTTATCGTAAAGAGATTGCGTGCACACAAAACATCAAAGCTTGCCACTATAATCATCATCAGCTTTCGCACATATTCAAATAAACTACAAATCCCCAATTCTTCATCATCTTCTTTTTGTTGCAGTCAGCGCCATTGCCACCAATGACCTCAACTAAGTCGTAAATGGTAAGTGCAAAATTGTCTGTAAAATGCATTTTAAACTCACAATCAGAACCGGGGGCGAGACTATGCACCCCAACTCGTCTCCAACGCCTCACTTTTTCCACACACACACACACACACACACACTTACACACAAACACATAGAATATAGTATAGTAAAACACCCTCAACTTGCAGTCGCCCTCGCTGTGGCCCTCGACCTTAACATCAACGATGGTCACGCCCAACGCCTCGTAATGCGGCGCCAGCTAAATTGCTTTGCTGCTCAGCAGCAGCGGCAGCAGCAGCAGCAGCCGGGGCAGCATTACCTATAAACCAAAATGAATGACTAAACGAGCGTTCCCCCGCTGCTTGCCCCGCACAGTTACGTCGAGGGGTGGCCGGGGTGTGTGGCGACTGCAATATAAACGGCTGTGCATTTAAATATATGCGCTACGATGGGAGATGGGAGATGTTCCGATGCCGATGCCGATGCCGATGCGAGTATATGCAAAAATGTCATGCTGACTGCAACGAATCTAGTCATCAGCAGCAACAGCAACAGCAGCGGCAGCGGCAGCAGCCGGAAAATGCAATCGCATCGGGCGGTCATAATATGGGTAAAGGAGCTATAAGCGGCATAGGGATGGGCGCTGGGCAGGCGTGTGGTCTCATCACGGGGCAAGTTGATGGTACTAAAAACTGTTGGCTACATGCAATGTCATCATCTCCACATACATACATACATACATACATACATACATATATACAGACATACACACCACACGCATTACCATCGCATGCAACTCTAAGTGCAACATTTTGCTTAAACCCACCCACCTCCATTTAACTTTGACCACGCGTAAATTTCACTCATCCCCTCCAGAGAGACAAACTCGTGGCAAGGGGAAACAGTTGAATGGTGGTGGGGTGCTACGACTCTTGTGATGGATCAATCCGTTGTAGCGGCGCATCGCCACATTCAGCGGTTGCAGCCAGACGCCAATGAGACTCCTGCCGCATTACGCCATCTGCCGGCAGTTAAATGAGTTAAGCAGGCCCGATTACCGAGCGATGCTCCATTTCAGCTACAGCCACAGCAGCAGTTTGGAGTTTGGATTTTGGAGTTTGGATTTTGTAGTTTGTAGTTTGTAGTTTGTAGTTAAATGCGGCTTAATCCTTTACCTTATCCACTTGCCTTGTCATGTTAGGGTTGGCAGCGAAGTAGTTTTATTTTGTGCAATTTATTTAGCTGTGAAATTAGATTAAACAAGAAATCTTAATTTACTTTACTTCAATTGTGACTAACTCTTTATAATGTAATGCCTGAAGTGCTTAAGAGTGTTTTTGTCTTTTAAGTATGCAAACATTTAAAATTAAAATTACATTTTTTTTTTATAAGGGGTCAAAACGCTAATTATGATTAACAACTCTGTCAGCTGTTGTCCTTGTTTGAAGTCACCACAAATCCCCTCGTCTCAAACAATTTAGCACGTGAACAATTTAGCTGTTGTCTGTGTGAGTAATGCATTTTATTGTATTATTTATCTATTTTTGTATTGTTTTTTTTTAATGTTTTTTTTTTTATATTTTTGTTAGCCATATTTGCACAACAGCAGCGACCAGGGTCATAAATATCGCGTACGTCGCCTTTAATATGCAATAAGCTGTTGTATTTATTTACACAGCTCAACAAATTCAAATGATTTTTCCATAACTCATTTGGCACAGCGACTAAGCTAACCGCACAAACCCCCCCACCCCACCGCCCAAATATGTGTGTACCGCTCTGCCCCTGGTTAACCACTTGCCACGCATTTTAAATCATGACATAAACACTTTTGCACATCCCAATCAGCAATTCAGACAACATTTAGCATTTATTTTGTTTATGTGCTTATTTGTTTGTCGTGTCTGTTTGTTTACTTGTTTGTTTGTTGCGGCTTGCTGTTGCCAATGACTTTAATGATTTGTGGTCAGGGTTATGCAATTGCAACAAGGGCCACGAATTGAACACCAACATTAGTTAGCCAGGGCAACTAGATACACAAGCTTAAAATTACTCATTCGTGTACATAAATAAAATTATAAATATAAATAAATATAGTGTATATGTGTTTGTGTGTGTGTGTGTGTGTGTGTGAGCTTAAGAGACATTCACTTACCGGACAGAAGTGAATCTGAAGCAAAAACAAACTTATCTAATCGCCTTTACTAAACACTGCTCTCCACCATCCCCCACCAACCGGAGGAGGAACCTTCGCATATCTCGGCAAAGGCAAATATTGTCATACGCTGAGGGCAAAAACTTTAACAACGATGGAAAGATTTCGATGTAAACCAAACTGTGCAATTATTTACTCAATTCAAAATTCACTTTAGTGTTTCATTCAGTGCAAATATTTATTTTGTAGTTCTCAGCTTAAATGCACCTAAATTGTCGGCTCGTCCTTTGCCAGGCAGGCAAAAGTACTCTGGTGGCTCTCTTATCAGAACTAGGGCCAACTAAATAATTCCAAGCTCGTTTTCTCTCTCTCTCTCTCTCTCTGTCTCGCTCTCTCTCTCTCTCTCTCTCTCTCTCTGTTTCTCTTTCTGTTTGTACTATGACTATATTCAATTGTCATTGACATGAGTTTGCCAAATTTGGCATATTATAAAAAGATGACAAAAAATGAAAAATAAACTTTATTTTTATACCCATTAAAAATGGGTAAAAGGGTATAATGGTTTTGTGCAAATGTATGTAACAGGCAGAAGGAAGCATCTCCGACCCCATAAAGTATATATATTCTTGATCAGGATCAACAGCCGAGTCGATATAGCCCCGTCCGTCCGTCTGTATAAACACGCGGATCTCAGAGACTATAAGAGCTAGAGACTTCAAATTTCCAATATAAGTTCTCGTGTACCAGACGCAGATCAAGTTTGCTTCATTTTATCGATAGCTGCCTCAGTTTCGGAATTATCGATACATTTCGATTTCCGATAACAATAAATTCCACAATTTAAGAGCCGAGCGCATGTGTGAGAAAGAGATGACATGATAATCGACGCTAGCGTCAATATATTTGTGTTTATTGTATGTATGTCTGTATGTATGTATGTATATGCTTGTCTGAGTAGAAAGACTGTAAGAAATGCACTTGCAGAACTGAACATTTGAGTGCAAATCATCTTAAAGGAAAATTGGCCAATAAAACTAGAATATATTTAACAACTGGGTTAAGGGTATATCGTAGTCGAGCCAACTCGACTACAGCATCTTACTTGTTTTTTTTTTAAATTCCCCCCAGAAAATCAATGTACAGAAAAAATAAAATTTTTTTTATTTTGTTTTACTTGCCTGAACAATAAGTTCAGTTCTCAGATCAGAGATCTCAGATCTCAGATCTTAGATCTTGGCATGCAAGTCATGTGCCGCGCTTTTGGGGGAGGCCTCGACGTCGTTTGTCTATTGGGGTCTCCCCACACACACTCTGTGTGTGTTAAATATAAAATGTCAACATGTTGCATGTGGCTAGAGTAAGCTGCTTACCACTGTAAGCGGTTGCCCATTTTTGGTTAGCTGTGACGAGGCGCAACGGCCTTGAACATCTTTTTTGGCTTGTTTATTGCTTCGGTCAAGCGTTGAATTGCTAACGATGCGTACAAATTGAACGAACAGAGGGTTCCATTGATGGAAGGATGACTTCCCTTGATGATTGCCGACAGCTGAAGCTTGACGCTGAGAACTGTATAATTTTCAACTTCTTCAACTTTAAATATAGCATTTTAAGTCGCACAAAATCACCAATTTACAGACAATGTTTCATTTCAATTTTAACAATTGTTTTTAGCTTCTCAAGAACTTTATGAATTTTACAATGAGATTTAAACTAATCTAATAACAACTAGTAGCACTTCATCAAATTCTCTTCAATTTAAGGAACTGCTTAATGGATTTTCTTTTCAATTGCACTTTACATTCATTAATTTTGCAGACTGTGTTTTGCATCATTTTGTTGTGTTGCATCAGTTTATTATTAAATTACTTACAACTGAACTAACTGCGTGCAATTCTTTCCCTTCCTCCGATTTGGAGATGCTCATAACTTTATGGGACTATTTCAATTAAGTTTTTAACATTCGCATTTGTTGCCCAAAACGCATCCCGTGCGAATAAAACCATCAAACCAAATCTGCGTTAACTGTTTCGCATGAATAACTGTCTGAAAGTCAGTGCTATTGGACTCTTCCATACAGCCTGAGAGGGCTGGGGGGCGTGGTCACTGCGGCTGCTCGTCATTCACCTTGGCAATCTGGAAATGCACATTGAAGCGGAAAAACCAGTAATTAAATGGCTTCACTTTTACGCTTTTTCTCTTTTGCGTAAATACAAAAAAAAAAAAAAAAAATTAAAAAAATGTGCTCCCGGCTTTTTGACTTTGGTGTTTTATATACATTTGTTTTCATTTTTTATTTTTTTGTTTTTTTTTTCGCTTCTTTTGTTTTTTATGTCGCCAGTCAGCCCCCTAGTCGGAGCACTCGAGCAACCAAAGCAATAGTAACCAGTCCAATTTGTAACTGAAACTTTCATTTTCATTTTTTTTGTTTGTTTTTTTTTTGTTTTTTTTTTTGTTTATTTTTTGTTTTTAATTTTCTACTTACAATTTTTAAGCATGTAACGAAAAACCGGCAACAGCAAAGATCTGTCAATGTACCGTGTACCAGTTGACATTGTGGCAATCCCCAGTCTCCGGTTGCTCTCTTTTCCAACTAATGCTTTGCTGCATTTTATTGGCACGCGAATGTCACAGCTGCAATAACAAAAGCCAAAGTCTACAAATTGTGATTATGTTGAGGCTCAACACATAAGATAATAACAAAAACAAGCTTTGTCATCATCTAAATTGCAATTGCAACTATTTCATATTAAAGTGGAAATTGAGCAGTGTACAAATTTCGTGATTTTGATACCTTTTGTGTTGTGTGGAAAAGTAGATGAAAGTGAATGCAAGAAAATTAGAAAGTGCATTAAAGTTTGAAACATAAGAACTGCAGCAACACAGAGAGAGAGAGAGTGAGTGAAAAAGAGATAACAGATGCACCAGAAAATTATTTATTTTCAAATTTCCTATGCAAATTGCGCAAAAGTCAAAGTCTACCAACTGACAATTAATTGCTAGATTTATTTAAACTCATTTAAATTAGCAAGTTGAGTGAGCAACCATTTGAATATTTTGCTTCTCTCTTGTATTTTGTTTTCTCATTTTTTGTTGCAACGTGCAGGTGCATACAACATCCTCTATCCGCTGCCCAGGTGTCAGTCGCTAAGACGGGTAAACAAATTGGCTTGAAATTTGATGAGTTTATTTCATTTTCTTCGTCGCCGCGCAAAGGGTGAAAAGTTGTGCAACGAGTGCCGCATACAGATGGCAACCACCCTCGTCACATTGTGTGTCTCTCTCTCTCTCGTGTGTGTGTGTGTGTGTGTAAATGAATGAGCTGACATCCTAATGAATGACAAGATGCACCTTGGCCGCAACAAAGCAGAGTCAAGAGTTGCTAGTTAGCGCTTGTTACCTGTGCGCAAATCAATGGCTCGACTTGAACAAGTGATGAAATACGATATTGGGTTGCATGGCCAACGAGGCGACGTTCAACGTGGCTGTTGTTGCATTATCGTTAGCCACGCAAATAGCCGCACCACAAAGTCCAGTTAGTGTAAGCGAAACCCAAGCCCAAAACTGAATAACGGGGCCAATAGCAACTGCAGAGAGGTGTGGAACGAGTATTGTTGCTGGACATGTCAACTTAAACTTGTCAAGCTTCAGTGAGACCGACAGATAGAGAGAGAGAGAGAGAGAGAGCGGGAGAGATAGAGAGAGAGACAGAGAGTAATATATATTAAATACCATAAATAACGCATACGCCGCATAAGCCAACTCCTATCAAGCCCCAACGGTGGCTCACAGATACAACAAAAAATTGCCCGTAAATGAACAAAAAATAATTAAAAATGCATTTTTCATTAAGGCATTAAAACGTACAACCATATATACACACACACACACACACTCACACACGCACACACACAGAGACAGATACACATGCAAACACACCCACAGTTATTCACAGACATTGCAATGTCGGCCATTCATTTAATTCATTTATCTTGGGGGTTGGCTTGACCAGTCCAGTTCATTGATTACAACGCCAGATCCCTACTGTGCCCCTCCACCCTACTGCCCCTCTCTCTCCAGCCAGGCAGCTTTACGCTGTAAAGCCGTCCAGGACACTCAGCCCTGAAGCTCTTTTGGCCGCTTTTATGTCATTTGGAAATTATCATTAAAGCTCGTTGTGACTGTAGGTCGAGGGTGGGATGAAACGGGTTGCGATGGGGGGAGCACAGCACAGATATGACCACTTCATTTTGCAAACAAACACCGGCAACAGCAACAACAACACTACAACTACAACAGCAACAACAACAACAAGCAACAACAACAAGCAACAACTTCAACTGTTTGGCCAGTTGGCTTTTGCTACAGGCTTACGACGCGTGACGGTCATTGAAACAATACGCGAAAAAACGCGTGTAATTAAAACAATAAAAGGCAACAACAACAACACGAAATGGAAAACAAAAAAAAAAAAAAAAAACGGCAAGAGCAAATGTTCAGTTAAGTTTTCATTTTCACAAGTGTGAAAAATACTATTGAAAAGGCCGCACACAAAGCGCGCGCAGCGACAACGAGCTATTTCCGCCAGGGCAGCAAAAAGTTGCAAAAAAAAAAAAAAAAAATACTGTAACAAAGAAAAAAAAAAACAAAATAAAGGCAAATAAATAAAAAGAAAGAGCAATTCTCAACAGGCTGGCGAAAAATTAATACACTTGAACTTAATAAAACTCCACTGAAAGCGCACATATTAAAACATAGTTTAAGCCAAAGTTGGTAATTGATTTAGTTGGCTTAGTCTAGTCAAGATGTATCTGAGATAGGAAAATAGCTATCTTAATTATTCTTGAATCTGCATTACGGATCAATAAAATATATAGACTCATTAATATTCACTCTGAAAGGGTATTTAAAATAAAAATGTTGCAGTCACTTTGCTCTACTGATTGTGGACAGAGTTTTAAATTAAATGCTTGTCTTTTGCACTCGTAAATACAAGTATTACTCATATATATATATATACATATATAATATACTTACATGGACATAACTATGTAAATATGCTATTTTGAAGTGGTTCAAGAAATCCGACTCGAATTTGAACACGATCGATCGCATTTAAGTGCAAATTCTGATACAAGTTGCGAGTTGTCCCCAACAAAGTGTGAACCGCAATTAAATTGAGTGAAGGCAGTAAAAAAAGTAGAATTTAAGTGGTCTGCTTAAAATTCCGTCCTAATGGAATTAAAACCAAGTCCAAACTAATCATGGCTCGATAGCAAAATGAATTTAGTTCAAACGGTTTTGAAGCTTAATTGAAATTGAAACCGTCTAACGAGTAACGGCAATTGGTTAAATTCTAATTAATAACTTTAATTTCCACTCAAATAGAATTGCAATTGATGGCAATTTGAAATCAACTTTAAATTTATAATTCAATATGTTTGCGTATGTTAAATAAATTTTACTATCTATACACAAATTTAACTTTTTTTGTTGCTGATTATTTATTTAAAAAAAAAAAATTACAGATAATAGCTGTAGATAAATTAAATATCGCTTAACGTGAAATGGCCTTTGGATAATTAATTGAGTCGAAATTAAAGCATGCACAGCATTAAATGAAATTTAACATAATTGAATGGATAGGAAATTGCTGGAATTGTAACAAGAATTACACTGATCAGGCTACACACTTAACTCAACAAACAAAGGCCCCAAAAATAATAATAATAATAAAAATAATAATAGAGATTGGTAAAAAGTGAACGTCTGTGTAAAAAAAGGCTGGAGTCGACGATTATTTCTAAGCTCTGCAAATAACCGCAACCAAATGAAAGTGAAATGCGAGCACAATTTTTGGCCATATTTGTGGTTTTGTTTGCCAGTCATTGGGCTGCTGCCTTCTTCTCGTCGTGGGTCGCGTTCCGCATTGTTATGCGCTTATGCAATGAGTGATCCCCAATCCCAATCTCCAAAAACAAACACAGAAACACACACACACACACACACACACACATAAACCCAATCCCAAACCCCAAAACAGTGACAATGATGTGTCACATTTTGGCTACGGATGCGGCTATGGCGTCTTCGGCTGCTGCCGCTGCGGCTGTGTCTGTGGCTGCCACTTCAACACTGTCTGCGTCTTTGGCATAACTGTAACTGCAAATCGGAAATGAACAAATGGCTGAAATCAATTTTCATTCGCTTGACGAGCAGCAATGACAACCACTGCATTTGTTTGTTGGCCTTAGTATATATATATATATATATGTATATATATATATATTTTTTTTTTATATATATTTTGTATTTTTTGCTGGTGTCGAAGCAATGTGAAGTAATCACTGTAAACAGTATAGTAAATAAATAAACTGATGAGCGAGCGCCAGGGTACCGATTTCGTTGTGCAAAGCAAAGCAAAGCAACAAAAAATTGGACCTGAAGAAATGCCAATCATGCGCGATAATAACAACAACAACAACAACAACATAAGCAACAACAACAAGCAACAAAAACATTCACAAAGCTGATGGCAGATGATGACACTGAGAAGAGGAACTGAATCAAGCGGGAGATGAAGCCAAAAACGTTTTTTTTTTTTTTTTTTTAAGGCAACATGTCGAAAATCAATTTAATGCAGTGCAATCAAAATTTGAAATTGACGACCGTGCGGGCAGCAAAGTTGAAAATACTAGGAGAGCACAGCAACAACAAACAAGCGAGCAACAACTACAACAACAACAACAACAAACGCAAGCAATTACTTTGATTAGTTGCATAAAAGGCGGCAAGAGGCACCAGGATGGGGCAAACAGCGCGAATGATGAATTGACTTCAATTTTATGTTGTCAACCATATCATATGAGCATATTGAAGCATCGTAAGCGATTTCATTATGCAACTCGCCAGAGGAGCAGTGACTAAGCACAACTTGGCCAAAACAAAAGCAGAGTTTACAGCCCATGCGAAAGTTGATTGAAAACAGCGTCAATCAAATGCATACATATTTTTAAAATTCATATTTACATGAATTCATTATTGATTGATGATATTGATCTGAAATATGATTTAAAAAATCTGTATATTTTTAATTTAAATATTGATTTAATTATGTAGCATTGCAATACTTTTGAATGCAATCATTTTCATTAAGCTTATCAATTAAGTTATGTTAAGTAAATGAATTGAATTTGGTTAATCAGCTTTGTTTTCAATTTTAATATTTATTCAAATTTTGTGATATGTGACAATATTTTGGAAATTAATCAATTTCATTGGTCTCCACATCACTTTTGCTGTCAGTTTTTATATTTTTTTTATATAAAGATTGAAAGTTAACAATTTGTGTAAATTTCGGAATGTTTAACAATATTTAAGCACTTCAATCAGCTTAAATCCAAACAAGTGCATTATTGGAGCTTACATATTGATGAGCTTACAAAAGAAAAAAAAAGGAAAAAAATAAAAAATGTTAACTTTTCTCTTAGATTTAATTTCTTGATTATGTGTGTGTGTGTGCGTTTGAAAAGCTGACGCAGATTTGCATAAACACTTTAGTATGTGGGATTATTAACTATATATTTGCATACATGGTTTCGTATAAGGTCTGTCCCACATGGTTGACCCCGTCTGCGGCACCTTCACTTTCAATATACATATATAAATACATATATATATATGTGTGTGTCAACAATTTGTTGGACGGGCTGCGTTGCGTTTTGGCCGCCGCTGTAACAGGCCAAATAGACATGTGAATATTTTTTGGGCATTTGTGCTGCAAGTGTTTCCGGCTATCAAAGCCGAATGTCGTTACACCAGCCAACAAGTGTGAGGATTGCGGCAATTCTCATATTTTTCCACGCCACTCAAGCGACTTATGCAACGCAAATAAATCATAGCTCATCACATGCAATAATGGGTCGAAAATTTAAATTTATTGAATTAAATTGAGTTGAGTTGAGTTGAGTTGAGTTGAATTGTGTACAATTGAATCGAATTGAATTGAATTGAATTGAGTTGAATTGAACGTTGACTTTTGTGCGTATATCAAACTAATTAGCAGCCAGACGAACGGCGAACGACGCACCCAATTAAAACGGCGGCAACAAGAAGCAGCGACAACTGCAACAAAAGTGGAAGTTTCAGTTTTAGATTTGCATGATTTATGGTGTGAAAGTTGTTCGACCTTTGGGGCAGTTGCGGCTTCCCGTTAATTCCCGTTACAGCTTCGGTTTGCTTAACGTTGCGTATGAGTAATCGCTTAACGTTTTGCGGAAATTGTCATACGACATTCTGCTGCTGTTGTTGTTGTTGTTGTTGCGTATGTGAATTTTTGGTTAAATTAGCAATTAATCGAAATAAATTAGCACATTTAACGTTTGATCTCTCTCACCGAACGGGGGCGAATATTGCCGGATCATCATATTAACAATGTATGCAAATGACGCCCGCTGCCTTTGATTTATGCGCTGCGGTCTGGCAAAAAAAAAAAAAAAAAAAAAATAACGCAAAATGATTTCGTCAACAAAACACGCTCCAAAAACCAAAACAAAAAACGCTCAAAAATATGTAAATACAAATTCCCAAAATTTGCGGCTAAGGTGAATCAGCTTGGTAGCCGTTAAGCTGCTTACTAACAACGTATAATTTCTTGTCAATAAACCGATAAACGGACGTCAGCGTCAATTTATTATCTGAATTCCGATGAACCATACGTACATCAAAAGTATGAAACATCATTTCAAGAATCCGTTCGATGCACTATTTTACCTTGTCGGAGGAACTAGATACTTTCGAACGTTTAAAATTGTTCAATTAATGGATGGACACTTTCATTATACTATCAACAAGTCTCGGGATAGTAATATTAAAAAAAAAAAAAATCAAAATAACAGCAAAAAAAAAATCCGTCGATAGTTTTGCAGGATGCATATAGAAATTGAAGGTTGCTTAATAACAGTTATCGATAATATGGCACAATTGGAAAACTAATTGCCAAGTGGCGAAGACATATTATTACTTCATCATGAATGCATCGTTTGCGTTTGCGTTTTGCTTGCCTCAAATCTTGGATTGGTCGGATTGGATACAAAGCCAAATTGCTTGTTTACCAAGTTTACCAAAGCTGTGTTTTAGTGTCCGTTGCATTTACCGCTATGTGCGGGTATAAATAAGCGTCTAAGCCCACTCATGAGTTCACTCATGAATACTGGTGCATTGTGACTAACTGTAATGATTGGGATTGCGTTGCTTGCCAAGTCCGACGCACCACCGCACCACCGCTCCACTCCGCCCCTGCTGTTGGCCCATTTAAGCAGCATCTGTTTCAACGTCTTCAATCAATTGATTGATTATGAAAACACAAAGCATAATCAATGTGAATGATAATGATGATCATTTAGATGATGATTACGATAAATGAACTGTTACCATATTTATTTATTAATACCAAATAGCGTTAACTGTCGAGACCAGCCGTTGCTTACGCCAAGCAAAATATGTGTAACAAATACAAATACAAATACAAATTGTTGTTAATGTTTGCTTTGGCTGTTTATCATTTGTTTTTGTTTTTGTTTATTGAGTTTGTTTTTTATTCGTATGCGTTGCATTCATTTGCTTCATTTGCTTCATTTGCGTTTCCTCATTGCGAACTGGTTGTTCAATTCAGCTGTTCAATCGACATTTGCCCTCTTCTCCGCCTCAGAGTTTTTGCAATTGAGGACAAGGTTATTCTGGATGTAAATGCAAAATTGTGACTCGTGCCCAACAGTTATTCGTTATTCACGTTGTTGAATACACTGAATACTATTCGAATTCAATTAACTAGCTGCAGTTTCACCAGTCACCGCCGCTGCCCATGTCTGTCGCCTTGTTATAGTTTCAATCGACATATTTGCTTATATATCTATATCTATATATACATATATATGTATATGAACAGACTGGATTGGTTCGTGCAGCGACTCAAATACGCTGACCGGCGTGTCGGCCATGTGCCGCTGCCACCGCTGCCGCCGCCGCCGATCGCGCAACGTGAAACCGGCTTGACACGTTGCCAAAGTTAGTTTTGTATTTATTTATTTTTCAAACGCCAATCGCTGGCGACTTTTGCAACGCGCTGTGTTTTGTTAAACTTGAACTTGCCGCCGATGCGTAGCCCCAGTTTCAGTGCGTGTGCGTCTCTCAGTGTATGTGTGTGCATGTGTGTGTGTGTGTGTGTGTGTTTGTTGAAGCGCCTAATGGAGTACAAGAAAGGAGTTGGTTGGTTTGGTGCACAGCCGCCGCCCACTAATATGTCCATAGACCAGACCATAAGCAAAACTATCTTCTTTCTGTATGTGGCATCAGTGGAGGCAAGGATGCGCTGCGACATTGCTGTTCTCAGGTGTTGGTTACACGTTGCACAGCATCGATACTTGCATTGTTTGGGCCACGCTTGCAAAAGTTCAGTTCAGTTCAGTTCAGTTGAGTTGAAAACTTTCAAGTGCAGCTGCAAAACTTGGCAAGCAATGTGAATTTTCAGGCAGGGCAAAACTTGTTAACGGCCACGTTAGATTAACTTGGCCTGGCTGCTTTATGGTCTTGTGCGTTGTGCCGTGTGTTCGCCGAATAATTCAAAGTGCTATCATTAATGTTGACATTGCAGGGAAACCCTAGCTTTGGGAACGCCAAAGCACCGAGCTTCAGCTTCACTCGCAAAGTATTTGGCAACAAATGTCGGCGCCAATCATGTAACTTTTAGCCAAACATTTTCAGATATCAATTAAAATGTTAATTAAATGGTGTGCACCAAAATGCTCTAAAATTAGTAAGTTAGTAAATCCGGTTACGTAAAATACCAAATTTTAGTTACTTAAACAATGCCTTTGACTTGCCCACGATTAAAATCCAAAGAGTGGTTTTAGCTAAAATTAAACTAAATCAATTAAAACTTAATTAAATGGAGTACGTAAAAATACACGGAAGTTACTAAATTCAGTTTATAAAATGCAAAGTTTTAGTTACGCAAACTGATTAACTTACCCAAGAACAGAACAGTTAAGAGTAACAAAAACTAGATATAAAATAAATTCGTTGCGAAATTAAACTAAAAAATAAATTAATTTTATTATAAGTAACATTTAAAATTGTTTTTATTATTTATTAATAAATAAACAATAATATATAGGATAAAATAATTAAAATTAACGTATGTAACTTTCACGCAATAATAAATATAATAACAATATGCTTAAAGCCTTTTTGTTTACTAAGGTAACATATACATATACATATACATATACATATACATATACATATACATATACATATACATATACATATACATATACATATACATATACATATACATATGTATATTGGTATTATTATTTACATATATTTAGATTAGCAATTATCATCACCGATCCGTCGCAAAGTGGAATGAACTCGAAAACTGTGGCATTATATTTATTTATTATCTGGTTGTTGCTGTTGTTGTTGTTTCTGTTGTTGCTGTTGTTGCTGCTGTTGCTGTTGTTGTTGTTGTTGTTGCTGCTGTTGCTAGTGCTACCTACCCCTCCACGGAGAAGAGCGAAAGTTGATGATTCGCTCTGGCTTTTGTCAGTTTTGGTCAAAGCTTTCGCATAAGCGACAACGACTTAGTGCCACGTAAAACTTTGCCATTTTAAGCGTTTTGGCCTAGCTGATGAAACCCGTTAGTACGGCTAGCACGGACGGACAGCTGGCCAAAGGCAAAAAGATCGATGATCGTCGGCGAAAGACTTTCTTCAGAGCAAATGCGTTGAATGACCCAAGCAAAAAAAGCTCGCAGATCTGAGCAGAGTTGTTGTTGTTGAGTTAAACGCAAACTGAACTCAAATTGTTTGATTAATTGTTGCAAATGTTTATCTTAAAAAGGAAACTAAACACTAAACAATAAACACAAATACGAGACAAATGCCGCATATGATTTCTGGAGAAAAATCAATGGATTTTTCTTGTTGGATGGATGAATGGATGAATGGATGATGCGCATGACTTTCATGTCTTTTCATATATTTATAACATTGTTTCGGTTCATTGTTCGCTCTGTATCTTATACAATTTACAACAACAACGGTAACTGCATTCCCATGTTATATGTGTGTGTGTGTAGGTGTGTGTGTGTGTGTGGGTGTGTGTGTGTGCGAGGGCGTTTGTCATTTTTGAAGCGAAAGCAAAGTTGAGCCATTAATATTCATGATGAGCATTTTGCAAATCTTTGGCCAACTGAGGCTTAGGAGCATAATAAATTGGATATTTTGAATGAAAACTTAGATTTTCTCGTTTGATTAATTGCATTTTACACAGTTTTCACCCTGGCAACTAATCGGATTATGCATTTGAGCTCTTCCAACTTAACTTTGCTTAATTAATGTATTTAATAATTACTAAAGTACAAATAACAAGCAAACTGATTAGTTAATATAGTTAATATATTGCTTGTAATTGCCATAAATTAATCTATATCTAGAGTGTTTATTCCATTTACCTAAACTATAGTATATGTATATACATATATATATATATAGTATTATAGTTTAATTTAAACATGTCAAGACAAGAAATGGCTTTAAGCTTGGTGGTTGTTGATGAGTTGATGTTGCTTGCCTGCTATGGCCATTATGAGTTGTCTGCCAAGTTCATGGCAGACAACCACAACTATGCATAAGTACAACAGCAACAACAACAACAACAGCAATAACAACAACATACGACAACAACGATAAACAAGAAACCAAACGCCACTTGGCAGAAGACTCGAGAGGCGAACGCCCTTCAATTATTTTGCAACATTCTTTTTCGGATGCATTTGGGTGCACTCTAATTACATTTCAAGTGTGGCCATTGGCCGGGCAAGTGCAAGAGCAAGAGCAAGCTCATCATCATCATCATCATCATCATCATCATTATTAACATTTTCAACAACCACATCTTCATGATGATGATTCCAAAAGAGCCTCAACTCTTGACCAAAGACTCTTGCCTGTGCGCTCAAGCATAAGTCTTTGTTTTCTAATTTGACTTTAACCTTTGCCAAAGAGTCGGCCGACTACCATAATCCCATAGGGCGCAATGAAACAGAGAGAGATAGAGCGATAGAGAGAGAGAGGGGGGAGTGAGAAAAGAAATACAAGTCAAGAGATGTAGTTAAGACGAAAACGAGCCCCAAAAGTGTAGGTAATTGAACCATGCCGCATAACCTTGACTTAACCGTGGAATTTTGCAACTCGTTGCTCCGCTTCGCTTGTCGCATTTCCTCTTTGGGCATCTTTCGCTCCCCCCCCCCCCCCCCAAAATTGATGCCGCCTCAGGTGGACAGGCGGAGAGGCGGACAGGTGGGCGCAGGTGAAACGCCCGCTGCAACAACGAGAAGAGTCGCAGAGGCAAATGAAAAATGCGCGCATCATTTGTCATGAATTCGATTTAAGTTTCGGTTCGCAATTGCAATTTCAACAGTTGCACAGTTGCACAGTTGCTCAGTTGCCGTTGCCAGGATTGCAATCGATTTGAGGGCAAAAGTTGTTGCCAGTGTCGCAAGCTGAATGACTGCATACAAATATTTGCATTTAAACTTCTGTAAATCCAATATACATATATATATATATATAAATATATATACATACATACATACTATATAGTATGTATATATAAGTCCAATTTCTAAGCAGAGTTGCAAATTGAAATATGTGCAAAATAATTTTGATATCTCGAAGCAATTTTAAAATGCCTTCCTGGTGAGCGCAGATAAATGAAAATATTTAAAATATTTATATAATAATAATATTATTAATAATAATAATAAATATTTTGCACAATTGGAATGGAAATTGTTCATTAAGCGCAATTCGCAATTAATTGAGACGTTTTTTTTTTTTTTGCCTTTACCAAGCTCTCATTCAACTTGACATTAATCCGAGCTGTCATTTGGACTTTGTTGTTTCTGTTGTTGCTGTTGCTCATTGATGTTGCAGCAACTGTCAGCGGCAGTCAGAGAGTCAACGACACATTGGGCTATAAAACGGCTCAGTTCCTGTTTGACATTTTTGGCTAATAAAGTCGTCACACACACACACACACACGCACACTACTCTATTACAGCACTTGAGTGCATTGCACTTGACCCCATCATAATTGTGGCAGTCATTGCGAAAGGCCGTTGCAATTTATCTACTCTCCCCCTGGCAGCCGTTGGTGTCTTTGCTTGCCGTCAACTTTTAATTTGTTTTAAAAACTTTTTGATTGTTTTGTTGTTGTTGCTGTTTTAGCTGCTGTTGCTGAGGATGATGATGTTGTTGCTGCTGTTGTTGTTGTTGCTGCTGTTGTTGCTGTGCAGGCATGCAAATGAGCGCTCACATTTTGGCGCCAGTGCGTCTTCTTGGTTGGTCTGCTTGATATTCTCATCTGTGGTCTCCGGCCTGCCCCACTCGGCGGGCACTCGCTGTGCGCTTGGGGCATTCATTTGCGCCGAGTTGCTTGATTAAATTGTCTTGCGCTCGCTCGCTGGCTGTTATTTAAAGTTTTTAATTTCATTTTATTGACACTGGCAACTAGCAACTGGCAACTGGCAACTGGCAACTCGTGGCTCGCTAGCCACAGCTCAGGGCAATGTTCAAGCCGTTGGCTCGTTGCCGTTAGTTTTCGCCATAGTTGCTATTTTAGCTGCTGCTGCTGCTGCTGCTGCTGCTGCTGCTGCTGCTGCTGCTGCTGCTGCATCTGTCCTTGACAGTTGCACACAAAGCCAAACAACAATTTCCTGCCCAGACCCCTTCGCAGAGCAGGTCAAAGCCAAAGGCAAATGCATTCGGCTGCTGTCAACGCAATATCCTCAAGCATATCAAACACAAGTGGTTGTCGTTGTCGTTGTTTAGCTTTGTAAAGCTCATAATTGGCGTTGTGCTTACCTGTCAACCAATGTAAATAATATTCTCAGTCAGCGGGCTGTCACCAGCAGCAACAGCAGCAGCTGCAGCAGCAGCAGCAGCATGCAGCATGCAGCAGCAGCATTAAAAACATTAATCCCATGTTTCATAAAAGATTTGATTGCGAAGGCCGGTCAACAGCAACGTGTGCATTGCTGTTGCACAGTTGCGCGTAAAATTATATATTAAATATATTATATATATATATTAATTATATTTATTAAATATAAATATTAAATAAATTAAATAAGCTCAAAGAGGATTCCCCTTTACATATTATCGAGATTCTTGTCTGCCTGTATAAAATAAATTTGCATATAAATTTCTTCTGCATTCATTTAATCTTGGAAATTGTATTTATTTTTTATAATGGTTATTTTTTGACTCATTGCTGCTGTTGATTCAACATAAACTGATAAGCAAATGTTGTTGTTTCACTCCAGCAGGTAAATAAAGAAACTCGCTCAACTCGAATTATTTCGATTGTTATTATTTTTTTTGATCGAGATGAAATTCAGATACTTGGCTAAATTTGCGAAATGAATAATGTATATTTTATGTGGTAGCCGTACTATTATTTTGAGCGAAGCTGTGTGTGCTGAAAGCACCGTTATGCGATCACACGCAAAACGGCAACAGCAGCTGCAACAATCTTGTCTTGCAGGCGTCGGCAACAATGTGCGAGTGTTGCTGACGTTGCGAATCGCTGTTGCTGTGCATGTTGCAGCAGCAGTTGCTACATAAAAAAAGAGAGGCACACACACACACACACACATACACTCAGTGACACACCCACCCACGCTCGTTTGACAGCCAACACGCGTCAGCTGTTGTTGCTGGGCCAACTTTTGCATCTTGCTGTTGCTGCTGCTGCTGCTGTTGCTGCTGCTGCTGCTGCTGCTGTTGCTGCTGCTGTTGCTGCTGCTGCTGCTGTTGCTGCTGGCCAACTGCTAATAGTGAGTCAGCAGCATGGGCGAGCGCCTGTTGGCATTCTAATTTATTTATGTTAATGCAATAAAAACACTCAATTTGCCGCTGCATATTCGAAATATTTTCCATGCTGTTGTTGTTGTTCTTATTGTTGCTGTTGTTGTTGTTCTTATTGTTGCTGCTGTGCTCGCTTCGCAAACGCCGCATATTGGCGACGTTATCGCAACAGCGTCAGCAGCAGCAGCAGCAGCATCAACACAAAAAACATAGCTAACCTTGTTATTGTTATTTAATTTCACTTTTTTTTTGTTTGTCATTGTTGTTACTGTTATTCTTGCTGCTGTTGTTGTTATTTTTATTTTTGTTGTTGTTGTTGTTGTTTTTGCTGTTACCGTTTTGCGTTGGCGTTTTTCGTGCTGGTTGCCAGTTTTGTTCTTGTTATTGCTGTTTTATGCTGGTCGCATGATTTACGTTGTTGGCGGCATTTGTTGTTGTTGTCGTTGTTGTTGTTGTTGTTGCTGTTGTTGTTGTTGTTGTTGCTGTTGTTGCTCATTTGTTTTTGCTGCTGCTGCTGCTGCTGTTGCACCGTGGTTCTAGCGCCAAGTGCCTGTGACTGTTTGCTCGCCATTTGAAAGTTGTGTCGACACGGCTCGTTAGTTGCAACAAAATGAGACGAGCTGATCTCAGCTGCTGATCAAACAGCAGCAACATTAACAAAATAACTGCTCGACACCGAAAAATGCTGCTGTTTTTAATTGAACATCATTTTTGCATGTACAAAATTGACGAGGCAACTTATTTGTCTATGTTTAACGACCATTTGCAAGAGTATAAATATTTTTCAAAAATTTCTTTTCTTTTGCAGGGCTAACAAGTAATTAGCCACATTACCAACTGCTTGATGTGATGCTATATTTATATATCTATCTATATCTGGCAGCGTCTGTTCCAAAACAAAATTGTTGTCAGGCGCTGGCTGCGATCCGTTTGAATTTGATTGTTGTTTGCCTTTGAATTGCGTCACATCTGCAGCTCGAGGAGTGACAGCAGCTGACAGTTTTGGTACCACTGTGCACACACTCACACACACACAGATAACTTTTGCATGGATTTATTTATTTTATTATATTTAAAAATATATATATTTTGTAGCCACCCAAAACTGCCCACTTTTTAAGTCGCCAACATCAAAACCAGCTCCGAGTGCGTCATTTGCATTTGTCATGGAAAAAAGGTCGACCGACTAGACTGGTGGTGCGATGTGGTGCGATGTGGTGGTGCGGATTGGGGTGGGTGTGTTTGCCTTTACTGTTAGTATCTATGGGTCGCTTGGTGCACTGCCAGTCAGCAGTCCTAAACCATAGAACTGGCGAATGTCTTTATTATTTGCACACTGAAAGTTTATAAACATCGCCTATCCTTTTTTCACTCTGTTGTTGTTGTTGTTGCTGCTGCTGCTGCTGTTGTTGTTGTTGTTGTTGTTGTTGTTGTTGTTGTTGTTGCTGTTGGTTTTCGTTCTTGTTGGTGCGCCCAGCTTTTTAATAAAGTCATTTTATTTACATTTGTGCTTTTGTGTAGTAATTTATTTACTTTTTTATGCCATTACATATATTTGAAGCTTGCATATTTACTTTTGCTGCTACTCTTGCTATTGTAACTGTTGCTGTTGCTGTTGCTCCTACTTCTGCTGCTCCTGCTCCTACCCCTGCTGCTCCTGCTACTCCTGCTCCTGCTGCAGCCGGTAGCCGAAAACATTTTAAATGCCATTTTAATTATATTTGCTCTTTTGTGCGTTGCCTGGGCGCAAATTCCACTTGGCTTTGGTCGCTCAGTTTGCAAGTTTTTCAATTAAAATGAAATAAAGCGACATAAATCAAGTCTTTCGCACACATATGTACAGAAAAACGATGCCTGACAGCAGCAGCAGTAGCACAAGAGCAGTATCAAAGAAATACAAAAATAAAAACAAAAACAAAAACCAAAACACAAAAAATGCAAAACAAGAATAAAAAATGACTGTAGAAAAACTTGCAGCAACCGCAAGTAACTTCATTTGGCTCGAGGCAAATGCTGCGTATGAGCAATAAGCGGTCGAAAAACAAAAAACAGGCAACACTGCAAGCCATTTGCAGTCTTCGGCTAACTGGCATTTGCATTGTTTAGAAATGGGCTTGGGTTTGCATGGGACCAATTGCCAATTTTGCGGCATGGTAATGCTCTGCTCGGATATTGGTAGCTGCTGCTGAAGCTGCACTTGACACGTGCATTAATCAACAACAAAATCATTCAGCTGTGGCAAGCTCAACAACAAGCCACAAGAACTGACTGAGCTGAGCAATTGCTGAAAATTCAAATTTATTTTAATTCCTTTGATACTTTCAATCAACAATAAATGCACTCACACATGCTTCAGTGCAGTCAGTTTTTGGGCCAGATAACAAATGTCAAAATGCCAACAAATTGACAAATTGCACTTCAAAAAGAGTTTATTTTAACTATTTGTCAGTGTCGCATAACCTGATATTTTTTACTACTACTACAACTATTTGGCTACTTTGCATTAGCTGCCTTTACAAAAGAATTTCTTGGTGCATAGAAAATTATTTAACTTAATAATTATTTTAAAAAAAATTAGCAATTTATTTTTATTCAATATATGAACTGTTGCAGTCAGTTTGCGTAAAGCTTAATTCATTAAATTATTAATCTAGTAATACGCGATTTTTTGCTGACACTCACTGAACTTGCAACAGCCAACAGCCTGTTAGCCACTACTTTTATTACCCAATAACCGATGAAAGCCTTGAACAAAGGCCAGTTTTCACATTCGATATACGACTCGTGCCAGTTTTTGAATGGAAAGCATATTTTATATTTGTGGGGCTCAGCTCAGGTTGAGCATTGCAAAGGCGACAACAATAACCACTCGAGCATGGCCTGGTTATTCACTTGCCACTGCCACTGCCACCAGCAGCAGCAGCAGCCACCACTTCAGTGAGTGCACTTATCAGCGTCAATTGCAATTGTTTATAATAATTCACTTTCACTATTGCGCCCGCAGCTGGCGGCCTGAAACACACCCAAAAAACCTTGAACCGCATTTCTGAATTTTCTCACCGGGCAACTGGCAACTGGCAACTGGCAATTGGCAACTGGCAACTGCTTGCGACCAACAAAAACTCGCTCTGTCTCCAGCCGGCAGTTGCAGGCTAAAGCTGTGAGGGGGCCAGGCTTGGGACTGGGCTAAGCCCCGGCATCAGTTTCGGCCTGTTGCCACTTGACTTTGGCCTTTTGCATACGAATAGGCAAGTGTCTGACTGTGTGTGTGTGTGTGTGTGTGTGTGTGTGTGTGTGTTTGTAAAAGTCTCCCTTTTTTCAATTTTTTAGAGTCGCACACTTGAGACAAGGCAGCAGACGCTTTCCGGCGCTTCCACCGCAAAGGGCAAATAAAATTAATGAGCTTAGTGGTAAACCCAAAGCCGGAAGCCGATTTTAGAATACGTTGTTTTTTTTTTTGTATTCCTATACATTGCTTACATTTTTTAAATTGTCCCATTTTTTGTTTTCTTGTGTGTGGCTTTAAAATCGCTTCAAAAAATATGTTTCATTTCTAACCACACATTTGCTTTTTTTTTTTGCAGCACTTGCAACGAACGCAGCAACTGCAGCAACAGACGTCCTCAACTGTGAAAACCTGTGACTTGTGAGGTAATTTAAAAATTGAATCTGCTACTTTATTTCTGTCAGTGAATTTCTGTCAAACCAAGAAAACTTCTAAAGAAAACTGAGTATGTTTTTGGTAACAGAAATCAATTACACTTTTAAGAACATTTTAAAGAGACTGACGCAAATTGAAAATCATAATTCGAGTATTTTGGGGCACGTAAATAAGTATTGAAATTATAGTATTAATTATTTTCCTACTTTTATTTTATTATTTTACGTACTAAAATTGAAACATCATCATTTATGTGTATATTTTCCGATTATGTATGTGCTTTTCAAATGGATTTTCTTACGCTTTTTTTTTTGTATTTTCTAAGGCCATTGACATTTAATTTGCTTAGCTTGTTTTTAGGTTTTCCTCAGTCTCTTCAGGCGTTTACCCCCCTCACATCATCCATCCGAAGCTTACAATCTCTATTGAAAATAAATTGCTGTTCTTTTTGTTGCTTGCCAGTTTCAGTGTTCAATAAGAGCAAAACACACACACACACACACACACACACGCACACTTACAAAAGCCTATGTACGTACTTATTATATTTTAACTTGTTCAATGTGCCGTGCCAATTGTTGTTGTTGTTGTTGTTGTTGTTTTCTTTCCTTTTGGTCACTTCGCTAGCACGTTAAGACATCCGACCGGGTTCTGCGGCAACCTTCTATTGCCTCTCAGGCAACCCAGTGTAATTCTTTTTCTTAACTTTTTTTTTTTTTTTTTGCTGTTTTTGTATCAAGTGGCAAGCCCTAAAAAGGCCAGGGGGCAGCCCACACCAACACCCAAAAAAGAAAAAAAAGAAGAAAAAAAGTAACAACAACAAGAAGAACAACAGAAACAAGATGAAACGAGTCGCTTCATCCTGCTGACTGAGCTTTGAGTTGAGGCAACACTGCCCCAAAAAAGCTGCCGACTGCATTTCTCGCATGGAAACTGTTTGCTGTTGTTGTTGTTGTTGTTGCTGCTGTTGTTGTTGTTGCTGCTGATGCCTTTGATTTTGTTTTCGTTGGCTAAGCTCAAGCGGCCAAAAGATTTCTAAGGTCGGCACGCTTTCGCATAATCGGGCGTATTATTCCTGGCCCCGAACTCATGCATCTAATTTATGTGCCAGCTCACAGTACACACACACACACACACACACACACACACACACACACACAGCAAACTCAAATAGCAGGCCTAGAGCAACAGTCAGAACCAGAAGCGAATGTTAAGTTGGCATCACTGTTCAAGTAGGAGTAGAAGTTGGAGTTGCTGCAGAAGTCGGAGTCGGAGTAGAAATAGCAGATGAAGTGGGAGTCGAAGTAGAAGTGGGAGTACGAGTTGGATTAGCAGCAGGAGTAGGAGTAGGAGTAGGAGTAGCAGTCGGGCGTCAGAGGGAGGCGCCGCCAAATGCTTTCATTTCATTAATTATGCAGCAAAAATCAACAAGAGAAACGCGCAACTCGTTTATATGGATAAGTCCATGTGGATACAGTTGGTGTGTGGGGAAAGAGGGGGACTTGACTGCAACAAAACTTCTTTTAATTCTCCACATAAGCACATAAATGCCAATGTGCACATGTAACCCTTATACCCTGTACTTTTGTTGGCTCCCAAATGAATTAAGACCAACATTATAAAAATTGCACTCAATAAGGTATAAAAGGATTACGTGATTTTAGGTTTTGTGCTTCTCTCATCTTAAGTCTGAGTAGCTTGCAATATGAAAAGTGAAAATGAAATAAGAAAAGTGAAAATGTTAATTCTTCTTAATAATTAATGATAGAAAACGTTATTAAAATCCAATAATATAATTTTAAAAAAAAATATTCACATTTGAAAAATACACAAATAACATTTTTATATTTATAATATGAAGGATAAGAAATATGCCAGTGTGATTATCACAACTTTTATACAGAGTATCCGCCCAGTCGGGCATTCCCTCTGCAATTGCAGATTTGGCTTGGTTTATTCGGTTTTGTACTTTATTTTTGGCTTGTTTTGTTTTGCGGCCACAAATCTGTTTATGTGCTGCCATCGCCACAACAGCGGCAGCAAGCACCCCACCAACCATGCACCCTGCACCAACCATCAGCATCTCTCGGTTGGGTTAACCCTTCGTCAGGCAGCAAACACAGTTCCAATTCGGTAACTCACTTCCTTCACGTCCCTTTGCCGGCTGCCAGTTGCCAGTTGCCAGTTGCCAGCGTACGTTTTGTGCATTTGACTTTTATATGAACTAATTCATGAAAAATGCATGCCGCTTGCTACCCCACTGTCCCGCTTCCAATGCCGCACGCCGCCCCCCTCCACAAATGAAGAAAAACCGGCCACCATAAATCGTCGTCTGCGTCTCCGACTCCGTCGCCGTTGAACTGCATCAAATACGAATTGTGACTGCGACTGCAAATGTGAATGGCAAATTTTATATAGAGATGTGTGTGTGTGTGTGTGTGTGTATATATGTGTGTTGAGTGTGTGTTCTGGCTTTGTTCGTGTGGCAAATAATTAAATTAAGATTTTTATAGCTTAATTGGATAGCAGTCGGGCGCCGAGCGCAGTAACCTGATGAATGACTGCTCAAATGCTCGTCAGCCAGCCTGACTGGCAACATAGCCAGCTATACATTTGCAACATGCAACTTACCACTTACAACAAGAAAAATTGCCAAGCAGCTCAACGGGAAGTAAAAGGCAACAAGTCTTGGCCAGCCTGTCTGGGCAAGGCAAATGACATGGGGGTGGCCTGGGGTCTTGGCCCGGCACAGTCGCCGCTGGCCACGTCCAGCAAACAGTCATAATTCGAATCACAAATAATTTTAACATATTTTTACTATGCTTATTTTTTATAGATTTTAATTATCACATTATTTGTGGCAATGAAAGTCAAGAATCATAGCTGATGAAGGAGCTACAGACTCTGAAGGGGGCACACTATGTTGCACATAATAATAATGATAATAATAGTTGAGCAAACATAAGCCCAGCACATCTGACTAATTTTGATATATATCTTTTATATCTTTTATATATATTATATAATAGTGGATTAATTAAGTTTTGAAATAACCCATTTTTTGAGACCGCAGCTGCTGTTATTTTGCCTGGGAGCTGATTGCATTTTTTCTACGCGCTTTTTGAAATGAAACTCTTTTATATATATTACATATATATTTATGCATGTGCGTGTATGTGTGTGTGTGTGTGTGTGTGTGTGTGTGATTGTGTGTGTGCATACTTACCTAAGTAGTGCACATTGCTCGGTCATGTGCCACATCGCATTTGGCCCTAGGCCCTGGCATTTGTTAGCATTACAGTTGTTGCTGCGGCTGCTGTTGCAGTTGTTGTTGTTGTTGTTGTTGCTGTTGTTGTTGGCTTGGGTTTTCTTTGGGTTACCTGGCCAACAGCAAACCAACAAATGGCTGCAGCAACACAATCTGCACAGAATCTAAGCTCACGACGAGCAGCAATCCTTGAACTTTTCGCATTTCCAATATGCATACAGGCATGCAAAATCCGTTCCTCTGTGTTGTTGTTGTTGTTGTTGTTGTTGTTGCTGTTGCTGTTGTTGTTGTTGTTGTTGTTGTTGTTGTTGATGTTGCTGTTGGTGGCTGCTGTTGCTGCTGTTGGTGGCTGTTGCTGGCGGCTGCTGGCTTATGTGGCTCATGACATCTCGGCCATGGCACAGCAGCCGTATGTAGAGTAGAGGACGCTGCGTTGCCGTGTTGCATCTGCAGTTGCCTTTCATTAACATGCAGCGCAACGGCAACGATGACGACGACGACGGCGACGACGACGGCGATGGCGACGAGGACGACGGCCATCAAAAGCATAAATTGCACATGCAAATAGCACAACCAGCCAAGATGGGTGGGCGGTGGTTGGGCGTTGGTGGTATTTGTTGCTTGTGTTTGTGGCAGTGCATCGCCGACGAACCGCGCTTTGTGGGCAGACCTTTTTAAAAAAAAAAAAAAAAAAACCCCTCCTTCGTCTCATTTTGTTCCTCAAAGTTCAAATTCTTACAAAAAAGCAATAAGATGGACCCAGTTAAAAACGCGAACCTTTAAGATACTCTGTAGTCGTATAAATATTAGAATAGTTATTATATATATTATATATTATATTGATACTGATTGGAAATCATCGAAAATGCCTCCATTTGACTGGTATATTGCATACGCCATATTTGAGCGATTCTGCGGGTACAGGGTATATAAAGGAAAGCCGACGTTGTCAAATAGCCAACTGGGCCGAGAGGCAACAGCAACGACAACAACAATAGCAGCAGCTGCTGCCAAAGAATTGGTTACGGCCTGCAACGAACCAGTCTACAAATACATACATACATACATACATACATACATACATACATACATACATACATACATACATACATACGATACTTGTTCATTTATATGATGAACAGACTTGTTACTTGCACAAGCTGCGTTCGTTTCCTTTTCTTTAAGTCAATACATTGTCGGTATACCCTATACGCAAATGACAATAGGGTATAGCAAAAGTTTTTCTCTTGAATATGAATTTGGAATATAAATTGTCTCTGTTCAAATTAAAATGCAATATTTGTCTAGAATTCAAACAGATATTATGATGAAATTGTAGAGTTCTGTTCTTGTCTCTTTGACAGACACTTTATTATATTCAAATATTTAACACAAGCTGAGAAATACTTGTGTAAGCAAATTTGCCTTTGTCATTGTATCGATATACATACATACATACATATATATATATATATATATATAGTGTTTGATTATGTAAGCCGCTGCAAAAGACGTTGAATTCGAATCGTTCCGCGGCGCAATGGAAAATGCCACCAGCAGCTTTGCACCTCGCTGCGGCAACTATTGACTTTTTGCCGCCACATTAAGCGATGAGCGATGAATGATGGTGCAAGGGGTATAAAGCATTGGTTGCAAATGGTGCTGCTGGCGGGGAGGGATTGGGATCGGGGGGGTTTATTGCATTTGTCTTTTATCAGAAATTGATGAGCCACAATTTACCGACTCTGTTCCTCGCTCTTTTTTTTTTTTTTGTTTTTCCGAACTGCTGCATTTGTTGCATTGAAAATCTCATCCACGCTGTCTGTCGATCTTTTCTTACTCTGCAGGCTTGCCAAATTGTCGTTGTCGTCAATGTCTTGACAATTTCGGCAATGTGCGTTGAAGCGTTGCACACGATGCCACCGTTGCCGATGGTGGGCGACGTTGCTACTGCTACTGCCACTGCCACTGCCACAGCCACAGCCATAGCGAGTGCAGCACTGTCTGTCAGGGCTGCCAGCAGCATCCTTGGCGCATTGCAATCAAAGTCTGCGCACTGACTGACTGACTGGCTAACTGACTGACTGACTGACTGACTGACTGACTGACATTCGAACGAACTTGCAAAGATATGCCGCTTTACGTTAACGTTCTCTGCACGTCATTCAAATGCTGTTGACAACTCCGGCAACTTGCCCCAGTCTCTGTCTCTGTCTCGGTCTCAGGCTCGGTGCATCTGCAGCTAGTGCAACTGCTGCCGCTGCCGCTGCCTGCTTCTGGTTCCGTTTCTGACTGTGGCTGCAGCCAGTGCTGAGTGACTGCCGCTTTGGTGATGGCAGCCAGCTTTTGACTGCTTCCTTATGTTGTTAGCAGAAACGTGACAAGAAAATCAAACACGCAAAAATCTGTGACAACAACAACAACAACAACAACAGCAGCAGCAACCACATTAACTGCCTTGTGCCCATGATAGCACTATAGGACTAGGCAGTAGCACACATATACACACACACACACACACACACAAATGCACACACACACACAAACGCACACACACACACAGTGGCAACCACACAACCACAGAAAAAGAAACGGGAGACTAGAGAGACATGTCTTGCAGTTAGTTAGTTGCATGTTCGCTGTGCAGATTTCAGTGGCATGCAGCAGCGACTGAAGCCAAAGCTAAACATTTCGTGTCGCATTTATAGACAACGTGCCGCAAGTTTTTTTTTTTTAGCCTGTTTTTTTTTTGGAGTTAAACGTTGATTTGCCTTTCGTAAAATTGTTTCCCAATTCGCTGGCGACCCGTCATACACAGTGTGTGTGTTTGTGTGTGTGTGTGTGTGCATGCGTGTGTGTGTGTGTGCTGCTGTTGGTATTGTGTTAGTGTGCTATCTGTAAATTGGCATAACAAGTTGGCAGTCGCTGTTGCCAGCTTGGCAGGATGAGCCAAGCAACTAGCTGTGAAAGCTTGAGTGAGATGAAGACACTGTTCATGTTGCTATTGTTGTTTCTCCAGTGTTTGTTGTTGTTGCTGGAGTTGATGATGGTGATTGATATGCTGTGCCCCTTATTGGAGGCAAATGGTCGTCAGCTAGTCGTTAGCGTATCGCGCAACGTAAGCATTGACGTAACTGAAGCCGTCAGCTGGTCAGCTGATCACAGGGTGTCACAGGGTGAAGACCTCATCAGGTCAGGGGTTACCTACCGAGCAACCGAGGCAAATGACATAAGTCAATAAAATGTTAACGGTATCAATAGAAGTGGCGCTACTTATAGAGAAGAAAATATCACAGTAGAAACATAAGATACGAAATGGGCTACGGATAGTCGTGTTGCAAGTTTGTCGTAGGTAGCCATAAACATTTTACAAAAACTGGAATAATTTCAACACTTCTTAATCATTACGTATTATATTATATATATTAGATAATATGTATTACGTATTATCGATTCGTGCGTTTCTAAAGTAATCATTTAAAATATGACATATATATATACAAAATCTGACTGTAGTCGACTATTGATACTGATTCGAAATCATTGAAAATGCCTCGTGTTGCAAGTTTGAGGAGAAATTCACAAATTCACGACAATATTTATTCATTTTTATGCATGTAAAGTTAATTTATAGCTTAAGCCCTGAGTCTAACTAAGATTGAAGAACAATGGCAGCAAAGGCAATAATATTTTAAGTGTATTATTTCCACAAGCTGTAATAAAAATGTAAAAAAAAAAACAAATTTCAAAATAATAAAAAATAAAATTCGCAATTGTAAAATATAAGTGAAAATACGAATTGATGAGTATACTGATGATGATGATGATTATACGATATGATTATACCAGTAAAAACCTTTAGCTCTCAGCACTAGCGAAATTTCAATGCATTTATTTGGACTGAATACTTTTTTACCGTTGAAGTTACCCGTTTTCAGCGCGTTGGTTGCATGTATCTAAAATGCGAACTTGTTGGTATTTTTGGAATTTTCACAGCATTTCTCGCAAGTTATTAAAAATTGTTTGACTGCCAGACACTTTCATCGCAGTTGCAAATTACTTGCAACAACCCACATCCATATCCAGATACAGCTACAGATACAGATACAGATATACATATATATGTATACAGATACAGTTACAGTTACAGATAAAGATACATGTACTGACACAAGACAACGAGCCTGCCGCAAACATTTATATATATATATATATATATATATATATATATATATATATATATATATATATATATATATATACATATTTATCTATATATGTTTTCTGTTTGAATGCTGCCTGCTGTCTGACGGTCAGTCAGTTTTTTGGCGGGGGGCAGTGAAATGGGCGGTCTCTTTTGGGCGGAACATTTTCCGCAATTTATAATGGTGACTTTTTGTGCAGTTCACCATTTGCATTTTGTTCGCAGTCGACCAATAATCAGCCAAATAACCCAACAGCGACCAACGACCAACGACCGACGCCCGTTTCATGTCTTTGGGCAACTTGCCGCATTGTTTGTTAATTGTTAAACATTTTAAATCACTGCCAACGATTGCAGTTGCTGCTTCTGTTGTTATTGTTGTTGTTGTTGCTGCTGCTGAATTTATGAGATACTCGTACAACATTTTCACTTGTCTGTTTTTGCGCAAAAGCGTTGCGCTATTTAAGCAGCAACGATAATCGACAATGGACTGATTGTGATTTTTTCATTCATTTTCGCCCTCTTTTGGTTTAGCATAATTTAATTTAAGAATCACAGAATGGAAATGTGTGGCACATCACCGTACCCCAAATGCGGTTCAAATCGCATGTCGAAAGATACTCTATACTAAAAAAAAACAAGAGTGAACGTTGCAGTCGGACGTAACCGACAGCGAAATACTCTGATACCATAATTTGTGTGCAGCCTAGAAATACTTTCCAAGTTTGCCTTTTAGATTGCGGTAGATATAAGGTAGTAACTCTTCTTCGAAGCTTGGCTGTTGCTCTTAAATTACGGAAAATATGTGCTTTTCGAGATTTTTGAAAAAAATTACAGAGAATGTTTCTAATAATCCTCCTTCCAAGTTTGATAACTGTAGCTATTAAACTGCGGCACATATGGGAATTTATCGCTTTTTGGGGCGGGAGTGGGCGTGGTCCAAAATTTTTTCTTCCAGATTTTCGAAGGGTGTTACTAGTAATATACACCTATAAAAATTGGTGACTTAAGCTTTCAAATTGCGTGAGATATCTGGTCTTATTGATTTACACCAACCGGTGTATCGAAAAAGGTAGGCGGAGTCGACTTTTTGGGGGAGCTATCAAAATTTGGTGACTCTAGCTTTCAAATTATACGCGCATTGTAAATTTCTAGGGACGAAGTTCCCGGGGCGGTTCTGGGTGTGGTCCAAAAAATGATATGCCAATCTTTGTCAATCTTTGGAGGAGGTTACCAGCAAATTACCTTCCAAGTTTGATTACGTGTGTTATATGTGTTATCAGTTCTTAAAGGCGAATACCTATCAAATTTGACGTTCCCTACTGAAAAACTGCGGAAGAAATAACAATTTAAAAATTTTATGGGCAGGTGGCTGGGGGCGTCTGAGGTGGGCGTGGCACATGTCGATCTTGGAAGGACCTCGCCAACAACCTCCCAACCAAAATTGGTCACTGTATCCATAAAATTGTGGGAGATATGTGGATTTATCGATTTGCGAAAATCGAATTTATCGATTTTATAGCTCCCTAGTGGACGTAGGACAAAACCCAAGTTACTTTAACTTTTGAGGGTCTTTTCCAGGATACGTTCCAAGTTTCAAGTCTCTATCTCTAAGGGTGTCGTTTCTCCGACATACGCGTCCATACAGACGGACAGACGGACAGACATTGAACGAAACCAATATACTCTTATACCTTTTTGGTATAATAGTATAAAAATGGGCAAAAAAATACAGATGAAGTCGAAAATTGGAAATTACGCGCAGATTTCAGCTACAGTTCATAAATCGTTAATCAGTTGCGAGGGCGAATTTTAATTGCAAATTGTAAATCGAGCAGCGGAAATGTTGTCAAATGCAAACGACATCAACGCTTTGACGCTCTTCCTCTTTCCACTTTCTGTCTGTGTGTGTGTCTGTGTAATTGCATTATATCTAATTAAATTCACCATATATGTATGTGTGTGTGTGTGTGTGTGTGTGTGTGTGTACTGTATCTGCCAGGCACACACACAGAAGTCGTATAAAAAGATAAAGGTACGAAATGTCATTTGACTAAAAGGAAAACCAACTTTGGAGGACATAACGAAAAATCATTTCGCTATCAATCGACAGGCAGCCGAGGGGCAGATGCAAAGTGCCTGAGTGAAATAGATATCGACAGACGTAACAAGTTTAAAACGTATGTCTGAAAATCTATTTGTATGTAACTATGTAATACATACATGTGTATGTATGTGTGTATGTATGTATGTATGTATGTATGTATGTATGTATGTATGTGCTTCTTCCGGCTGGGCATATTCATGATGTTCACGCACACGTACGCAAATAAAAGGATGTGATGCGAATTAAAAACCCAGGCAGGCAGCAGCGTACACAGATACAGCTAGAAAAACATCTAAAGATACAGATACAGATACAGATACAGATACAGCTAGAGATACGTAGTGGATACACTCGGCAGCAGTCAGTGAGATATGCAATGTGTGTGTGTGTGTGTGTGTGTGTGTGTGTGTGTGTGTGTGTGTGTGTGTGTGTGTGTGTGTGTGTGTGTGTGTGTGTGTGTGTGTGTGTGTTGTGTTTTGTGTTGTCTTGTGCTGGGCGTAGACGCATCCGTAAGATACATTTGGCACGCACGATACTTAAGTTCATTTGCGCCACTTTGCGCCTGTGCATTTTAAGTGCGTGCGGAGTTTTTTTTTTATATTTGTTTTTTTTTTTAATAAAAACGCCAACTCGCCAAAACAATCTGCCAGAGCGAGAAAGTTATGTATGTAGCTGTCAGATACAAAAAAAAAAAACAAAATAAAAAAAAAATGTATATCAATGCTAAACGGCTGCTGCGTTTGTCAGGCAGAGAATCGAACGGTTTTTTGTGCCAGTTTAGCAAATCCATTTAATTTCAATTTTCTATTTGCTGTTTGCCTTCGGTGACTCTTGATTCTTGTTCGCATAAATGATGAATGTGTGTGGTAAAATCAGTGTATCTATAGCTGATATAAATAAATATATCTAAATATACATATATACGTATGTACAGTTCTGAAACGGTCATTGCTCATGGCTTAAGCCAATGCCCCGTTCCCGTTCCCGTTCCCGTTCCTAGCCAAAGATTATGTCGGAGTGCGATCGACTTCATCGATAATGAGTGTGGCCAGCTGCTGTAATTATGGCCGCTGTTTGGCAGTTCTATATAAACCTTTTGGGCGGCTCGTTTGGCTGTCGAGAAAGCTGACATAAACCCAATCAATGGCGGCCATAAAGTTAAGTTGCTGCTGTTCCGCTCTTATCGAATTTGAGCTGATCTAAAACCAAAAAAAAAAAAACAAAAAAAAAAACACCCAATTGTCCGCAAATGAGTCACACATATGTCAATTTATATGTCGTATTTATAGAACTTTGAATGGGATATTGGACAACTTTTGGATAAGTCATTAAACGGGTTTTTTTCCCCAGCCTAATTCGGCATTGACAGAAATTATGAAACTAGTGATTGATTATTCGACTCAATAAAAATAATGACTAAACAAAGCGAAATAAAAGACACGACATTATTTCAACTTTTTATTTATAATTTAAGCTGCAGCAAACAGCTGAGCAACTTTCATATTCAGATACGACACTCACTTTTTCACAAACACTCAACATTTCTCCATTTGCTATATTCACTTAAATCCGATTAATTGTATTGTCGGAGAATAGAAATAAACACGTTTTAAGAGACCAACAAAAAGTGTTTTCAATTTTAATTGCTCTTTGCAAATGCATTCAACTTTATTTCTATACATTTTTAATGCAAATGAAACTGAACAATTTTATATATTTCTTAAACTCTGAAGAATAAAATACTTTTTTTTTATTGTTTTTGCTTGCATTCAATGTAAGCTAGAAGTATTTTTAGGGCCTGACGCGATCTGAGTCGAGTTGACTCGAGTTGGTATGGGTTGCGCTGATGCTGCATGCAGCACGCAAATCTTTTTTTTTTTTTTTTTTGCAGTCATCCTTCATGTTGCTTGGGGCACAGCTTTGTCTCAAAATAAACAATGAAACGCCTCTGTATGTGCTGGGGCAGCAGTCTGCCTGCCTGCCACCAGCACCAGCCTGTCAGAGAGTCTTTTGTTGTTGGCTATCTGCTGCTGGGTTGCCCTCTCCCTTACTGCACTCCACTCCACTCCATCGCACTCCTCTCCACTCCATTCCTCTTCTCACCAGTCCACCCCACACCGACAACACTCGCCATTTGCGGCGTGATAAGCTTTGATTACATGCCAGACAGCAACTGATCAGCCCCAGTGAGTGGAGCCAACTTGCAGCGCAAATTAAGTGGCAATGGAAAAGCTGAAGAAAATGAATAAGAAGCAGCACATGATGGGGAAAGAGAAGGGAAGTGAAAATTCTATAAATATTGCTTGTGCCTGTGTTCATGCAAACTGCAAACTGCTGCAGTTTTGGGGTCGCGCTGTGGCGGGGGTGCATGCAACATTTGCAGCAATGGGAAACTTGGCGAGCGAGTTATTTCCAAGAAATTTGCAGCAACAATGCCTTGTGACACGCATTTCCTGTGCCTCTGCCTCTGCCTCTTCCTCTGCTTTTGCTTTTGCCTTTGCCTCGGCAAGCGGCAGTGTGGCAGTGGCAGTGGCAGCGACAGGCAGACAGGCTACAAAATATATCTATCAGATACATAAACAGCTAGAACTTGTTTGGTAGCTTTTGCGCGTGCGCAACACACATTTCCGTTAGATCAGCAGCCACAGCAGCAGCTCCCAAGTGGAGATCAATGGTCGCAGCTGCCGCAACAACAACAACAACAACAGCAGTAGCGGCTGCTAATCGAATCTGTGAGCAGAGCAAAAGTTAAGCATTTTTAATTGTTGAGGAGAACGCAAAGAACGACGCGCTTAGAAATTGTGAATCATTGAGGCTCATTGACCCATTTGGAAAGCTATTTGCTGCCTGTCCGAGTCGATTTTTTGAAAAGTAGTTGAATAGTCGGACATTATTAAAATGTATACACACACACACACACATATACATATATATATATATATATTCCATTCCCGAGTGACGAGTTTTTTGGGCGCGACACACATTGCGGTACAGCACTTCCAGCAACATGGCCAGAGGAGGCCGCATTTTGAGATCGAACCTGTTTTGCCTAGCAAATTAGCGACAACAACAACAATAACAACAACAGACAATGAAAAAGAACAACAACAACAACAACAGCTGCTGCGAATATTTTGTGGTAGTGAACTCAACAAAAAATACAAAATTAAGAAAAGAACAAACCGAACAAGAAATCGCATAACCGTAACGAGTATTAAATAGCTAATTGACCTAAATCGCTTGGGTGTTAGAATTGTGCCTGAAATATCAAAGTGAGTTGTTTGGCGTCTAAAAGCGAGAAAGTCCCTCAATCTGGCTTAGTTAAAAAACCAAAAAAAAAAACAAAAAAAAAACAGTGGCTAATTCTTGCATCTTGTAAATGCTAATGCCTGACATGTTTGTTTGCTCGATATGGATTTGGGTTAAGTGCGCAAACAGACTTAAGATTAATGAGCCACTGCTTAGCATTTGGGGTCCATGTCTTTTCACTGATCCAATTCTGGAAACGGAATATAAAATGTCTTTCAAATGCAATCAGAGCAAGCTAAAATCGTTGACAGACTGTTAGATACTCTACGATTGTTCTCTGAAGCGAAAAGATTTTGCTCATCGCAAATTAATCTTCTTAGAAATATTTCACAAATTTGTTACAAATGCATCTTGAAATGTTGGTGCATCTTTGGCAGAGGCTTCATCAACCCGAAGCCTGTTATATTTATACAAACAACTGATATCATATTTCACAATTTAGTGATTTGCTAATTTTTTCTGAGATGTGAACAGATATAGTTGTATGCCTTAAGTAAAGAACACTCACTCGCATGCCCCTTGTGTGTGGCACTCATGTGTACAGGATATAAAAACTGTGAATTTTAGTTCTGAATGCAGCTGAGATGAGGCGAGTGCAAATCATCAGAGATTTATAACAACTTCAGGCACAAACACACAAACACTTTTTATAGATACACATACACAGATACACTTGCAGATATGTAGTCCTTGCATATTTCAAGAGCCCTGCAGGCAACCCAAGCTCAACGATGTGTTTGTTGCCAAAAAAAAAACAAAAAAAAAAAAAAAAAAGACAACCCAAAAAAAAAAAAAAAAAATTATAATAAAATAAAAAATAAGCTTGTTGAAAGCATGCTGCAAAATATTTTGTATAATTTTCGCTAACTCTTCAACTTCAACTGACTGTTCGTCTGTCTCTATGTGTGTGTGTGTGTGTGTGTGTGTGTGTGTATTTTGTGTGTTTGCTGCGAAAAGTTTTTGCGGCACATGCAAATGAAATGGAAAACACTTGAGCAAAAACTCTAAGCTGCCGGGATGCAACCTGTATGTGTGTGTGTGTGTGTGTGTGTGCTCTGCATTTGCCTGATTTTGGGCTGCAGCAAATGTTGCACAAAGTTTTTGATTATGTAAAAATTGCATTAAAGCTGCGGGCGGTCGGTGCTTTCTGAAGGATTTTGAGTGTCTGCCTGCTGATTTCGTTGCTGCAGCTGCAGCAGCAGCAGTTGCAGGAGCAGTTGCTGCCTTTGAAGTAGGCAATCCCACAGGCAGGCATTCATAATAGAGTCTCAGGTGTGCCAGAACTCTCGCCCAGACTTTGTCCACAGAGGGTAAGCTACACGAGCTGTTTAAGCAGCAGGGCCAACAAACTGTTTATTGCCACAGGATGGTGCATAAATGGGGTGCTGGTTGAGCTAGAAGGGAGAAGGCGGACGGATGTAGGCTAGTCTGGCTGGCAAAGAGATGAACTGGACATGCAATTTGCTGGGCATACAAGAGACATTCAGATAGCCACAGACCTCTATACATATATATATATATATATATATAGTCGCAGCAGTCGTCAATTGAAAGCGCAGACAGAATCGAACAGATACAAAAACAGGAACAGGAACGGGAACAGGAACAGGCACGTAACGAATTTAAAGTGTCTTCCCCGTTATGTTCGGGTGTCAGCTCAAATGTCCGACATACGGTTGCCAATGCCATCCATTTGCTACCGACAGACAGACAGAGAGACAGAGATACAGACAGACAGACAGACACAACCTGCAATTTGTAGACAAAAAATGAGCTATGTTTGGGCCCCAGCTCAGCTCAGTTTAGGCCAGCTCAGTTCAGTTCAAGGCTAGGCGGGCGAGTCGTGCCTTTTGTTTATCGCTTCGGCAGCCAGCTCGAGGCACGTTACGAGGCGGCACTCCTCGACTGGGCGGAGGACTCAGCGGAATATTTGGAATGGGTGAAAAGCTTTTGCAGTGTCATAAATATTAGAGGTTCGCCGTCGGACATAACGGCAACTGCGGCACAAACACCGACACAAACACAAACATGCCGCCGTTAATGCCAACTCCAACTCCAACTTCAACTCGGTCGTGTGGCACACACAAAGATACAAAAGCGCAGATAGACAAACAGATTGTCGCCCGAAGTGTTGTAGCGTGTCGTGTGTCCAGATGGAAATGGAGATGGGAACCCGTTAACTAAAGAGCGACCTGAACTGTGTCGCAGGAGGAGGCAGGAGTGTAGAAGCCGATTGCCACTTGACCGCATTGAAATTAAATATGCTGTCACAAATGCTGCAATGATATGTTATTGGAATGTTTTTTATTTTTATTATTTTTGTTGTTGTTTTTACTTCTCCAATTAATTCATTTACAATCTGTCTAAATGAAGCTAATCACAGCTTAACAGCGAAACCAACCACAATATTATATTCTACCTAACTTCATCACAAATCTAACCGATAAATTGAAACCATGGACTCGCTTGTGGCTACTTATTGCCAAATTCTTATCTGTATAAATTGAAAAAAAAAAAGAAAAAAAAAAGATTTTCCTGTTTGCCATCTCTGGCCGGATGGATGGTGCCCCCTCGAGGTATGTCGGTGGATTGCGCTGTGCGAAATATTACACGCAATTTTCAAGCTGACACTTTTCATCTGGGGCTGAGGAAAACGGAAATGGTTGCGCGGCTGGCCGACATATTAAAAATGAGTGACAGCATTTCATTAGTGGACTGGATGCGGCACAGCAATCAATGTTGTCGTCCACATGAAATGCAAAGTAATTTGCCAACACCACCGCTTGACATCCATTTTGGCTGATAATGGCCCAAAAATAGTCATCAATTTTGCGTATATTGGCCAACGTCGGCTAACGTGTTCCTCTTGATTTCTATCATTGCAGAGCGGAAAACGCACAGGAAACTGAAAGAGGGACACAGAAACACAGACACAGACGCAGCTGCTTATCGATTCGTGTTTTATTGTTAGGCCAAGAGAAGGAAACAGGAATACATGTTGGCTAGAATGGCGCACTCCAAGGTGATACTTAAGATACTGTTCTCGTTGTGCGTGTGGTCCTTTGTGATCATTGGGCTGTTCAAGATGCATGGCACAAATCTGGTGCCGCAGGACTATCACCAGATGCCGCCCGACTATCAACAGCTACCGCTGAACGGGCGCAGTCTGCTGCAAAAGGATATGTTGCGCTACGCGGAGACCACATCAACCACAACCGATCACTTTGATCCCAGCGAAATCCTCGTCGACAATCGCACAGGTGAGCAAGCGAGCGATCACAGCTTGAAATGGAAATATCAATTATTTTTTGTTGCACTCCTCTCTTGCAGCCATGGACGATGATCAGCTGGTGCGAGACGTGGAGTCAAGGATACCATCGTTACCGATCGCCTACTGGAGCAAGAACAAAAACTTTCTGCAACAGAAGTCGGCGACATGCGCCAAATATCCATCGATCTTTGAGCTGGAGTTCAACAACATTTACTGGCAAACGTTGCGCACATCGAACGGCACCTTTCAGCTATTTGGGGCCTACTATGATATCCGTCGCACCTCGCTGCTGGGGCCGACTGTCCGGATTCTGGGCATGATCGATCGGATCGAGCCGAAGGTGAAGACCTATTGCCAGTTCTGGTTCGATGGGCAGAAGGAGCCGTTTATTGTGAAGACGTTCGAGTACAAGTACATCTGGTACAACAAGTGGGGCAACTACAAGCAGGGCATCTATCAGCCGTATCTGATTGCCTGCCAGATACCAAAGCCCTTCCACGGCGTCGTTCCCAGCTCCGTGTCAATGGTGGAGAAGGAGTGCGATACGGCCACCAATAATTTGCGTGTCATCTACAATCGGCCGCCAGATGATCAGAAAAAGGGTTTCGCTGTTTGTGTGAAGGGTCTCGATTTTCTATATGATGATCTGAGCGTTCGACTGATCGAATGGATCGAGATGCTCAACATATTGGGTGCCGATAAGATCTATTTTTATAATCTGCAGGTCCATCCGAATATCACCAAGGTACTTAGCCATTATGAGCAGGAGGGCAAGGTGCAAGTGATACCCTTAACGCTGCCCGGTGGCCAGCCGAATGTGCCCGGCTTCCAGCATCTCTATCTGACCAAGAAGACCAATCACAAGCGACAGAACGAGGTGATACCCTACAATGATTGCCTGTACAAGAATCTATATCTGTACGACTACATTGCCCTGCTGGACATCGACGAGGTGATCATGCCCAAGGGCAATTCCATACTCTGGTCCGAGCTGATGGAGAAGGTGCGTCCGGAGTCATTGAAATTCAAGCCGGATGGCTACCACAGCTACAACTTCCGCAACGTCTACTTCCTGGACGATCAGCAGCACGAGCACGGCTGGCACAAGGATATACCCAAGTATATGCATATGCTGCAGCATGTGCATCGGGCCAAGAACTATACGAAGCCCAATCAGTATGTCAAGTGCTTTCACGATCCGGAGCGCGTGCTGACGCTGCACAATCACTTTCCGCTGAGCTGTCTGGGCGGTGTCTGCAAATCGTATCCGGTGGATACGCAGGACGCACAGCTGCAGCATTATCGCGCCGATTGTGTCAAAACGCTGAAGAAGAGCTGCGAGGAGTATCGCGAGAATTCGGTCGAGGACAAAACAATATGGAAGTACAAGGATGAGCTCATTAGGCGCACCATTAAAACGCTCGAGACGCTTGGCTTCTTCAGGCGAAGCGGCACCGGCGCCGGTTTCGGTGGCAGCAGCAGCGGCCTCGGCGGTGGCGCCACAACGCACTCAACGGAACGGTGATTCGCGCTGCTCGGCGGCTGGTCGTGGCCCTGGCTGCCAGTGACGCCCTACGTCGAACCAGCGGCACCTGGCCCACTGGGCAACGAGGAGTTTTTTGTCTAGTAAGACTTGGATATCGATATCGATATCTAAGAGAGAGAGAGAGAGAGAGATAGGGATCCTTGCCGTCGCAGAAACCATAATCGAACTCAAATCCAAAACTTGAACCCGTCCCCCCGCAGCCCTGAGCTCGATTTGTTCATTTTCTGTATTATAGAAAAGTGTTTTTTTTTTACCAATTAATATTATAATTTTATAATTTTCTAGTATTCTGTAATTTGTAATTCCCCCTGAATATATATATATATATATATATATATATACATTTTTCGTTAGTTCATATTATAAAGTTATTCTTGATATGTGTATGCTCCTATCGACTACTTATTACTTTATTACTATCTATCAAATATATATATATATAAATAAATATATATATATATACATATATATATATATATATATACATATATTTATTTATATATATATATACGCACTTTTGTATGGCTAGTGTAAAAAAGCGAATGAAAACACTTTTAAAATTGTGCCTTCAACTTTAAATTGTAGTGTCTAGGGTTTTAGATCAAGGACTCTTCAGGTGTTCCCTCACTTGACTATATATACATATACATATACATATGTACATGCGTACATACATTTGTACATCCGTATGTATTCATATATGTATATATATGTATATGGATATGCACATGTATAATTGCTTATTGGGCGCTTGCCCAACAAAAACAAAAAACAAAACACAACAAAAACAAATACATTTGTTTATAAACATAACTGTATTCACAAAAGACGTTACAAAATACAAGCCCAATTTATGAGTTATGAGTTGATAACAGAAGCGAAAGGTTAAGAAGAACATACAAGTAATATACAAGAATGAAGAAAACCTATACTAAGTTCAAGACTGATGACGTTTATTAATAATTAGATACAATTGCAAAAGCCCATGGAAAAAACAAAAACGAAAAATTTCCAAAATTTTTTTCAAATTATGTGCGTAAGCAAACAAAAAACAAAAAACATTTCAATTGATATTATGTATTAACTAACTAGTTAGTATTTGTTGTGGCTGCTCGCCGCAGCCGCTTCAAACTGTATTTAGCTAACGACAAAAAAAAAAATAAAAAAAATATCACTAAATGCTAAGCAAACATCTGAACAAAAACAAGGATTGTAAATAGTTAAATTGTTAAAAAGAAAACCTAGATATACTTTCTATATACATATAATATAATATTGTGTACCATAAATATTACTTTTATTTCATTCTTATCCAAGGATTAAACTAAAGTAGTATTTATATAATTACGAATTTGCATCTATTACTTGTAGCAAGCTGCTCAATCAAACATAGTTGGCTTTGCAATTAATGAGTGTATTTTATTTTGTCTCAAACCATTTTAGTCCTATACTTTTTAAGTTCAATACAATTTTACACTTTACCTTTTTATATCGTTATTTCGCATTCATTGTATTTATTTATTTATTATTATTTCTTTTATTTGATTTTGATCAATTGTACATACAAATTAGACATTTTTATTTAATATCGATTTTGTGTTCAATTTCTGTCGTTTCTTATTTTGAAATTTTGTATTTTATTCGATCGACTCCACGTTATTTTGCAGTTTAGTCAAATTGTTGGAACTAATGAAACAGTTATTTGCACTTAGTCTAAGCGTTGAATTGTATGGGACGTACTATATATTTATAGTGCATATATACACACCAGGTTGCAGATACATAAACTATTGCACTAGATCACATCGATCTACAATTAAATTTAAATATATACATACATAGATAAACATATACATATACATATACATATACAGATACATATACATACTTACAATATATTGTATTGTATACATAAATGTATTAATGTTAGTTGATAATTACATGATGAAACCCAATTTTTTTTTTTTTTGCATAGCTAATAACAATTGATATGAGAAAAAGTGATTGAAGAATAAAATTTTAAAAATTGTACATTGTCCAAACTGTTTTTCTTGATTCTGAATGTGTGAAATTGGTAGAAATTCTGTTTTCTTAGTGCAAAATATACTTGAGTATCTCTCAGATACATCTAAGTAAGTATTTTTCTAGCAAATATCTGTCTAAATTGAAATATTCAATTCTTCTATATTATAGATACAAAATTCGACTAATTCTAACACTACACGCAGGAGGTTGAAGCGCCTCCACAACGACCCCTGGACTGTTGGCCGTTAAATAAATGTGCTTCAAATGTTATATTCAATGTTATCAGTTATTATCAGTTAAAACAACTTCTATGTTTATGTTATAGATTATACATTCACTGTCTCTTTCATACTGTCACAAAACAATGTTTTATAGCCTTTAAATAGGTTGATTAATGTTTAAATTAAATAACAAAATTCGACTTGAGTTGCTCCGCTTTAGTTAAAGCTCACTCGATCAGAGTTCAGATTACTTAGTGAGTCTGTTTAAATTTTGTCAAAACACTCATTTAAATAACCGCTAAAGCTGTTCACAGTTAAATAAAATAGATACATTCGTAACGAAGGAATTGCTGCCGTTGACTTAAATTCAACATTAGGCCAAATGGTTTCGCACTGCAGTTAAGCACAAGTATACTACTTAGGCCGTTTAAGGTTTCCTAAACTGAGGCATGCAAACACAGATTCCCATACACGCACACACACACGCACACACACACACACACGCACACACACACAAAGAGGCAGTCAGACTTACACTTGAATAGAGACAGTACACCGAAGACTTTTCCAGCTGAATAGTTAGCTATCCAGGAGGCACCTTGGGTGAAACGTGGCATCGTTGCTCACAGCGCGTCCAGCGTGGCAAGACGTGAGATACAAAACTTCCAAGAATGTAAACAACAAAGCATTTATTCTCGGGCATAAATGAATCCACTTACGCACAACTTGGCGAGGAATGCGCAGTACCCACAGCTGGCAGCAGTAGCAATTGGAGCACCCAGCCAGACAGCCAGGACCTGAAGCCAATGCACACAGAAAGTTGTGGGCAAGAAAGCGACGAAAAGGATGCAAACTACAACAATAACAAAAGATAAATAAAATAAGTTACAGGGTATTTTTGGGGTACACAGCGGCAGGCGGTGTTTGGAGTTGGAGGATAACTGGAACCAAAGAAGAAAATTTGTATAAACGCAACTTAAGTGGGCATTAAACACGCTCCACTAAAGGAGGTCCCTTTCGAAACGGTGGCGCTTAACTTGGTTAATAAACATTACCAACGCCACAAAAACCATTTACGTGAACTATTAAAATTCCGCAGCGTTATTTTAGTTGCCTTCGCCTTGTTTCACGATTATGTTTATTTATATGGCAGCAGCAGTAGCAGCAACAGCAAACGCACACCCCCAATTACACACCCACACACACACACACACACATACACACACATATATACACACACACACACACACACCCATGTGTATGTATATAAGATGCTGCTGTGGAGATGAAAACCCCTTTTGGTTTTGCATGTGCGTCAGCCGTTAAGTGAAATCTCATTGCAGCTTTAAGTAAGTCTCCATATCCTTTTATGAATGTCTATTAAGCGGCTCGGAGGCTGGGGGCTTCTTAATGCATCTGCTGTTTGGGCCAAAGGATTCTTCTTGAATTTATGGACCATCATTTCGGCCTCATATACTCGTCCATTTGCAGCAGCAAACGACTGAAAACTGGCAGGTGAGTCTGTCAAGTCATATATATATATATATAAATATATATATGTATATCACCTTAGCATATATATGTATGTTGACATTTGGCGGAACAAGAATGATTTATAAATGATTAATAACATAATTTAGAGCACAGACTTGATGCTAAAATTGGACGAGGCTAATGCAAATGCAAATGGCGGAAAACTAATTAAAATCCACTCTGGGATCGTCGGGCAGCATATTTATAATGGATGCGCATAAATCCTGAATTAAGCACTCCGCATACGCATTAAAAGCAATGCAAAAAAGAAAATGTGCAATTACGCTACAATTTCCATAGATTTTCATGGCAACGTATGTATGTATATCGAAAGCCAGCTAAATTGAGCCAATTACCTGTGAGGCAAATATTCAAATCTTTCAAGTGCTCTGCGTTTTGACAGCTGTCTAATTTAATGCGCTGCGTTTTTTTTTTTAGTTAGTTGGTTAGTTTGAGGCCTATGTTTAAAATGATTTAAATGAAGTGACTAGTTTCTCCCATTAGAGTATGTCTCTAGTTTACGAATGTTGTAATGTCTTTAGCCAAAGGACTTGGTATTTACTTTTATTTTAAACGTTAATTGATGTGTTTTAGCCCACTTTTATTGTTATATGCTTTTTGTATACTTTTATAAAAAAGTAATCTTTTTATTCTTTTCTGCAATGATTAAAGTGGAATTGAAATAATTTTATATGTTGCATCTGTGTGTCAAACTGATTGAAATAATGCTGAAAAGTGCATTTTGTTTTTAAGTGTGGCAGCCACACATCACTGCGAGTTATTTTCATTTTTTTTTTTTTTTGTTGCAACCTTTTGGTTTGTTGGCAGTAAAAAAAAAAAACTAGAAGCATATGAAATCCATGCCGTTGGCAAGTTGGCTGATTTGTCGGTTGATATGAATAAAACCCATTGTGGTTGCAAGCCCATTATAGTTTTGAAACTCTGCTGCATTTTCAAATTGTATATTTATGTAAATGTAAAAGCGCTTACTCTGAAAGTAACACACAAAAAGAAAAAAAATATCGGAAAAAAAGTTTTTCCTTAATTTGATTTTTCGCTTTGACTTTAATAGTTTTAATATAAAATCTCAAAGCGTACAAAAGTTTTATTATCATTTATATATATTTGTAACATTCGTTTCATATTCGAATACATATTAATATTTCGCAAATTCCTCACTGTTATTAATATTTGTATTTATATTCATATATTTATATGACATAGTGTTGCACCGTATTATTGCATACATGGCTGGCTAACCAATCAACTGTCAGCTAAACAGTAGCATTTTGACCACAGGGATATGACCAGATGGTCATAATTACTCACTCCATTCGCACACACTCACATTCACACCCACACCCACATCCACACCCACATTCGCATTCACTCACGACACACTCGCAAATGCATATTGAGGTACTCATGTGCATGTTTCGCTTAATTTTTGGCTGCGTATTCAATGCAATTGTGTATATAAATGTGTATATATTTGAATGTGTGTGCCAGAGAGAGAGAGCGAGAGAGAGAGAGAGAGACGCAGAGAGAAAGAGAAAGAAAGAGAGAGAGGGAAAGAGTGAGAGGCATACCAAACAGGAAATGCTAATTGCAAGTAAGTGTAGACGCACATCAGCCTCTAGTATTTGTGCCTGAGTGTGTGTGTGTGTGTGTGTTTGTGTGTGTTTGTGTGTGTGTGTGTGTTTGTGTGTGTGTGTGTGTGTTTGTGTGTGTGTGTGTGTGTGTGTGTGTGTGTGTGTGTTTGTGTGTGTGTGTGTGTGTTTGTGTGTGTGTGGCAAAGTGCATGCAAGTCGCGGCCTCAATCATGGCTCTCAGCAGTTGGTTATACTGCACCACACCCATCCTTTACTCGCTCCCTCCCCCACCCCCCAGGAACTGGTTAACCAGACCCACTCGTACAATATTATTGCTCGCAATCTAATTAACCGCATTGATAGAAAGGGAAAGCAGCTCCGCATCGGAAGCGAATTTGGTCCGCCTTCTGCTCCATTTCCACCTAATCCTTGTTTTCAATATTTGCTCCTCATTTTGTTGCGATGTTTGCCAGCTCAAGATTTAATTGCAACCACATGCACATACACACACTCACACTCACACACACACACACACTTTCACACACACACTCACGCTCACACACACACACACACACACACACGCAGTCAATTGTAGCACACATCTATGCTTAATTGAGAACGGAATTCAGAGGTAATTCAATTCCTTTTGGCTGCCAGGATGGGATTGCTCAGGATCTAGTTGCAGCTGGCGGCGGCACTTGAGTTCCTTGAGCTTAACTAATGAAAAGAGCTGCTTTTGACATGGCCTTAAAATTAAAGCAGAGTTTACCGTTCGCCCGCTCATATAGTGACACAATTTTTCAGTTGGCCAACCTTTGCTGCTCGCGCTGCCTTTACTCCTTTTACCTCCTCTTATTCCTCTTACTCCTCTTACTCCTCTTACTCCTTTTGCACATTCGCTCATTCTCTATTCACACTTGCCGCAACGAGGACGACGACTGGGGGCATCTGCGAGGTCTGCCACATTTTCCTCCTGCTGTCGATTAGTCAATTATAGACAAATGGCTTGGGAGTTGCGCGCGGCGCAATGTAAACAAGCCATCAATAGCATAAAGGAGTGTGCACGGCAGCGGAGAAACAGGATAACTGAGAAATGGCATAGCGGCGAGATGGAGAAATAGAGTAATGTAGCAATGGAGCAATGTAGCAATGGAGCAATGGAGCAATGGAGCAACGAGACCAAGCGAACGAGCGGCGTGGATGAGATAAAGGAATTATGCATAAGCAGCAGGGCGGACACGTACAAAAGACTAGCGGCCCTGGACGCAGGACGCAGGACGCCACCAACCCTCGGGCACAATGGAGCGAAGAGCACAAAGCGAAAACCACAAAACACAGAAAACTGTTAAACAAAAATAAAAAGGTATAAAGGAAAAGCTGTACGAGAAAGTGGAACAAATGTCGCTACGAAAATACTCTAACTGAATTATTGGACAGGTGCGACTCCATCATAGGTGGGACACAGACAGGACATTTTGGGACAGCACTCATTTTATTGTATGCGTCGAAAATATGCAATACCAGCTCCGAGATGCCTTTAATGAAAACTAATCGACAGAACAATGCTTGAGCCCCTTATTTATTTAGCAATGAAGTGAATTCCCATTATCCATTAAGCTATTAGCGGAACATAGTTTACGAATAACTAAGATCTAAAGAGCAAACGAGTTTAAGAAATAAGAAAAGCTTTTAAAGCATACTTTTAGGAAAAATTGAAGGTTGCCGACAGTTTCTTTCTCCGAAGCCAAACTCAAACTCGAACTTGTAGATTTTTCCTTTTAAGGGTTCAATAGTCTTAAGTAATACATTAAAATTTGTTTGTATTACATTAAAATCATTGATATAAAGGTGCATCTGCATATAAAATCATTCCTTTCCACTTCTATTCATTGGAATTTGTTTTCTTTTATACGTAATTGGGTCAATAACTTATTTAAGTTAGCCATTAAATACTGTCTGCGAAGTTCAATTAAAGGCAGTCATGTTTATGGTGCTAAATACTACTTCTTCTTACACTGTTATGATGCATTGCAATTACAGTTCCATTCGTTTTATCCAAGATTTTTGGGTTTTTGTCTTTTTTATGTATAGTTTGGGTGCGATACATTTTAATAAAGACAATCACTTTCAAGCCTTTGAAAAAGAACGTCGGACGTTGTGTGGGTTTTCTTTTGAATAATGGGCATATTAATTTAATATTTTGTATGTAGAAAAATTTTAGTTGCCTTTGGAATGGGAAATGAAAGACCCTAAACAGATAGCTAAGATCATAGCTTACAAGAATTATGGGGTGAACAACAAGCAAATATCAATTAAATGATGTCAATCGGCATCATCAATTGATAATGTGTTGAAATACAGCAAAAATACAACATGCAATTCAAAAAATCCACACCCACAAATGCAATCTTACGGACTGGACTGGATAAGAATGCTACGGCATCTAAGATTCTATTTGGCTAAAGGTTACAAGTATCCAATAAATATGTTAAAAAAAAATCATCGATTAACTTGGAAGAAAATTAAGTAACGAAGGTGCACCAAATGACACATTAAATTTGGGGAAAAAAAAAACACATGAAATGTAGTATTTTCTGATGATAAAATTTAATATCGATTTTCCAAACGGTTAATTTCAGATATGAACTCTGAAGGTTATTTAAACCTGCTGGGCGAAGTTTTGGTGAATTTTAAGGAGCCTGTCGTGAGTGGTTTCTGGATAAGGAGCTTAAACCTTTAGAGTGGCCAGCAAGATCGCCCAACCTGAATCCCATAGAAAACATGTGGGGAACCATCGGATGCCATCGAGTTTATGTAGGTAATCGACAGTTGGAGATAGCTGAGCAGCTGCGAAAGGCTGTCGTTAAAAAATGCTCTCAAATCCGACTGCCTGACTTACAAAGGTTGTTGAATCGATGCCCAATCGAAATTTTGAAGTTATCAACAAATCTGAAGGATGGACATATTATTAATTTACTATTTTTCTGTCATTTCAATATGTTATATTATTTGCTTATATATTATTTGCTTATTATTTAATAAAAAATGGTTAATGTTACCAATTTAATTTCTTTTTTATTTGACATGTATTTTGAGTAGCTAGCATTTGTGGAACAAAAAGAAAAAAATTAAAAAAATGTTATTTCCAATTTTATAAGGAAAAATCAAGTGCCTTCGATCGAGTTTCGCAGAGTGTACATTTGATCCTCATCTTAGCTATTTTCTTTTTATATAAGTGTATGTGTGTGTGCCAACAGAGGCAACTATACATAGATATTGGTATGTGTATGCAACAATGCTGTCGTCCAACTTTTCTTTGGACCAACACAAATCCCAAGCGGATATCGGAAAAAGCTGTTTGGTGTCTGCCATTTGTTCAGATTTGCTCGAGGGAACGTGGCAAATGGAAACTTTTGGAGTAAAGTGGGGATTCAGACTGGTAGGCGATAAGCAAAAGTTTCAGTTCTGCTGCCATTGAACTCTACGACTAGGACAAGTACAACTTTTATAAACTTCTTCCATCTCGATCCCACAACTTAAATCTCATCTTTCGTCTATGTCAGCTTTATGGTATAGGAGTCCCATTCAATCGGCTCCAAGCTAAGGAGTTGTGCTCATTCAGAATATTTGCATAAATGGATAAAGCAGCATGGCTATATCGACAGGACCAGCGATCCTTGTCCTGAATACAAATACGTTATAGGATCGCAGAAATCTCTCTAAATGCGTTATAAAGTCCTGTTCGGAATGGAAACATTTTAAATTGTGATTGTGTCGCTGGTACCAAAGTGAGACCCTAGTTCAACTGCACTGTGGAATTGATTCGGTATCGAGTAACTCAAAGGACACTTTTTTATACACCAAGGCTGACTAATGAAATCCTTGAACGAGAGAGGAATATTTTCCATTGCTCCCGAGATGTTTCCAGGAGGGTATTTTTTCCTACTTTACCCTTTCACTACAATTTGTATATCTTTATATATTTCATATCGCGAGAAATATCAAATTTATTATAATATAAGCATTTAGTCAGGATTAGTTATTTTATATCGGCCAGCAATTATTCAGCAATTAGTTAGATGAAAGCACAGAATGTCCCAAAAGCATCCCATGCGAAATGGCTGCCAATTTCAGTTTTAAGCCATTTATCTATTCGCATTGCCCATGGTTTGGGGCCAAATACAATAACCAGCCCACAGATGTGCTGCTATTGCTATTGCTACTGTCCCGACTCCCTGCTCATTTCGGGTTGAAACAACCACACGATTTCCGCTAAATGGCAACTAGAAAATACTAGATACTGCCATTGGCAGGCAGGCAGGCAGAGGCAGGCAGAGGTAGGGGGAGGTAGGGGGAGGTAGGCAGAGGCAGGCATTTGGCTATCCCTTTTGACCATTGTTGTGTTAACGCTAACACAAACACCCGATCCCTAGTCAACCTAGTCGTTTTGCTTCTGGGCCTGCACCGAGACTGGTTTCAAAACAAACAAAAGCAAAATCTGGTTAATTGGGTAAAATACTGTGCGGAAATTGAAAGCAAAAGCAAAAGCAAAAACACAAACAGCGACACACTGTGGCAAAAGCTAAAGCAGCAGCAGCAGCAGCAGCAGCAGCATCTGCATCAGCATCAACATCAACATCAACACCGGCAGCAGGAGTGGCAATGGCAACAACAGCAGCAACAGCAGCAACAACAGCAACAACAGCAATGCCACCAAAAGTTGAAACCAGTTGCATTGCCATCACCGTTTTGGAGCGGAAGTGCCTGGGATCCCCGTGCAGCGCCTTCATTGCCCCAAAATGCCATAAATATCTAAATTGGCGCATGGCGTTTGCATTCGCATTCGGATTCGGATTCGGATTCGTATTTGCAATTGCATTCTGTTCTGTGGCTTCTGGCCATGGCTGCTCCAGGCTTGGACAGTGACTATTCTTTGGCTACGACTCTGTGTGCGTGTGTGTGTGTGTGTGTGTGTGTGGCATTGTTTATCGATTTATGCAAATTTCTGCGTACATTTTATCAATAAACAATAATAAATTAAAATCAACATTCATTGAGCTGGGGAGCTGCTCGTTATGAAGCTGGCCGACAAAATTGAAAACGAAATTTATAAATGACAATTGTCAATGGCCAAAATGACCAATGGCCAACTCCTGTAGCCAGCAGCCAGCAACAGCAACAACAACAACAAAAACAACAAAAACAACAAAAACAACATCAACAACATTTGCAAGAACATCAGCCACTCTAAAAATATTTGTATAGTCAAGTTGAGTGTGTTTAGTGTTTGTGTTCCGTTTGTGGCACGACTCAACGCAGTTGCACAATACGATATACATAATAATACCCAAGATACCATATATTTTGTAAGCCTTAAATGCATATAGGTAAATAAATAAATGCAACCCAAGTTGATGTGTTAGAATTAAAAAAGAATTCTATAAGTGAAAACTAACAATCAAAATCATGTGTTGTTTTACTCCATCACGGATCCTGGTTCGTGCTCCTGGTCGTGTCACGTCGTGCCTTAACGATACTTGTGTGCATCTCTATGCAAGGGTTATGTATTGATATACATACACAGTGTACCATATACATATGTATATACATATGTATGTACTCTATATGCACGTACAACATTTGATCTACTTTATGTGCACATAGACAAATTTACGCTACTGCAACAAAAACAACAACAACAACAAAAACAACAACAACAACAACAATTAAACCTGTATTTGCAATCAAAAATGAAACTGCAAAAACCAACGAAACGAAATGCATAACAAATGGAGCGTAACTGAAGAGCCAACAGGGCCAAGCTGTTGACCCAGTGGCAAATCGAATTGACCCTCATTGGGAAAATATTAAAATAAATGTCAAAAGAAATAATGCAACAATAATAACAATAATTTGAAATAAATTAGGTGCATGCGCCCCACCATTAATAAAATAAATATTGTCAGCGAATAAATGTGTACGTTGCATTTATTTTACACTTGCAACGCATCCTTGCATCAGTGCAAATACAAGCATTAAATCTGTATTCATTTTATTACACTTTTCCAACTAACTAACAATTAAACGGTGATTTGTTAAGATTATCGTATTAAATTTAAGAACATATTTAAAAGCAAGAACAAGAGCTAGTAACACTTGCATATTGAGTTGAGATAAAATTGAGAAAAAGATTAAGAAATAAGATCCACGTTTCTAGTGGGCACTTTAGCACCAAAATGGAGACGGAATGTTGGGAGTGGGAAAAGGGAGCTCCACCGTTGCTTGGTGCGATTCATTTTCGGTCTCGGTTTTTGGCTTGTTTGGTGAGTTTTGCATACTTTTGTGCGGGGCACATAAAAAATTTGCATTTTCCATTTCGCGGCAGGCGTGCACGTCAAATGAAAAAAAAAAAAACAAAAAGAAAAACTCTCCACCATTTGCAGCCACACCCACAGATAGTTTGCCAGTCAATGAACGCATGGGACTCGGTTCAGGTTGCTACCAGAAGATGAGGCTGCAAGGTGTTGTCGGGAGACCGAGCACGGAGCTGAAAACCCAAACTTATACTTTTGACATTATTGATACTTTATTTGTGTCTGATGAAGTCATTTAGTGCAGTGTATACACTGCAATTGCAGCTGCGATTCCAACTACAATTGCAGCATTCCGGTCAACCTCAGAGTCCGCCAGCCACTGAGCCTAGCCAAGTGATTTATTCTTGGGTCTCCACACCAAGTGACGTATGTCTGTATGTATGTATGCACACCTATACTGTATACATATATACACATCCCTGCACATACATACTTACACATCCCTGCACAGTGGGAACACTCACAACACGAGTAGTTCGATTAAATTGATTTTCTTCCAGAGGCCGCAATTAATTTTTAAATGTTTTTAATATCTGTAAGCCTATATATTGGTATATAAAATCCTGTAATTACAAATTAATAAATAAAAATAGGTACATTTAATTATGTCTGTTGCTAGATCCACGTCAAGAGTTTTTAATTTTGAATACTCCGTCGGGAGAGATTCACAGCGTCCGTCCCTTCAGTTGTGGAGTTTGAAACTAATTTAAATGAGCGGGATTTGCTGGGTCTGCTGGAAAGTTGAGTCTAACATGTCCATCTGTCTTTATTATCTCCAGCACTGGTTACATTTTGCTCATTGTATTTTCCAACAAATCTTTTAATGTGGTCTGTGAGCAGCAGGGAATGGCGTCTCTGTTGTAACAATCAGAGCTGCAAAATCCGAGAAGTTTGTATATATGTGGGTCCAGAATATTACATTAACAGAAAATAACTGAGGAATGTAATTTATTTTTATAATTGTTTATTTAATATTATTATCGGGTTTTCACTTCAGTAAATAATTTAATGAGTTGGTTGCGTAATTTAAATTTGCGTGCGCTTCTGAGGAGAACTTTGCATCGAATAATTGCTGTAAATCAGCTTCCCCGCTGGTCATCCACCTATTATAAATATTCATCGCAGACATTTCCCTAGAGGTATTTTTAATGTTGGTAATTCTGATTATAGAAACAATAAGTATTTCATTTGAAAAAACTATACAGAAAAAAACAGAATCAAGTTGGCTATGAGTCCAGTTGTAGGTAGGATAAGTATTTTTGATTCATTCACTTATTTCTATAGCTCGGAACAACATCTAAAAAAAAAAAAAAATATATATCGAAAATCTGTAATTTTAAGAAATTTGGAAAATGTACATTTCAAACTGGACTCGAGGCTGTTTGGCGGCTCAACGTATGCTGGTGCGCTACAAGGCGGACTACTCGAAGACCATTTGCAATCTGAAGATCAACAAGGAGACCAAGGTAATGGTGCAGGGCTTCACTGGTAAGCAGGCCACCTTCCACTCGACGGAGGCGATGGCGTACGGGACTAAGATTCTTGGTGGTGTATCGCCCAACAAGGGCGGCACCAAACATCTGGACGCACCCGTGTTCAAGGACGTGAGGGAGGCCGTCAAGGAGCTGAAACCGGATGCGACAATCATCTTTATACCGCCGCCAAATGCTGCGCAGGGCATTTGCGAAGCGATTGAAAACGAGGTCGGTCTCATTGTGGTCATCACCGAGGGCATTCCGCAAATGGATATGGTGCGGATTATGCAGATGCTCAAATGTCAGGAAAAGTCGCGTCTGCTGGGTCCCAACTGTCCGGGAATCATATCGCCAGATCAGTGCAAGATTGGCATCATGCCAGGCAACATTCACAAGCGCGGCTTGGTTGGCATCGTATCCCGCTCCGGCACCCTGACCTATGAGGCAGTCCATCAGACAACGGGAGTCGGCTTGGGTCAGACTCTATGCATCGGCGTCGGCGGCGATCCCTTTAATGGCACAAATTTCATTGATGCACTGAAAATATTTCTACCCGACGAGGAAACCAAGGGCATTATCTTAATTGGCGAGATTGGCGGCTCCGCCGAGGAGGAAGCTGCCGAATACCTCACCAAGCACAACTCCGGCTGTGAAGCCAAGCCTGTGGTGGCCTTCATAGCGGGCATTACGGCGCCACCAGGACGTCGCATGGGTCACGCTGGTGCCATCATATCCGGCGGCAAGGGAGGCGCCACCGACAAGCTGAAGGCGCTCAAAGCTGCGGGTGTCGTAATTGCCCTAAATCCATGCCACTTGGGCTCGCTGCTTCACGCGGAGATGGTGCGCAAAGAGCTGATCACGAAAGACGAAAAGAGTAACAAATAAGATGCAAGGAGCACTCGATATTGGCCTGATTTCCCTCACTACTTTGACATACATGAGTTCAAATCGATCAAATACTTTATTTTTTTGATTGAAATTTAAATTGTTACTAATTAAAATTAAAGTTGAAATAATTAAAAAGAATTTAAAGCAGTTGGGTTGTTAATTTAAGTGAGACAATTTTAAATATAGTGTCTGCAGCAATTTAATTTAAATAATAAGAACCAGTAACAGTTTTAATATATTAATTTTTTTTTTTTCCAAATATTGGACAAGATTCTATTTAATACAGTTTTCTGATTCGGCTGCTAAAAATATTTAACGCAATCCAACAACTTAATTAAGTCGCTGCACTCAGCTCGAGTTGTCCACGTTTGATGTGGAGGAAATGTCAAAGTGAGGCGCAGCATTTGTCCAACTTGTTTTCTGGGCTAACCCTGTTTAGATTGCTCCTGCAATAAGGTGGGTCCACCATCAATAACCTGGCTCGGTGCTTCGGTACCAACAACAACAGCTTTATTTGCGTAAGCGCCAAGTTCAGTCAACTTTCCGTGTTGGTTGTTCGCCAAAAAGCTAATTTCGTTACGTTGTCTGTTTTGTTGTGTGTGTGTGTGTGTGTGTGTGTGCGTGTGTGTTTGTTGTTGTTGTTGTTGTGGGTGCTGCTATTCCTTTCAATGAGTTTTTTTTTTTTTGTGTGTGTTGTTGATGTTGTTGTTGTTGCTGACATGCAGTCAGGTCGTGGCGCTATTTTCCCGTGTTTTGCCTAACTGGCGGCTATAAACTAATTACCACATTTTTCCTGAGCTTTGTTGTTTTTTGTTCGCTGTTCGTTGTTGTGGCTGTTGTTGTTGTTGTTGCTGTTGTTGTTGCTGTTATTGTTGTTGTTGCTGGGGTGTTGCATTCGTGTTGTCTGCGCGATGCGTTTGCCAACTATTATGTTGATAATTGAAGTTGGTGTGGCGTATGCAAAACATTTGCAGTTGCAGTCGGACATCTGGCTGGCTGTTGGCCACGTTAGCCATGTTAGCCGCGTTAGCAGCTATCTGGGGAACTGCTTGACAAATATTTAAATCATTTGCTGTCAAGCAAAAGTCAGGTGTGTCTCTTTCCATCTTTGTTGCTCTCTCTCTCTCTCTCTCTATCTGTATGTATGTGTTTATGTGTATGTGTGCGTGTGTGTGTGTGTGTGTGTGTGTGTGTGTGTGTGTGTATGGCCAAATGGCGCATAATTTAACTAAAAGCAATTCAAAAGCAGCTCAGCAGCAGCACAAAGTGAAGCCAAGTGTAGCCAGGCTTCAACAACTGCTAAATGCCAGCAGCCATGTTCCAGCCACGCCCCCTCTCTACTAGACTGGGACACTCTCAAGGGCCAAGCACACACACACACACACACACACACTTGAAAATAAATACGGCAAAAAGTTGTTGGTTGCCCATCTCTGTCAGAAATGCTGTCTCTGTCTCTGTCTCTGTCGCTGTCTCTGTCTACGGCTTTGAAGCATTTGCTGGTTTCTTTGCCAACTGCTGAGGTGTCAACGCTGCACTTGAGCTACGTGTATTTTTGTCAGTTATTTCTTTGCAAGCTATTTGTCAAATGCCACAGCCCAGCATAGACCGACCGAACAGACAGACAGACAGACAGACAGACAGACAGGCAGACACATGGACATGCACAGAGGGATGGACAGAGGCAGAGTCATGGAATAGTTGCCAACATATGGTGCACTTCTCTGGCCAAGTGTGCAGCACAGGTTTCATTTTCCTTATTAAAAATCGATGTAAGTGTGTGTGTGAGTGTGCTTCATTTAAATTACAAAGTGGCAAAGCATTTTTTTATCCATGCCCCCAAAATGGAAGCAGAGTCGAAACTCAATTGAAAACTGCTGGAAGAGAGATGCAGAAAAATACACTTTTCTGCTTCGAATCATTCCTCCAGATAATGCCATTCAAGAGCTGTGAGTGGACCTGGCCTGAGTTAAGGGATTTTTGGTGCGGGGTGTCGACGTGGGCGTGGTCGTGGGCGTGGGCGAGGGCCAGAGCGTGGTTAGCAATGGGACAACCACTCGACCGCACTGACAGTGAAAAGCAATTAAAATAAGTCAAGTCACAAAAACGAAGACAAAAATTTGAACTAACCACAAAGAAACAAGTAGAAAACGAACAACGAATTTCTTATACAAAATGCAATTTGATTTTTGATTTAAATGTGGTGTGAATTGTGCCACAAAGGCAGGTGGCAATTGCCACTTGCGGCTGCAGTGCTTGCCATCAATCGAAATATTTAAAATTTAATACTCTAAAACCAACAATTTTGGTTGTGACATAAAACAATTTTGACTAATGGTTAAAGTTGGGCAAATCTATATTGCATTCAGATGAAATCATCTCCAATAGGACACTATATTTGTAGTATGAGTTTAAAAAATAAAATACGAGAAGATACCCTGGACACAAATCATTACCATTAGTTTCTCAATTGTAATTGTGTATATTCCAAAAGTTCCCATTGCATAAATTGCATATTCTGAAATCATCAATAAGAACGAATATGTCAAAGCTGCCCCAATGCGATTATTAAATTGAGGCTCTTCTAATATGCTATTTTCGAGCTGAACAAATATGATTCGTATTATGGGATTAATTTTTCCATTTCAAGCACTTAATCTCTATTTTCTTGCTGCTTCACAAAAAATTATGAGACCGCAACACATCAAACTAATTGAAAAACTAAGCCCTTTAGCTGAGCTGGCAAAACAATCCTTAAAACGAGACCACAGCAACCTCAGACAAGACACACACACACACACACACACACACACACACACAGAAGAGGAGCAGACAGTAGACAGGGTTGTCAATTGCAATCAAAGCCCCCACAATGTTGCTTTTAATTGAAGCTATTGAGAATTTTTACCGCATCATCGGCCTGCTCTGATGCTTTAACAATTGCAACCACATTTTTGTTCAAAAAGCCAAATTGCCCAACTGTTGTTGCAAGTGTAGAGGTTGGAGAATGGGAGGGGTTTTAGGTAGACACTTGCTGCAAATGGAAATAAAGAAATGCATGCAACGAAATTGTCCTCAACTAGTCAAAACGAATTTGTCAATTTATGCAGAGCGTGCAACGGGACTTGGTGTTGGCCTCGTTCTCAATTGCCTTAACCCGAAACCGAAACCGAAACCAGTACTAAAACCTAATCCACAAAATACTGAGCCTCCTCCTGCCTTCAACGTAGAAAGTGGAGCATCCTTCAACAATCCTATTGCAGATGTGTACATTTGCTTATCGTTTATTTTGTGTTTCATTTTGCTGAAAAACACCAAACAAGTGAAATGCTGCACGTGCCACACCCACACACACAGACACACACACAGACACAGACACACACGTCAAACAAGGTTCGCTCACAAATGTCACTAAATCGACAATTGTGACAATTGAGATTTTATTGGTCGATGTTTCGATTGGAAATGATTACCAATGTTTTCAATGATTACTAATGATTTCAAATATGTTATGCAATCAACTTTAACGCAATTTACATGTCACTCATTGTGCATATTTTAGTTGCTGTATTCGGTTTATGTTCGAAATGTTTTAAACAATTGTCACTGTTCATTTTAAAGCAAATTTTAAAGCTTAGATACTTGCAATAATCATATCGCTTTAATAAATAATTCCTCAATTTATTATTAAAATTACTATTTTTGTTCGTTCATATATAAAAAGCATCGAAAGCGGACTGAACTACTATATCCATTAACACCATGAGCATCCAGCATCCGTCTCCTCTCGCTCCAGTTGCCTCCACACATTTCAGCACAGTCTGTTTAGCAGAATGTCACTTGCAAACTATGCAAATTTTCCAGCACATGGTTAAAAGCTGTCAACTTTTATGCTTAGCGCGCAAATAATTAGAAAAGTTCGTTGACTGTTGACCAAAAACCCTTAAAAAAAAAAATAAAAGAACAACAACAAAAATAGTTATGCATCATGTGTTTGGGGAATTCAATTAAATATGCAAAAATAAGTGTAATTTAAAAACTAAATAAATTCAAATAAAAGTTATAGCAAACGAGTGTGACAAACTAAGGCATACTCTGTAAAAAGACCTAAAGTAACCAGCCTAAAAATGAAAATTTCAATCACTTTTAATATTTAAATCAAAGTAATTTATTTGTAAAAAGTTTGAAGGAAAGCCCGACTCGAGAGCTTGGGCACTTATGAAAACGGAATTCCAAGTGCATCCCAAATGCACTTTCCCATTATACATTATATATACATATATCATCGATAAAGCGATTCTGAAATATACAGGGTGTGCTATAAAAATGAAAATCGCGCGTTTTAATAGCTTCAAGGGCTGTTGGGCTTGGATTAGGAACGCTTGCGGCAGCAAACTTCATTGTCGCAATTAATAAAGTTTGCGTTGAGCAAAAACCACTATGACAAAAAAATAAAAACAAACAGCGAAAAGCAACAACAACAACAACTACAACAATTATAATAACAACAATATAGTGGCCCGAAAATCAGTTGAAAATTTTTGCAATTTGTGGGAAATTTGCTGTCATTGCGTAAACACCGCATGTGACGGGAGAGCAGTCCCCGACCAGCTGATCCAGTCTCTATGCATAATTTTTGGACAGCCACCAGCTCACCACAAGGATCTGGGCTGACTTTAATCCCATTAGGAGTGTTTCGCTTTGTTTTTCGACTGCGTCTGAGTCTGAGTGCTGTCAACAAATTTAATATGCCGCTTTCATCAAATTTGGAGTTGCTACTTACGCCCCAGTGGGACTAGTTGATACTAGCAGGCATTGGAGAATTGTCAGCTAGAAAACATGGAAATTTATGTAAGTGATTCAATTGTCTTCAATCTCAGGAATTAGGAGCAAGTGCAGCTTAAAGCGAAATCGAGTTACAGCAAATAATAGCGAAATTCCATTTCCATTTTCTTTTATTTGAAAATCAAAAAGAGCATTTGCAGCTATTGAAATCATCGGAACAAAAGTGGACGTAAAAGTATGCAACAGTTTTAGCAATCGAAGTACTCATTTAGGAAAAAAAAGTAAATTATACTAAATTTAAAAAAAAGAAGAAGAAAAACCATGTTTTTTTTAATAATTTCATTAGCTACCTTTGGCGCAAAGATAGTTACCAAGGTTTCTGGTTAATTGCCTGAAATGTGGTTTACAGATGCCAACATTTCGTTTGAGACATTGTTTTTGAAATGATTTTCAGAACTTTACAAATTAACCACTTTGTGTCTGTATGTGTAAACTGACCGCTACTTCGGCAACTTTAATTTTTTTTTTTTTTTTGTTGCCCCGTTCGAGAACACGGAAGAGTGGAACAGAGTTGCAAAGTGCATTGGTTACTGCGGCAATAACACTCAGACTTTGTGGCATGCCGAGAGACTTTGCGGTTTTCAAAAACTCCACTAAAAAGCGCTATCGAAAGCGGCGGAGCGGAGGGAGTCGGTCGGGGTTGAAGTGTGCGCATCTGCTTGCCACCATTGAGGTGTTCGGCCAAAAGTTTTGTCGACATCTTAATTTCTCACTTGTAAATTGAGCTGCGCCAGCAACCGCAAATTAGACCCCAAAGTATACGTACTTTGTGGATGCCAAATATGGCCACACATACACAACAAACGCACACACACACACACACACACACACACACACGCACACACACACGCACACTGTGGTGTCTTTCAGACTTCCACACAAACACTTTGCCAAAAGCCACACACACTCATGCGTAAAGCCAACATGCACACACATGTCGCTTCACACAGGCACAGACAAAAGCGCAAAAGTACACACACACACACACACACACCCAGAGGTACACACACACACACACACATACACACACATAGTGACACACGTGCCTTCAATATGTAACAAACTTAAATTGTGCGACGTGCAGCAGGACAAACAACAAGACAAGACATGTATATATATATATATGTGTGTGTGTATATATATAGATGGATATTGCACTTCTGATCACTTTATATAATATTAAATTCTCACTCTCTCTCTCTCTCTCTCTCTCTCTCTCTCTCTCGAATCGCTGAGCTGTTCCTTTGATATCGCATTCGCAAATGAATTACAATATTTATTAAATGTTATAGACGTAAATCATTCAACTGATGACTTATCACATATAATTTGTTTGATTGTGCAATAAATAATTTATGACAATTTGAAATTACAGTTAAATGACATTTTTGTTTAAATTCCATGCGGTTTGCTAAAATAGAAAGCAAATCGAAGCAGCGTCAAGCAAAAAATTTAAAGTGCTATAAAGTTTAAATAAGGAAACAAATTCAAAATGTTCAAAAAGAAACTTTAGTTTTTATTAAAATATTAATTAATTATGTATGTATGTACATATGTATAATCAACTGGTGACTCTTAATTGTCTAATCAAACAAATTCATCGTATTTACATACATATAGAGAGAGAAATAATATAATATATTTATAATAATAAAATAAATAAAATAATAACAATTACATTGTATATAGAGGGAGACTATAATATAATATATTTATAATAATAAAATAATAACAAAATAATAATTAAAGTTTACCTTAGTAAACCTTCAGCTTGCATTAGACTAGGTCGCATTTGCACCTGCAACTGGGCACTTATATGAAAATTAACTAAGATAATCCATATTGTAGAGGACTTAAGATAATATGAAATAATACAAATTAGGAAAATTCAAACAGTTATATTTTCGCCAAAATGCGAATTACATTACATATATATTAATTCTGTGTTAAAAGTTGAAAAATGTGGCAACTCCACGAATTTTTGCTAATAGAACTATTCCATTTATTTCCTTTGTTTTGTTCATATATTGTTTGCTTGTTCTTTTCTTCGTTGCCACTTTGGACTTCAGAGTTCGTTTAAATCTTAACTTATTTGGCTTACCATTCGCCTCATTCCCGATGCAGAGCCAATAATTTGGCCAATGACGTGCAATTATTTGCTCAGCCAAGTTTTGGGACAACTCCACCCGTGCCGCAGTTTTTTGCTTTTGCTCGGGCTTTGCCAGTTTCGGTGCACTTTGGCTGGCAACATCCCGCGTTGCACGTACAAAGTTTGTCTACATGGTGAATGGGGAATGCTAAGTTGAAGCTCCGGCTGAAGTTGAATTTGAAGTCGCAGTCGTCGCCGAAGTCGAATGATTCATGGCCGCTGCAATTTAGCTGGCAACTCGCGAAAAGCACCGGAAACACATTCATTTTCCGCATTTTTCACATCAATAATAAAGTGCCTGCGCCCGTTACCCACTGCCAATGGGGCATTGGCAAACATGAACACCTCCAACAGAGGCGAACCGAAGGATGAGAACTGAGAACTGAGAATAGTGAATTGAGAACAGAAACGGACTGCAGTCTGCAAGCCTAATTAAGTTTGTAACATTTATGACTTGTTAGCTGTGCTCCAAACAGTTCACTAACTAACTAACTAACTGAGGAAACACTTGCAACTTGGCCCCTTCACTCCTCCTCAGCCTCTCTGAATGCGATTGCTGATTGCTAGTGCATGCTGCATGCTGCATGCTGCATGGTGCATGCTGCATGGCTAATGGGAAATGAAACACACTGAATGTAACTAAAGTAGCTAAATCCATTTTGAGTGTTCAATTGACAGCTTGAAGCAAGTAGATTTATGCATATATCAAATTTGATATTAACAAATATCCAAAATAATTTAATGCTAATTGAATTGAATTACAATACAATATATAGCTTATTGATTGTAAAAGAAAACCGTTTTTTTTTATCAGTATCAAATTGCATTCCATTTTCCAGACAATTCCATTTAAATTCACTTAATGATCAATATTTAAATATATACATATATAAAAAAAAAACTATTTCGTTCCACTTCACAACAGACTAAATCTTCAAAATCTTGCGCTAATCATATACTTAAGTAAGAAAAAAATATATACATATATATATATAATTCTCATCTTCACCGGGCCCATTCCATTTAATTTGATACCCAATCCATTTAGGACCAATCCAGTGAAATGAGTAGAAAAAAATGCGTTCACAAACTGAACTAAGCTATGTAAAACTCCATTCATTTCACGCTTCGGCTGTTCCCAAAGATGTCGTCGTCATCGTCATCCTCATCGTCCATGACCACTTCCACGTCCAGCTACAAGTATTGAACTTTACTGTACCGCAGTTTGCTCCCTCTCTCCCTCTCTCTCTCTTTCTCTCTTTGGGAAATGATGACAGTTGCGCTTTTTCTCGCCGCTTTCGTTTAGATTTATACGCAATTTTTTATGATTTACGAGCTGAAGAGAGATATCGAGAGAGATAGAGAGAGAGAGACAGAGAGAGAGCGGGAGAGCGGGAGAGAGGTAAAGACAGACAGAAAACAGCACAACATCATTTGAGGTAATCTTGGGGCAGCATTTGACTTGGCTGCCAAACCAATTTGCTTGCAAGAGTGATGAGCTGGTCGGTCAGTCCAGATATCGCATTCCAGAGTCCAGAGTTCCAGAGTGCGCCTCCCTTGGCTAAACTTGTTCAAATTTCCAAGCTGGTCGCAGTTGCTGCAAGCTGCAAGCTGACTCCTTGTCCCCCTCTCAATCAGCGTCAACAGCATCCAAACCCATACACTCAGAAAAAATGTACCATACAATATAGAAAATCGTGCTGAATTCCAGAGAGAAGAGAATAGAAAACATTGTTTCCGAGTTACAAACAAAGTCAAGTTTTGAAATTCGTAAAACATGTTTTTGCATTTAAAAAAAAAAAAATCTATTTAAGAAATTGTGTATTGAATAAAGAAATGAAAAAACACTTGAATTTAGAAAGACACAAAATATTGTTTAAGAAATTCACTATATAAAATATAGGGAAGCTGATGTTCTACATTCTATGGAGTCTACTTTTTTTCGCTGAGTGTAGCAGACCATTCTTATTGTTTTGCCAGCGAGTCGCTGATAAGACACCGGCCCAGTCAGCAACCCAACGGACAACGACGGACGGACAACTGACCCGGCTGCTAACTGGCCGATAAGCAATGGCTGCTGCTGGTTGCTGCTGGTTGCTGCTGGTTACTGGCTTCTATTCATATTTCAGGATTGTGTTTATGCAGCTTTTAACTTAACACTTTGGGACTTTCATCTTTCAGCTGGCGGGCATTAAAGGCCAAGCTGTTAAGCGGCTTACGGACACATTGCGCATACGCAGCGTGGACTTTATTAAACATAATTATAAAATACACACAAAAAAAAAAGCAAAGAAAATCCAACTAAACATATAATCGCATGTGAAGTACTCTTGCTAATGATATAATATGTAAGCAGAGGTCTCGAGTTGGGTAACGACTAATTAAAGAGTTGCAGGGCAGCGTTCAGAGCCAAGGCTGCAATGGTCAGTGAGGTGGTCCAGGTGCTGGCAGCGCCAGATCTCTGAGCCAGCGCCTCGTTACTCTCTCGGGTGACGCGATCGATGACCTGCTGGCAGTTGGACTCCTTGCGCACATAGCGGAACATTGATTCCACAATGTTGCTGGGCGTGATGTTGCTGCACGTCTCCAGATGGCGCACGACACAGCTCTCGAAATCATGCAGCTCGGTGCACTGCTGCGGCCCGAGCACCAGATTGGGCAGCTCCACCTGCGATATGTTCAGCTGGCTGGGCAGATAATGGCCAAAGCTGGTCTGCAAGCAGTTGCCCACATTATCCTTGTGCTGCTGAAAGCACTCGGGTCCCTCCTCGGCAATGAAGAGCGCGATCTGATCGCCATTCTTGTAGCACACAAAATCCAGCAGCTTGTTCATGATGCGCAGCATCATCGCATTGTGGGAGCGCTCCTCTCGTGTCATGCACGGCAACAGGGCTGCATTGAAATCCGTTATGCATTCGCGGGCCCGCGGCATGCGCAGGCAGTACTTTTCAAAGACTACATCAAGATCACCGATGGGTCGCGCCTTTTCCACCTCTTCCATGACGACGCTGATGTTGACCAGGCCATTGAAGCACTGCATCAGACGGCCAGCTGCCTGCTGTATGTCAGCAGTCAGTTTCGTCGCATTCACTTCGCTGGCGGGGAGCGCTGCGTTCGCCTTCAGGCACTTCTGCTCCATCAGGCGTTGCAGATCCTCGAATGTGACGTTCGGTTGAATCGCTGCATAGCCAGCGGGCAGATATTGGGAGCCCAGCTCATTCAGATCCTTGATGCTGGCCGCATCATGTGTTGCAAGCGACAGTTGTGCTGCACCCAAACAGCAGCAGAAGCAGCAGCTAATAAATACTGCGAGCAGTTGACGCGTTCCGTTCAGTGCTCGCTCCATGACTGACCGCCATCTGGTCCGCTTCTGGGCTGAGCTGAGCTATCTCGGTCCGTCGCCATTGGTGCCTGAAACATGCGCTTATCTTATCAGTGGACGTCGACCCAGTAAACAAGCGTCGCCCTAATGCTACTGCGCCTAGTGCGATTAACGCCAAGCTACACTCACAAAAAAAACGCACTGACAGCTTGAAGAAAACAATTTCTAAAAATTTGACAATCCTCCAAGTTGGAGTTTAGCTGGGAGGTTGTTCAAGCTGCAAACGAAGGGTCATTAATTATAATATAATAATGTAAGCACCAAGATAAGTAAAGTTAGATAAAGTCTATATAAACCTTTCTAATGAGTAACCTTCGGCGAGTTTCTAAAAGTCAGACCGATTTTTTCGAGTGTACGAGCAGCGGTCAATGCTCGAGATTATCGCTAGCCGCCAGCACCGAAAATAAAACATAGATACATATTAAAACATATACATAAAGTGTGTGTGTGTGTGTGTGTGTGTGTGTGTGTGTGTGTGTGTGTGTGTGTGTGTGTGTGTTTGTTTGTTTGAGTGTGCTGTGTGTAACAAATAATTAATCAAGTCATGCTGGAAAGCAAATGCAACATTTTTGAGACTCCGAAGCCGACCAACAGCAGACGCAGCTGAGAGTTAAGATTCAAGCAATCCGGTTGAGGAGCAGAGAGATCTGGGGGGGGGGGGGAGCTTGCTCGCATAAATCGTAAGGGCGGAAATAGTTGCAACTTTCGTAAAATTTTGGTTTACTGATGCCACAGATGGTAAGTTGCAGGCTTTTGTGCCACAAAAAGTAAACTTGCTTTTAACCCAATTCATATTTATTTAATACATTTTTGTGCTTACACAAATTGAATGAAATTATGAACTTTAGTCAGAGCTTAAAAGGTTTATCGAACTCTGAGCAGCTTTAATAAATATATTATAAAAACTGGTTTAGAAATTAGAACTTTTTGAAATTTAAATCGTCTATGAGAAACGTTAAGCGAATTTAAAAATCAGATTTTTAATTTAATTTTAGCTGTGTAATTTTTGTTATTTGTTTAAAAATATTGCAATATCTCATCTTTACATAAAAGTAATAATTAAGTATTAAACAATGATTTGGATTTTCACTAACTTATAATAAATTACTATGATATATATATATAAATATTTACATATACATATATATATATATATATATATTATTTTTATATTATTATTTGATCTAATTTGTATGTTATATACTTAAATACCACAAAAACCTGACAACAATTACTAAGAATGTTACAGAGTTGAAATTCGAGGCTGACACATCTTGTTTTAAATACTTTTAATTAGTAATCTGTGAATCGGGTTGATGCAATCGGCACGTGAGATTCAACAGAATCAATCTTTGACCCCAACTCGATTAAATGCAATGATTAGATTTGGTCACGATTACTGAACATTTTGAGACTGTTTTGCTGCGGATCGAACTGACTTATAAATAATTTTCAATTTAATTCTGAAAACCAGCTAAAAAGGCCTATGATATTATGTGCTTAACTATCGGTAGTCATTTATAAGCAATAAAACCATCTCTCCTTGTTCTAAATGTTTTTTGTGGCACTTCCACTGTGCAGCGCCAAAAGGAGGTGAAATTTTAGCAGCAACAGCTGTTGGCAAAACTCAAATAGAAAAACGAAAACACAACAAACGAAACAAAAACAACTAAACAAAAAACAATAACAACAATAAACACCAAAAGAAAAACAGAACAACAACAAAAAAAGCTAACAATTTATCTTCGTTTGTAACGGAAGTTGCAACGCAATAAACAACACGGTAACGGGAGGCGTAGACCAAGGGGCGTGGCTTGAGAATGGGCTAGCAAACATGGGGTGCATTACACAAAGAATTTTGGTAGCAATAATACAGAAATTACAGCTAACTGCACCTCGAAACATGGCGAGAGGGGAAAGGGGAAGCTCGGTAAAGGGAATTTGAACGAGAACGGAAAAGTGAAGGGAAATGGGAAATGGGAAGTGAAACTGAAATGAAGCGCATGAAAAGATTCTAAAAAATGATGGCAATTAATTGTTGCTGCTGTTTCTGCTACTGATGTTCCTAAGGGGCGTGGCACAGCACAAAGGATTGCCTCTACATGGGGAATGGAATGGTGTGTGAGGTGTTGGTGTTGCAGTTGGTGTTGCAGTTGGTGCAAGTGAATTGGGTTTGCTGGGTCGCCTTAGCTAGTTGGCAGCAATTAGTGCGCTTGCATTTCACGGAAAGCGTAAAATTTGCATTTATCAAATTTGCGGCACCAGTCGATAGATGGCGCACTCGGCCATTGCAGACAGCTTCTCGGGTCTCACTCTCGATTCGCTCGACTCGCGGATGCATTGTTGCATGGCGCTTAATCTGCCAGGCGGCAGGATAAATTAACTGCACCTCGATCCTTAAGCTGCAACATTTTGTGATTTGTGGCAACACTCAACCTCCATATATACATACATATATACATGTATGCATATATTTGCTCATATGTACGTGCTTTGCCTTTGCGTAATGTCATAATTTGCATGCTCAACTTGCGGCATAATTGGCATGAGGCAAGTTTACCAAATCCCTTGCCATCCCATTTCGGAAGAGCAGCCAACTAATTGCAGCTGCCAATAAATTGCAACTGTTTACTAAACGTTGGCATAGACGTCGGCATCGACGTCGGCGTCGGCGTCGAGGACTGGCAATTGCTTTTTCAACGTTTCCGTTTCCGTTTTTGCAATGCGTGTGATGCCATTTAGATGATTATGTCGATGTTGATGACCCATTGGCAAATTAAGTTGGTTTATTGTTACGCCTGAGTGTGTGTGTTCGTGTGTGTTCGTGTGTGTTCGTGTGTGTGTGTGTGTGTGTCGGGTTAGCTTGCAACCGAATTTCACATATTTATGTATGCATCCGTGTGCATTTGAATGAAAGCATTTCATTTTCATAATCAAGCACTGCATGAGAGATTAATTGAAACGCACACAGGAATCATACATATAATAATGTGTGTACACACACACACTCTCACACACCTATATATATATATACTATAATAAGAAATATATACATATATTAGCAAAAGGAGAGTTCAGCCAAACATTGATTCTGAAGGTGACCGGCTCAATAACAAAAGCTCAAGTTGTGTGCAACTCATTAACCCAACTGGAAAACAGTTACCTGTAATCATCAAACCCATTTTGGGCATATTTTGAATTGATTCCTGGGCGTGACAGTCTTTGATGCTTTTGTAGTGGCTTTTCAAAGCCAGTTGTTACAGCTGAAATCCATTAAAGACTGCATTGCAATTAAATTGAATGCAAACCGCAAATGCAAACGCCAAATGGCAAATGGCAAATGGCAAATGGCCAATAGCAAATGGCAAATGGATTGGAAATTTGCTTGTTGGTTCTCCGCAATCAATTGTCAGCGTTGGGGTCAGTGGCTGTGAGGCTCTTACCGGGGCTGCAACTGCGTTTAGCCTCGAGCACTTGCAACAAAAATAAATATGCAATAACTAAACACAAATGATGGCAAACTTTCGACCAGCACAAAAAACAAAAAGAAATACGACTTATATTAAAAATAATCCAAAAATATCCAATCGACTTGGACATACTTTGTTCTACAGAATACTAATTTTGATAAAAAATTATTACTGGTAATTTACCTCTCCAATTGCATTGGGTCATTCTTAAATTTACGTGCCTAAAAACTAAATGCAAGATAATCGAAGTTTTACAATGAAGAATCATTTTTCTTTAAACAATTATGTTTTTTATAGAGCGCTTTTATAGGAAAGTGTTGTTTTTTATATTGTAAGCTCCAATATATTTCTGCTTTTAATTAATTTTTTGTTTATTATTTTTACACTCTTAAGCACTTGAATGATGAGTAACCCAAACAACATTTTACCTGTAAAATAATTTATTGTTTTTAAATATAGCAAAGCAAATCTATGGATATAGTATCGATATAGTATCGATATGTGCAGTATCTGAAACTCTATATATATATGGAATCTTGTCTCATTTCGTCAGCTAATATACCGTATTTCACACCGCTCATAACAACAGGGTATATTACAGAGAAATGTAAATCCATAACACGCGTTTGAGTTGACTGAGACGAGTCTCATTGAAATGGATGCGGAGGGCAAGTGTGAAGTGGAGTTGAGTTGAGTGGAGTGGAGTCGGCTGGAGTGGAGTAGGCTGGAGTGGAGGCTTAAAATGGAGCTGTGCCACAGCTGAATGCATGTGGCACGAAAGGGGATCAGAATCGCAATCAATAAACTGAAAAAGTTTGTGTCAAAGGCTGAGTGCCACAACTATGGAAAACAATTGCAATTGCACTAGCAACTTCAAATAGAGTGGGAGAGAAAGATATATATAAAATAAAAGTGCAGCATCCACCATCCAGCATCCATCCTCCCTCCCCCTCCTGCCTGTCGGTCTATCCGAATCTCGTACGTGCTCATGTCCATGGTGCACATGCAGTCTCTGACAATGGCAACAGCGGCAATGTCGCATGTGTCAAATACCATACAGCTTGATATCTGTCACATTGCATTGATTTTTAGCTGATGCTGTTTCCCAGTGCCCAAAAACAAATAACAACAATAACAATAACAACAGCAGCAGCAGCAGCAACAATAAAAACCAACGAAAGCAAACAAAGCTGCTGTCAATGGGCATCATTATCAATTTGATGTCACTGTCACCAGCCCTGGTCGCCAGCGGCTGGCTGATCATCTTCATGGCTAGGACATGGTTACCGTTTGCCTCCACAATGCTTTTCGCAAATTGGCGATTTAGCTGTCCAGGCAACCAGGCAGTCAGGTAGCCAGGTGTGACTGACTGGCACACATTGCCCCCCAATCCATGATTATGATGTTCCAGTTGCAGATGCACCTCACAATGGACTGCGGTGTGCCACAATCATTTTGCAACTACCTGGCAGCTGTCATGTTTTCCATCGAAAGATCCTTCTGCTCAGCAGACCATGTGGTTATAGTCTATAAATTTGAAGACTTCAATGCCCAAGAAAATCGGAAATGACGATAAAAAGTGTAAAGAGACATAAATTACATTAATTGTTTTCATAATTATTATTATTATTATTAATTCATATTAAATTAAGTGTTGAGGTATTTAACAACAAACGAGGCAACAGCCTTTTGTGTTTGTGACGAAAAATTAAATTTAAAAAAATATTAAATTAATTTGGAATTCAAGTTTCTGTTTATCTAAAGATAACTTTCAGCGCACTGCCGAATGAGGAAAACCAGCTGTTCAATATATTTAATCGATGAAAGCCGAATGGCAAACCGAAATAGGTAAAGTATACAAATTACGGTAAAGATTTCGCCATTGGGTTTTGATACCTTAATTTTCACGGTACGCTACTCTTATGATACCGGTACGTAGAGATACCCATACAAAAGCTTAAGAAAGAAATGAACTCGTTCCAGTCCGAGATAACTGACTGTGGAATACTCTTGTAACATTTGAGCAAGGAAATTTGCATTTTTTTTTTTAATTTATTATTAATTATTATCAGCAGATAAAGTAAATTCTGAAAGGTACATAATATCAAATAAACTTCACTCGCGCGTGGTACGCGATAACCCATATTCTAAGCTTGCAGAACTATCTTTTGTAGTCTCATAGATCCTTTTTTACGGAACGACTCGGCTGTTGATGCTGATTGGGAATATTTATATCCGGAGATGTGTCCTTCTGCTGTCTGCATACTTTTGCACAAACCCATTAAATAAATAAGTATATTTTTGATATTTTCTAGTATTGATAGTCACCTGGTGCCTTAATTTAGCTTTGCTTAGCTTTAAAAGGATGAGACGAATAAACTCTCATCTTACTAAATGTTAAAATACAATTGCCATAAGCCAAGTTATGTAATCAAATTCCAAACTTTGGAATATTAACAAGTGCATTGTATTTGTATAAACACATATCGTTCAGGGACAACTTTCAGCACAACAATGCGACCAAAATGCGCTGGCTTTTGTGTGTCTACAGGGGTTGAGTGTGTGTGTGTGTGTGTGTGTGTGTGTGTGTGTGTGTGTGTGTTTGTATTGGCCATAAATCAACTTTCGACTGTTCGCATTGTATTAAAAACTTAACATTAAACACATTTTGTACCCATTTCAATGCCAAACGTTTGACTGCTGGCCGCCCAGATAAAGTCATATTATATGTGAATTTTATGGCCGTAGCCCCAAAAAATCAGTCAGTTGTGAATTGAAACGTTCAACGTTCAACGGAACCCATCTTCAACAACAACAACAACAACAACTGGGACAGGTCGGCTTTTTTTAATGCCAGACAGCAATCACAAAGAGCTCAAGAACTGACTGCCGATGATTTTGATACGATACGTTTGATGAGTAAATATATATATACATATGTATATATATATATATATATATATGTGCAGATGTGTGTGTGTGTGTGTGTGTGTGTGTGTTAGCTTGCGTGTGCTTTGTTTGATACGACATCGAGCAATGTTTGAAGCATATTCGCATTTTGCAAAGGCCAAACCTTGCAATTCCACTTGAAATTCAGTTTTGTATTCAATGTTTGGAAAAAGAATCGAACTTTATTCAACACTTTTGTGTGCAATAAAAATATTCAATTGATTCAGTAAATCACGAAATTGATTTGGCCTTGTCACATCCAGAAAGAATAAACAGCAACTTGAAGAAATTAATTATTAATTTAAACATGTCTTCCACTGGCTTCACGTCAAATACTTTTTATCCTCAAATATTGTTTTTAATCCCCTTGGGATTCCATAGGCAGGGAAAGATTCACAGCATTCGACCAGTCAGCTGTGGAGTTTTCAGCAGCGATACCTATTTAAATTATAAGAATTACCAATTAGCTTTTAATTATATTTTTTAGAAAGATAATTTAAATAACTTAAATGTATTAAAAAATTCAAATAGTAATTTAAATTAATTCAGTACAAGAAATTCGAACATTGCTTTATAAGAGCTGAATAACAAGTTTTTTAATATCAATATAATCATTATTTCGATACCAATAAGTAATTTGATAACAGGTGCAACCGAAAAAGGTCAGTATAGCTATGAATTACTGATCTTTGAAGGAGGTACCTAGTAATATATGTACCTTCAAAGTTTGACTTTAACATTTTTTTTTTTTTTTAATTTTTTGTGGGCTCGATCTTGTGTCGGATAAGTTTCCTAGGAATCTACCTACCAAGTCTAGTTGTCTTTGTTATTAAATGTAGGCTTTTAACCGTTTTTGGGGGCCGCGGTCCAAAATTCCAACTTCTTTTGAAATGTATTACTAGCGCCTTGAGGGCGGTGCAGGTGGGCGTGACATATCAACCAACTAAATTTAGCTGACCGGAACTTTAAAATTGTCTGTTCCAAGCTTTTTATACAGACGGACAGACAGCAAGACGGACATTGTACAAAACCAATATACTCCGGATACGTTCGGTATTAGAGTATAATTTGGACAGTTTTCCTAACTTCGTGAGTCCCAAATTTCAAGACTTTTTGACGGTACTCCAGTCGGAGTACTTTCTCTGACGGTCAGCGTTTGCAGTTCTCATTTAACTATTCTATCTTTAAATACATACATATGTTAGTACATATAATAATATCATTATATTGAAGCCACAATTATTTGCTAGTTGTTATTGTTATTATTAGTATTATTAACAACACAGTTAATTAAGCATAATTGGCATATGTGGCATAAGTAACCTGTGTGGGGGCTAAGGCATCAATTGTATAAATTGTATACGTAAAGTCATGAAAAAGATAGGTATTTAATTGTCTTAGGATATGCGAATTTTCACGGCTTTATCGCACATGTCAAATATTCTCAAATGGCTAAAGGACTTCAGGAGCAACCGCAGCAGTTTTACATATGGCGGAAACAGAAACAGAAACAGCAGGAAGTCCATCAACCAGCCAGCGTTTATCAAACTGAACTCGATCCGGTTCATTGGTATTGGTTTAGATTCCATTTTTCTTTTTATTTTTCTTTTGTTGTAACTCATGGGAGGTTTTTCATGTTGATTGCGTTTGAATTTCCGCTGCAGGTTGTCCGATTGTCCGTAGTCCGTAGTCCGTAGTCCGTAGTCCGTAGTCCGTGGCTACGAGCAATGCATGCAACTCGCTGGCTACCCATTCATCGACTCTTTTCTCTCTGAAATTCTGAATTCAATGAATTTGAGGAATACACAAATCTGAACAGCCGTTGCCAGCTTCTTTCGTCTTTGACACAGTCACAGGCAAAATAGGCAAACAAGCAAATAGTCGCCTTCTCCTACATGTTACATGCCCCTCTATGTATGTATGTGTGTATGCATGTGTGGCACACACGAAACTCGTTGGAACATGTTTGCATTTTAGATTCAAGCGCTCCACTTCTTTTTATTCCAATGAAATTGCATGCAACACATATGAATGTATACGAATATCTGTGTACAGAAATTGGCCAAGAGAAGTGAAACACCCAGATGACAAAGAAGTAGACAAAGAAAATAAAGAGCTAGAGCGAGATAGACTGAGTCCTGGCTGACTGTCTGTCGTCGACATGTTTACTCCTGTAAATTGAGCACCCCTCCCAAGGGTGGGGAGATGTGTGTGTGATGCCTGACGTGAGTTTATTAACGTTTGGTTTGGGCCTTCGCCAACATTTTCGACTCAATGACAGCAAACATTTACATTTTGCATGCTGTCAGCGCTCGATTCACTCCCAAACCCCCCACACCCCCCATAAACCCACAAAAGTGGGTTTTTTTTTAACGTTACGCGACTTTGATTCTGTGGATTTAGATTTCCTTTGTTGCGTCCTCTGCACCTTTTTGTTGTTGTTGCTTGCCTGTCAATTGATAAGATGTCTGCCATTTGAGTTTGCTACTAAGCTGAGCCAAAAAATAAGTCAAGCCAATATTTATTCAGGGCCCAGTCAAACGGCAACTTAACCATGTGCCTACCTGCAACGATAACAGCAATAACAACCTTAATCGAAATTTAGCGCTTTTCATATTATGGTCGATTCAGAATTAGCGACTTCTCCAGCAGAGTACTTAAGTAATGTTCATAATTTTTGCCCAAACTTAACTCACGTAAAAAGCAAAATTGGTTGTCAATGTTATTCTAATATACAGTGTCAGTAGTTGGGAACTGGAATATGACTGTGTTCCAGAACACTAAATCCTTGTCCAAGTGGATTTTGGCAAACCTCATCTTAGACCCTCTATTTTTTGCTTTTATAATTTGCTTTTTCCGTGGAACTTGGGCCTTCAAGTCACAGTTGCCCAAACCTGGAGCATAATTTCCACACTGAACTTTTTCCCTATTTCATCCTGCACCTATTGAATCAGTTTTCGAGCCGATAGCTTAAGATTTCCACTTATTTTCTTGATGATCCCCGGCTCGTCCTGCTCGGTGAAAATCTTGTTTGGTGCCATTTCGCCCTCGCCCTCCATCCAATTCTCGTCGTCGAAACTCCAAATGATGTAGAATACAGTTGAGTTATTTAGATTGACCATTATAGCTATTTTTCGATATGAATATCCGATTTTTAAGTGTTCTAGGATGATTTTCCGTTGATCAATGGTAGTCCGTTTGCCACAGTCCTTGTTGGCTTGTTGCGCCCGAAAAACAGGAAAAAACTAAACTGGCAATGGAGGATTGGTCTATTTATACCGAAATTCCGGGTTTTATGGCACCCAGTTGTCCATAATGTAACTGTTCAAAAAGGGCTTGAAACATAACCTGGGTACTTTTTTAAATAGCCCGACTTAACGGGTGCGGAAATCCCAGCTTATTAGGGTCATATATTCATTTCGGTGGTTAATAAATGTACCTACTATCGGTCTTTGGAATTTCTTAAAAATAAGGAATAATGAATTTATGGCAGGCAATTACATTTTTTGCTTGACGCTGCTCCAAACTGGCTTTTAGACACCGTAGATATTAAACTAAAATATAGCTTCATGTTAAGACTCTAACCAGGTTCTTCAAACTGTAAGCGGCAGTCGACAGTCGAGACACAAACCACTGATCATATTGCATCTAAAACTGTTAGCGTTTGCCATCAAATTATTACGTGCAATTGGCGAGTCTGGTTTGCTTGTTTATACGCATAATGTTGTATTGGAAGTTTAGATCAATTCTAATTAACGAAGAGTATGCGGGGGAGAGCAGCTAATCCCCTCTTCGCTAAGTGGCTTAATGATTGCACACCAACTCGTGAACAGTTTGACACGTACTGAGGCTTTCATCAGTAAATCTACAACTTCATTAAAATATGGAACAACAATAATGCTAATATGATGAACTTCCCCGCCTATTGTTTACCTGTTTGTCAACGAGCCACAATGGAAATAAAAACCTGTCATGTGCTAAGAACAGAAAAACAAAACGAAAACAAAAACAACAACAACAACAAAGCTTAATCAAAACAACAGCAATTGATGAACATCAGAATTGAAATTTATTTATTATTATTTGCCACGTTATTGGCACTGCGCCTGGGGAATGCAAGTGCCGCTCGCGTTGCGGGCGTACTCCTTGTTGCAGTAGCAGCCATCGGGACACCGAAAGTGTCTGATAAGACACGGTTGCCCCAATGTGGCACACTCCGTCTGGCAGTCGGGGCCGCATGTCAAGAAGGTCTCGTTGATGCCGCAGTCGCGTGGCGCTGCTAATTTCAGATTTGCAACGTTATAAATTGTTATAACAAATGTGTCCAAATTAAAACTCACTTATTGGCGGCTGAGCAGTAGCAAGAGCCAAATGCAGCATCAGGCAGCCGATCAACAGAAATTTCCAATCAGACATTTGTCACACTTGTTATTGACAGTTGTAGAGCTAGTCAACTACTAAATTGTTGAGCGTGCCTCAAGCGTATTTTTATACACACACATTTAATCACATCAGCCCAAGAGTAGGCAACACTTATCAAAGTATCAAATTTTCAGCATTTTAATCAAGCCTATCAAACTCCGATTGCAGTTGTGTAACTCGATTTGTCAGAGACTTCATAATTATGTCACGAGCAAGCTTAATGATACAGAAACGTGTGTCAATCGTTATCGATAACATTGGTGTATTTATTCAGCTGGCTTAGTCACAGATCGTGTTGCCAGATCACTGAAAAATATTGAGCGCCGATTGAGCGGCCCAAACAGGTAAACGGGTCGCAATACTCGTTATAGCTGTGTACCTGTTTTTGTCTTTTGCTTTGTGCTGCTCCGCTCCACGCTTGAGTTCGAGTCGCGCTCTCATTTTTGTTTGCGAGTCGCCCGCCGTCTTTTGCTCCGTGCTTGGCTCAGTTAAGTTTTGCATGCGGCGCGTTCAACATCGAGCAAAGAGAAAAAGAGTGAAATTAACGCGATTCGATTAATTTTGTTTGTTATTTATTTGTTTCTTATTTTAATAACAACAACAACAACGGCGAACAAAGTGCTATTTTTTGTTTATGTGTTGTGCTTTTTCTTGTGCTAATGCGTGAGTAATTTTCGTAAAGTGCCAAATTGTGTAAAACAAAAAAAAAAAAAAAAAAAAACGGTCAACTGGCAATGGCCTTTGAACTCATACAGTTTTTGGTCCACTCGCCCACTCGCTGCATCTCGCTTTTCCTCAATTCTACTCATTCACACGCGGCCTCTCTCTCTCTCTTTCTCTCTCTCTCTCTCTCTCTCTGTCTCTCTCTCTTTCACTGGCTCTCCCTCTCCCTATCTCTCTTTTGCTCGCTGTGCTAAGCAGGCCATGCATTTTTCTGTTTTCGCAACAAGACGTCAATGGCCAAAGGCGCTGCCAACATCGCCGTCGTCGTCGTCATTTTTCGAAACGTTCTCGCTTTGTTGCATTCCAAAGTAAATGCTACTAATAACAAAAAGGCAACAGCAACAACAACAATATAGTGGTTGTAGCCGTAGTAAAGAGAAGAAAAAAAGGAAGGCAATCCAAAGCGGCGGCCGCTTCCAATAAAATGAGGAGAAAAAAACAAAGAAAAAAAGTTGCATGACTTGTTTTAGCCACGTTTGAGAGTGTGTGTGTAAAAGAGGCAGAGAGAAAGACAAGGAGAGAGCTTGTTGTTTGTTTGCATGTGTGTGTGCGTGTGTGTGTGTGCATTGCTTTAAGGCGGCTTGGCTTTAGGCATGCCCAAATGCCATTCTGGCCAACTCAAAGGCACATATTCATCTAAAGTAACTGCAATTAAACAATAAATGATTTAAATTCATGCAACTTGCCACAAGCAACAAGACACATGCAACAACAACAACAGTTGAACGAATTGAAAGCAATTAAAACTCCAAAATATGTAAAGCCAAACAAATATTTCGAATTAGTCAAATTAATGCGGTCATTAAGAACGTCGTAATATGTATGCGTGTGTATGCGTGTGTATGTGTGTGTGTGAGTGTGTGCGTGTGTGTGTGTGTGTGTGTAGACAACAAGTTCGTTGCCTAAGTCATTTGTATGATAATAAGCCAAGCAGCAAACAGCAGCAACAGAATCAACTATTGCAGTTAATCAAGCATAATGCCCACACAGTTTCAGTGTGTGTGTGTGCGTGTGTATGTGTGTGTGTGTGTGTGTGTGTATGTGTGACATTGAAGAGCCACTAAAATGTTGTGAATTATGTGTTGAACAGTCGAACAGTTTTTATATGCAGATTTAGAAATTTCTTAATCCTCGAAATACCTGCTCCCTTCTATTATAAACATCATCAACTCGAAATCTCTCAATCCCTAACAAATTGAAAAACGTAATAACGGAATGAAAAATCTTACGTGCAGGCAGCGTAAGCAGATTTCAGCCCACAAACCTGAACAAATTAAATACGTATTCAAATACATATGTGTATACATATATGCATATACATATGCATATAGATGTTGGTATATGGGCAACTGAAAGGCGCACAACACAAAAAACACAACAACAAACAAATTTACGACGACTCCAAATCGGACGCTGTCGCCACATTCCATGGTAAGTGGCGGCTTAAAGTTGTCAGTGAAAATTTTCATGTGGCCCGAAAATGCTTAAACACGAAAAAGCCGGGGGAAATTAAAAATTTAAATAAATGCGCGTATATGTGATGCATAAATCAAATTAGAGAGACAACAGTTATTCAGCAACTATACATACATACATACATACACACACACATACATATCGTGATCATAATACAATTTCGAATTTTAAATTTCAATTCGAATTCCAAATTTTTAGAATTTAGAATTTGGGCTGCTGCAAGCTAAGCAACATCTTGGTTATGGGGGAGGGGGAGGGGGGGAGTTGTAAGCTCATTGCTGTGGGTCATTGCCATTGACATGGGATATACGGGAACGGTGAACATTAATGTTAACGCTGATAACGGGTCTCGGGCAGGCCACTTTCTAGCGCTCCTTTTGGTCTTTTGAATTGGTCGCTGTTTGCTGTTTGGTGTTTGCTGATCGCGCTTTAGTCTAATGATGTCAATTACATCGTGCCACTCGCATTGTGGGCAACAACAAATGCATGCCAGCTTATAAGGCAGCAACAATGTGGCTAACAGCAGCAGTAGCAACAGCAACAGCAACAGCAGCAACTAGCAACAAGTGTCTTGGACTTGGCTACAACTTTGTCTTTGGCTTCATTAAAATTGCTTTTCATTTTGGTCCATGTCGTACATACATACATACATACATACATACATACATACGTACGTACATACATACATACATACGTACATACATACGTACATACGTTTTGAGTACGTTTCGTGCACGGTTTGCTGGCTTTTCTCGTCAGCAACAGCAACAGCAGCAGCAGCAGCAGCAGCAGCAGCGGCAGCAGCAGCAGCAGCAACAGCAGCGTCAGCAGCAGCAGCAGCAGCAACAACAAAATGGCCAAATAATTTTAATGAGATTTAATGAAATTGTACGGGTGTTTCCCTCATAGGCAAGCAAGTTCCAAGTTGAGGCCACAGCAGCCAAACCAAAGCAAATCGCAGCAATAACCGCAAGCATGATTTCAATATATACATATACATATATATATATATATATATATATATATATATATTTATATATTGTGGTTCACTCTAATTTTATGCCACACTCACAAACAAACGACTTAGGCAACGAACTTGAACGAATCCAAATAGAACGAACTCGGCTCGAAACGTGCTCCAAGTGAGCCACAATTTTTGTTGCCTTGGGCAGCACACACACATACACACACACACACACACACACTTGGCATGATGATCTACAAATTGATTGTTTTGTTAGAGTTGCTCGATTCAAGTGCTTATCAAATAAAGTGCTTGAAAAATATCACCAAAGTACTTAAGCACCTTGCAACATTTTGTTCGGCATTAATACTTTCGTTCTGGTTCTTGTCCGTGCCACAAAAGTGGGCTGCATGCTAATAAATTTTAAATTTATGGCTTAATTTTTGGGCTGTGCTCAACATCATTTTTTGCTTCGCGAAAAAATCCTCTGCCAAAAAAAGGAACAAAAAAAAAAAATAAAATAAATATGAGCAACGTAACAAAATCGCTGCTCGTCACGCCCACGTTTGCTGAGTGAATGCGAAAGGGTTGGACACAAGTGATAGGGTGTGGGAGAGCCGAGCGGGGTGGTGTGGGAAGGTGGGGTGGTCACCCTTTTTCATATTGGCTTCTTACGCCCAATTTGTCACACATTTCAACAGGTTGCAGGCAGGCATCATCAAAAAGCGAACGACGTTGACGATGACGAGGACGATGACGATGACGATGAAGATCAACGAGGCTGCTCAACTGGTGGGCCGGGACTTTGACTGTGACTTGGCCCCTGTGACTTGGGGACTGAATCTGATGGCTTGGACTCTTCGTCTTCGAGTCGGGGTAGGCGTTGTTCTGTGGAATTTTTGGGCATGCCCCGCGGGCGTTATGAAGCGTGAGGAATTTCTTTGTGTCGTTATTATTATTATTTGTTTTTGTTGTTGCCTTCTTCTTTGTCTTAGTCGTTGCACAGATCTGTTCTGTTGTTATTGCTGTTGCTGCTGATGTTGTCGATGTTGCTCTTGTCGTTTCTAAGTGAACAATTATGCAAAAGTGTTTTATTTTAATAGCGGAAATCATTTATAAATGTTGTAATAAAGACCCAGCTCTTTCGTTCGTCCGCCGTGTTCTGGGCTCGTTGAACAACCGCCAACTAAGTTGCAAATGTGCCAATGTTGCCACACTTTTGCACTCAGACAATTTTCAAATTACTTCGGGATGGTCAGAACCCAATTACATTTAAAATAAATGAGAACGAAAGATATAATTAAAGTCGCTTATAATACAAAATAAGAAGCTCTTTTCGTAATGTTTTTTTTTTTAGATAGTGCGATAGGTTCAGAAAAATATTTACATTTAAAAAGTTATAGTTATTTAAGTCTGGTTAGCTTTTTGATAAGAGTGACTCCGACAACATTTGAAAATCAGCATTAGGCATTCGTATGAATCGAAAATGGTGTCATTGTCATTATTTGCAAATTGGATGTTCCTCTTGATATTGGGACAAAAAATGAATGCACGTTGTGCCTTAGGCGGCATAATTTCCCGTACGACTTCATTTTTGCTCAATAAACAAACAACAGCAGCGAAATACTTGTGGCAAAAACTAGCCAATGCAGATGAGCCAACATTAAGTTAAAATGCACATCTCTCAACTGTGGTCGACACAATCAATACTCTTCAGCTGTTCCGCTTTTTGCGCTGGTTTTTGATCGACTCTTTTTAGTATCACAGCTGGCATAAAACGGTTGGGCAAACTACAAATATGAAACCATTAAGGCGGCTAAATTAGCCCATTTGTAATGAAACGGGGCTTCGCAGTCGTTAAAAACAAACAACAAAAAAAATAATAAAAAAATTAAAGAAAATACTCGAAAAAAACGGCAACAACAATTACAAGGGGTAAATAAAATCGCACAAAAAGCCAGCTGCAAAGATATGAAAAAAGAGGCAGCAGTTTAATTGATAAGCCAATCTTTATAGAGCCTGAGTAATGGAAACAGTTTTTTGTTATATGCTGATTACAATACTGTAGATTGCAAATAAGGCTACAAAATAATATTAAAAGATATGTATTAATATTTTTCTTAATATCGATAGTGCAAGAAATGCCTAACCTAAGCTAACTAAGCCTGTCTTTATTTATTCATTAAGAAAGCGCAACCAGTTTGTGTCCTAAGTCTTCTGTTCTTCGGTTCTGTGGCATGTCATGTTTGTCGTCCAAGTCTCTTGTTGTTGTGCGTAATAATTCAATTAGAGTCGAACCAGCTATATATATATACATACATTTATATATATATATATAGATAGCTTTGGCTTCTGTGAGGTGAAACATGGCTAGGCCCTTCTGATGTCCATCAGTAGACAAGCAAAATTGAAACACTCCTTGCGCTGCTTATGGGAATGAGAGATTTGATTGATTCAGTCATTTGGTTCACATAGCGACCGTTTGGCTTTTAATTAATTTTGTTAATGTGAACTTTCTCTGAGAATGCTGTTGACGGCTACCGCCAAACTCAATTAAATGATAACAAATTAAAAATACAAGGTGTTTGCACAAGAAGAAGCTGCTCAGCGACTGGTATTCAGAATGGGACTGGGATTGAGCTGAGGTTGGGGCTGGGGCTGGGGCTGGCCGATGGTCACGATATTGAGGCGCCGCTGGTCAGCAAGCGGCAGAATTCGCACACACTTGTGGCCAGGTCGCTGTGGTGCCGCTGCCATTGCCGTTGCCGTTGCCGAGGACGCGGACGCGGACGCGGACACGTCTGCCGGGCCACAAAACAATTTATGACCACATTCAATTGTCAAGTTTATGTGACTGTGGCAACAGCAACAGGAACGGCAGCGACCACGGTTCAATTTGCATAAGAGTTGCCGCCAAGTTGACGTTGGTTGGTCACCAGGCGAACTTCACTAGAACTCTCCCGTTGAGGCATTTGAAAGTTTTGTCTCATTGTCCAGTGCCAATGTGAGACTTGTGTATGTTTTTTGGCCCTCTCAATTCGCATAAGCCTTCTCTCTAAATCTGCGTCTCCATCTCTCTCTCTCTCTCTCACTCTCTCTCTCTCTCTCTCTCTCTCTCTATAATCTGCTGATTTTTTGTTATTTGTTTTTTTACAGACCGGCATGCTGAAAGCGTTTTGATGGTTTTTGCATACAAATGACGAATTATGAGAATCTTATAAATTTGCCATTAAATTTTAATGCAAATAATCATGCAAATAATAATGAGAACAATGGCAAAATTGCTGTTGGCGAGCATTTATTGAATAAGATGTCGCAGCGGGATTTCTCCGAGGTAAGTCTGGGAATCAAAGTGGGACTCACAACTGAAATAAAAAAAATTAAACGTAAATGGAAATGGGAAATGAAAAATTATCGATTTTAAGGCTGTTTTTATTATATAAACATTTTTTCACACTGGGTTTGTAGCGAATAAGTTCGCATTTCGAATATTTAATTTTATCTCCATGCAGGCATCAGTGGCAGATCTGTGCATATAGTACATATATATCTTATCGTTCTCAACTTATGCATTATGACAATTATATGTATATGGTCCTCACAAAAAAACAAAAAAAAAAAAACAAAACTTGAATCATGCAGTGCGCTTAAAAATAACAACTACAACAATAAAAACAGAACACAAAAATACGAAAAGGGTAGAGAAAAAACAATCAAGGAAGCCAGCGCTAATAATCAAAAAGATGGCAAAATGATTTCAATGTTGATTAACTGAGCGGCGATACTACAAAAGGGCTAAGCAACAACAAAAACAACAGCAGCAACAACAACAACAACGAAAACAACAGCAGCAACAACAACAACAACAACAACGACTATGAAACACACGCCAAATTAAACAAAGCGCAGAGATAAAAACGCCAAACACACAAAACCATTTCCAGCTCTGACTACACCCTAGGCCCTTTCATCATATTCCGCGCTGTCATGTCATGGGCAACAACGACGACAACAACAACAACAACAACGACAACAACAACAACAACGACGAGGCTGATGCTGAAGCTAAGACTGAGGCTGAGGCTCAGACTGAGACTGAGGCTTAAACTGAGGACGACAACGTCAACGATGTTGGATAAGTTTCTGGCGCATGTTTAGAAGCTCCCTGCAGCTGTCTCACTAACTGACTCTCTGTCTTTCTGTCTCTCTGTCTGTCTGTCTCTCTGTCTGTCTGTCAGTCTGTCTCTCTGGGACTGACTGACTGATCCGTCTGGGGTTTTGGGTTTTGCGTTTGCCATTTCGGTCTTTGCAACTAGATGACGGTAAATTGGTTCACTGCATTTTGGGCAGCTCAGTTAAGCTTTCAGCCGGGTACAAAAAAAGGGTTGGGGGTAAGTTTTTGTTCATTTCTTTTTTTTTTTTTTGTTTTTTGAAATTTGTTTGGTTTTTTGTTTTTGTTGAGAGAGTGGTTAATGGGGAATGGGCAAGCAACAGCTAATTATTTTATTACGCGTTAAATTGCAACAAAATTCTTGACTTAAGCGCAAAACATGCCGATGTGCGCCACAAGCAATCGTGAAATTGTTGGCATTCCGATGCGGAGACCTTATCGATGGGCCGTCGGGACGAATGAGGTGCCTCTGGCCTCACATATGGCTCTGGCTCTGGTTCTGGCTCTGGCTCTGGCTCTGGTCGTGGCTCAGGCCACTAGGCAGTTAAACCCTCCTCTCCGCTGCCACATATAAACTTCAACATGGTGCATGTGGCATGGCAGGCAACAACTTGCAGCCAACTGCTGCTGCTGCTGCTGCTGCTGTTGCTGTTGCTGTGGCTGTTGCCTGGTTGCATCTTTGAGTGCTACTTTTTTCTCTCTATTTTTTGCTTTGTGCTGTTGTCCGCCATCCGCCCAGGCGCAAGCAGCCAGTTTTCAAATCGCTGGTTCTTTGCTTGAACATTCCTGGCCGCCCCGATTGCGCTCTCTCTCTCTCTCTCTCTCTCTCTCTCTGTTTCTCTTTCTCTTCTTCGCCGTCTCTGATTGCGGCCTTTGCCTGCAAACAGTTCTTGGCCGCCTTTAACTATTTTTGAAAATGAGCCTTTCTTGATGCTGTTGTTGTTAGAGCGAGATAGCAGATTGGAGCGTATCAATTTACATGAATTCTCTACGCGGCCTTTTGGGCGCCAATCCCTAAATTAATACACTACATGACGCATGCAACGCATTGCGAAAGGGTCGCAAAGTACTCCATCTCCCCTCTCTCTCTCTCTCTCTCTATCTCGCTGACAGGTTCACCGTTTGAAGGGACGAATAAACTGAGTCATTGTCTCGTTGCATAATGATAGAATATAGGATGAAGTGCGTTTATCCGCAGTAGCGATACGGGTTTATGAAGCAGATACAATTTCTTGTGAATGTAAACAGTTGCCAGCTCAGCGGCAACAACTGATTTCAATTTCAGTACCAGTTTGGCTTGTCCAGATCCAGTCGAATTTTAGTTGCAATGTTTAAATAACCAAAGTTATGTTCAATTTACAGCCAAATATTTGAACTTTTCCTTGTCTTTGAGCTATAATCTGTGCAGATTACTTTTTAATTGATAGATTTCACGAAGTTCTTTGATTCCGTCATACATATATATATATATATACATCAGCTCCGACTTTTGTTAAACCCTTTTATATATACTTCAAGCTTATCCGCAGCTTAGCCCTTGTCTCGGATAAATGCCTAGTTCAATCTGCTCGTATTTCTCCCTCTCCCTCTCTCTCTCTCTCTTTCTCTGTCTCTCTGTCTGTCTATCTGTCTGTCTATCTGTCTCTGTTTTCAGTCAGAACGATAATATCTGCTAATATGAAACGGGACTCACCCTTCCGCTCGGCCCGCCCTTCGACAGGAGATTCTGTCCGTTTGGGTCGATGTTAGCCTGGCCATGTTCTGTGCGTGTTTATTTGATTTTGCCCATGTGCTGGCTGACTGCCTGACTATCTGTCTGTCTGTCTGTCTGTCTTGAGCCAATCTGCATACTGAGATCTGCGCTAGCAACGCCAACGCTGTGCAAAAATTTCATTTTGCTAAGTTATGCGAGTGGTTTTTAAAGTTGTTCGACGTTTCTGCGTTTCTGCGTTTCGCGTTTTTGTTGTTTTGACTTTTGATTGTTTTTGCTAAATTCCGTTTCGTCCTCGTCTTCGCCGTGGTCTTCATCATCATCATTGCATTGTAACGCCCACTTCATTTGGCTTATCGGGCGAGTGGACTGGACTCCTGGACGCCTGGACTGCTGGACTCCTGGACTCCTGGACAGACGGGGGCACGGGTGCGCTTTAATGGTTGCATAAAACATAAATTTCGTTCTGCATCTGTCGGATACACTTTGCGGCTGCCACTTGTACGAGTTTCTATGTGCATACATATGTTGTATCCACGAGCTGATTTATTCGCGTTGCCAGCATCCAAAAATTCAAAATAAAAACTAAGAATAAAAATAAAAATAAAAATAGCGAGGAACAGCGACAACAACAAGAGCATCGAAGCCAGAAGGCTAATCTAAGCACGTTATCCATTACCCACGCCCCAAACTGCACCACCCGCGTCTGCTCCTGCGTCCCCACCAAATCCTAGCCGACGACCCTATTGGCCCCAGCCACTTGGAGGAGAACGGCACTTGGCACTTGGCATTTGGCACTTGCTGTGCACGTTTTCTAGGAAACTACTCATCGTGTTGGTCTTGGGCTTTTGGATTCGGTTGTGGTTTTGGTTTTGGTTTTGGTTTTGGTTTCGGTTTTGGGTTATGTGCCTTTCAGTGTCTCGAAGCTGGGCTAATGCATTTGCATACTCATTCCATTTAATTGCTTCAAAAATATGTAAAAATTCTTCGCTCTTGTCATGGCCGAGACTTCGCCTTCGACTTTGACTTCGTCTCTTCGCATCTTTGCCATCGCCATCGCCATCACCATCGCCATCGTCCTCCTTCTCATGCGCGCTCTCTATCTCTCTCTCTCTCTCTCGTCTCGTCTTGTCCCGTTCTTGGCGTGGCTTATGCCAAAAAAAAAAAAAAAAAGAAAAAAGAAAAAAAGGCTTGGACTTCAACACCTCTCTTGGCCACTGGCTGCCGCTGTTAACTTGGCTGTTTGCTGTTTCTTGCTCGTCGTGGCTTAGTTCTTGGGCCACGAATTCGTGGAATTGCTTCCGCATTTGACGAGCAGAGCTGCTGCTGGAACTGCAATTGGAGACTGGTCCGCTCAGCCAGTTGCTGCTCAGCCAGTTGCCAGTTGCCAGTTGCCAGTTGGATGTTGCCCGGGAAACGTGACTCAGTGGCTCAGTGGTCGCATACCTGCAGCCTGGACTCGCAACTGCAACTGCAACTGCAACTGCGACTGCGGCGGCAATTTAACATAATTACAGCGCAACATTGGGGCTGCACAGTGGGGCAAATTTGTGCACAGCATCTCGCTGAGATTTCACTTGAAATTTATTGCATAAATTTATTAGCTTTCGGTTTTAAAATCGAATCAATTTATGTTTAATTATTCGTATCATTCACTTAATTTCTTCCCAATGATGATGCAATTCGTCCTTCATCCAGTTTTACATACAATTTGGATTGTTTGTCGGCTGCATGATGCATGATGGCTCGTATGATGACTTATACAAATTGGCCAATTTAAATTAATTTGAGAAAGCAACCGCATTGAAATTATTATTTTCTTTCATTCTTAAGTTTGTTGGCTTACAAAGAAGATTAGTCTTTGGAATGCCGAGCAAAAAAGAACCTGGTTTAATTGCGGCTAAGCTAAGCTTTTTTTAATTATTTTCAAGATGCAAATAATAAGGGCCTGGCAGTGATTTAATACTCTATTTTGTTTTAATGACTGTATACACAAGTCGGATATCAAACTATAGGATAGGATTATGATAACAAATCAGCCAAGGTTATCGCTTATCTTTTGACCGATGCTTAAACTGAAGTTTCTGTTCCGCAACAAATTAAGGAACATCAATTGACGCCTTGTTATTGTTTTGAAATAAACAGATTATTCCAATATTATATATATATATATATATATTTAGTGTTAATAGTTATAATACAAATTTAATGACTATCTTTGGGCATTTGCATTTGCAGAACGAACCGGAATGCACCCCGGAGCTGCCCGCCGCGAATCGCGCGCTCTTCTTGGAGAAGGTGCGTCAATCGAATGCTGCGTGCCAAAGCGGTGACTTTGCCACAGCTGTGCTGCTCTATACGGACGCACTGCAGCTGGATCCGGGCAATCATATACTCTACAGCAATCGGTCGGCGGCACGCCTCAAGCAGGGCCAGTTTGCCGCAGCGCTCCAGGATGCAACCCAGGCACGCGAACTGTGTCCGCAGTGGCCCAAGGCCTATTTTCGGCAAGGTGTCGCCCTGCAGTGTCTGGGCCGATATGGTGAGGCGCTGGCCTCCTTTGCCGCCGGTCTCGCCCAGGAGCCGAGTCACAAACAGCTGCTCGCCGGCCTCGTCGAGGCGTCTCTCAAGAGTCCGCTGCGCGCCGCATTGGAGCCGACGTTGCAACAGTTGCGCGCAATGCAGCTGCACGAATCGCCCTTTGTGGTTAGCTCCGTGGTTGGCCAAGAGCTGCTCCAGGCGACACAATACCAGGCAGCTGTCGCCGTTCTCGAGGCAGCACTGCGCATTGGCAGCTGTTCGCTGAAGCTGCGCGGTTCGGTCTTCAGTGCGCTGAGCTCGGCGCATTGGGCGCTCAACCAGCTGGACCAGGCCATTGGCTATATGCAACAGGATCTGGCGGTGGCCAAGTCACTGGGCGACACGGCTGGCGAGTGTCGGGCGCACGGCAATCTTGGCTCCGCCTACTTCAGTCAAGGTGCCTACAAGGAGGCACTGACAGCGCATCGCTACCAACTGGTGCTCGCCATGAAATGCAAGGATACCCAGGCGGCTGCCTCCGCACTGACGTCGCTGGGACATGTGTACACGGCCAGCGGTGACTATCCGAATGCTCTCGCCTCGCACAAGCAGTGCGTCCAGCTGTTCAAGCAGCTCGGCGACCGTCTGCAGGAGGCACGTGAAATTGGGAATGTGGGCGCCGTCTATTTGGCGCTGGGCGAGTGCGAGGCGGCTCTCGATTGCCATACGCAGCATCTGCGGCTCGCACGCAAGCTGCACGATCAGGTGGAGGAGGCGCGAGCCTATTCGAATCTCGGCTCGGCGCATCATCAGCGCCGGCAGTTCGGACAGGCGGCCGCCTGTCACGAGCAGGTGCTGCGGATTGCCCAGACGCTGGGCGATCGGAGCATTGAGGCGCGTGCCTATGCCGGATTGGGTCATGCGGCACGGTGTGCTGGCGATGCGGCTGCCTCGAAACGGTGGCATGAACGACAACTGGCGATGGCGTTGGCCGCCCGCGACAAGCTGGGCGAGGGCAGGGCCTGCTCCAACCTGGGCATTGTCTATCAGCTGTTGGGCGCACACGATGCGGCCCTCAAGCTGCATCAGGCGCACTTGGGCATTGCCCGCGCTCTGGGCGATCGGGCGGGCATGGGGCGTGCCTATGGCAATATGGGTAATGCCCATGCCGCTGCCGGTGCCTATGAGGCAGCCGTCAAATATCACAAACAGGAGCTGGCCATCAGTCAGGCGGTGAATGATCGGAGCGCCGAGGCAGCCACACACGGTAATCTGGCTGTGGCATATCAGGCGCTCGGCGCCCACGATGCGGCACTGGCGCACTATCGTGCCCATCTGGCCACGGCCAGATCGCTGAAGGATGCGGCGGGGGAGGCGTGCGCCCTGCTCAATCTGGGCAACTGTTTGAGTGCCCGCCAGCTGTATGGGGAGGCAGTGCCTCACTACGAGAGCTATCTAATGCTTGCCCAGGAGCTGGGCGATGTCGCTGCCGAGGGCAAGGCGTGTCACCTGCTCGGCTATGCACACTATTGCCTCGGCAATTATCGGGCGGCGGTGCGTTACTATGATCAGGATCTGGCATTGGCCAAGGATGCACAACATCGACCGCATATGGGACGAGCCTATTGCAATCTGGGCCTGGCCCATCTGGCGCTGGGACACTCGGCAGCGGCGCTCGAGTGCCAGCAGCTCTTCCTGGCGGTTGCCCATGCGACCGGACAGTTGCCGGCCAAATTTCGGGCACTGGGCAACATTGGTGACATTCTAATCCGCACCGGAGCGCACGAGGAGGCCATTAAGCTGTATCAGCGTCAATTGGGACTGGCCCGCGCTGCCGGCGAACGTGCCATGGAGGCGGCTGCGTGCGGTGCTCTCGGATTGGCGCATCGCCTGCTCCGGCGCTGGGACAAGGCGCTGGGACATCACACCCAGGAGTTGACGCTGCGCCAGGAGCTGGGCGATCTGTCTGGCGAGTGTCGCGCACATGGGCATCTGGGTGCCGTTCACATGGCACTTTGCAGCTGGACGCATGCGGTCAAGTGCTATCAGGAGCAACTGGAGCGAGCCCAGGAGCAACGGGATGAGGCTGTCGAGGCGCAGGCGCATGGAAATCTCGGCATTGCCCGACTCAACATGGCACACTACGAGGCGGCCATTGGGTGCCTGGAGGCGCAGTTGGGCACACTGGAGCGTGTGTCGCTGCCATCGACGCCAGCGGATCGGGCACGTGCTCTGGGTCATCTGGGTGATTGCTATGCGGCCCTGGGTGACTATGAGGAGGCGCTCAAGTGCCATGAGCGGCAACTGCAGCTGGCGTTGGGCCTGGCCAGCCATCGGGATCAGGAGCGTGCCTATCGCGGTTTGGGCCAAGCACGTCGCGCTCTCGGCCAGCTGGCCACGGCTCTGGTATGTCTGGAGAAGCGTCTGGTCGTCGCCCACGAGCTGCACAGCGCTGAGGTGAAGGCGCTGGCCTACGGTGATCTGGGACACGTCCATGCGGCGTTGGGTAATCATGCCCAGGCACTCAATTGCCTCGAGCATCAGCGGGAGCTGGCGCGAGGCCTACAGGATCGCGCCCTCGAATCGGATGCGATGTGTGCGCTCGGCCAGGTGCAGCAGCGGATGGGCCACTATGCGGATGCACTGCAGCTGCACGAACAGGATCTACAGCTGTGCACTGAGCTGGCGGCGCCCGCGTTACAGGCCCGAGCCGTTGGCAATCTGGGCGCCGTGCATGAGGCACTGCATCAGCAGCAGGAGGCGCTCAAGTGCTACGAACGCCAGCTCACACTCAGCACAGATCGGCTCGGCAAGGCGCTGGCCTGTGGGGCACTGGGACGTGTCCACCATCAGCTCGAGCAGCACGCCCAGGCCGTCGAGTATCTGAGACAGGGCCTGACCAGTGCTCAGTCCATTGGCAAGTCGGAGGAGGAGGCAAAGATAAGACATCAACTGGGTAAGTGAACCGCTTGAAAAACCACAAATGGATTTTTAGGACTAATTCAACTATTCAAAAATCACATTTTTTTTTTTTAATTATTTAAAAATTATTTCAAATTTAATATATGAAATATTTCTGAGAAAATTCATAAAAGAATGTTGGGAAAATCCAGAATCTATAAAAAAAATGGTCACTTTTCAAGAAGTTAACCTAAATAATTTACTTCCTCTTAATCCATCGAGTAAATATTATTGATTATTTTCCGAGTGGAAAACTCAAAGCAAAAAAGTTTCTTATTTTTGAAATTTGTTTTCTTTCCTCTTCTGACCAGGTCTTGCTCTGCGCTCCTCTGGCGACGCTGAGGGCGCTCGCATTCAACTGGAGACAGCCGCCCAGCTGCTGGAGTCGGTGCGTCAGGAACAGCGCAGTCCAGAGGCACGGCTGGCTCTCTACGAGCTGCAGACGAGCTGTTATCATATGCTGCAGCAGCTGCTCGTCGCCCTGCAGCGCAATGAGGATGCGCTCGTTGCCGCCGAACGTTGCAAGGCGCGCTGTGGCGCGGATGCGTTTAGCAACGAAACAAAGGCCGCAACAACAGCGGCCACAATTGGCGCCGCAATAACAACAACAACATCAACATCGTCAACAGCTGCTGCAGCAACAGCGACAAGCACGACTTTGACAGACATTGAGGCCATATTGGAGGCAGTGAATCGGGGCAGGATGCCAGTGCTCTACTACAGCCTGGCCGGGGAGCAACTCTACGCTTGGCTGCTGCAGCCGCAGGCGGGCATTGTGCGCTTCCATGCGGCACGCATCGATCCACAAACGCTCCAGCTGCCCCTCTCGCTCAGCGAGTGCCACGAGGAGGATGAGCAGGAGGAGGAGGAGCAGCAACAGCAGCAGCAGCAGGGGACGGACAACGAACAAAATGATCACCAGCTGCAGCAGCAGCATCAGCAGCCACATCAGCCTAACCGACCAGCAGCTGGTCAAGTGCTGCTGGAGCGCTACGTGAATATGGTGCGCGACAATCTTGGCGTCAACTCACACAATCTGCTCCATGAGGGTGATGGCAGTGGGTGGCGTGCCAGCAGTGAACAATTACTGGAGGATCTGCCTGGCGCTGGTGCCGGTGGCGGTGGATTTTTGCGGATGGTCAGCCGGAATCAGTTGCTCAACTCGTCGAACTATTCTCTCAGCTCGCTCTTCTCGCTGGGCTCCGTTGCCTCGCTGCAAGGATCTACCCGATCCGTGGGCAGCCGAAGTTCACGCCGGGCACCCGCACCGCCCGCATGGCGTGGACCCGCCTGCCTGCATACGCTATACAATCTGCTGTTGGCGCCGTTCGATGATTTGTTGCCGAGCGTAGCCAGTGTCTCCCGGCAGGGCAGGCGCGAGCTGATCCTGGTGCTGGACAGCGCCCTCTATCTGGTGCCGTTTGCCATATTGCGTGCAGCTGGCGATGATGGCGAGTATCTGTCGGAGCGTTGTGCTCTGCTGACGGCGCCATCACTGCAGGCGTTGCGTGGACGCTCCAGAAGTCGGCGGGATCGTGGACGGCCGCCAACGGCCTTGGTTGTGGGTGGACCACGTGTGCCCGCTGCGCTTGCCGAGCGCTGGGGCTGGGCCGGCGCCGAGTCCCCAGCAGCGCTGCAGGAGGCTGCCATGGTGGCGGATATGCTCCAGGCGAATGCTTTAGCCGGCTGCAATGCCACCAAGGAGTCCGTGCTGGCCGAGCTGCCGGGCGCCGAATGTGTCCACTTTGCCGCCAATCTCAGCTGGAAACTGGGCGCCGTGGTGCTCAGTCCCGGCGATGTCGTCACCGCCGAGCAGCAGCAACAAAAGGAGCCACACGAGCCGCAGCTCGCCGACTTTACGCTCGCAGCAGCGGAGCTGCGTCAGTTGCGTCTGGGCGCACGCCTGGTCGTCCTCAGCTCCTATCAATCTGTGGAACCGATTACTGGCTCGGGTGTTGCCCAACTGGCCGGCGGCTGGCTATTAGCCGGCGCCGGTGCTGTGCTCATCTCCCTTTGGCCCGTGCCCGAAACCGCCGCCAAAATCCTGTTGCGCGCCTTCTACTCGGCCCTGCTTCAAGGTGCACGAGCCGCTCGGTAAGTGGATCCACAGCGGGAAGCTGAGCCTATTATGTAAATTTTGTGTATACTAATGACTGCTTGGGCCAACTTGATTATGGTCATGAATGAATACTAATGAATAATTATGCCAATTTCGGTCAAAAATTACTTGAAAGTGATTCGGATTCACATCTTGCCTGTTTCTGTATTTAGCGACTTGACTGTGACTTGACTTATCGGAATGTTTTTGGATGACCCACGATTATTAACTATCAATGTACTTAAATTAAGTAACGTTCTATATACAATTTTTGAATTGATCAATTACTCTCAAAAGGTGTTCCAAAAAATAATTGCAAGACATTTTTAACCGGCTGCTTCAACTTTTTGACAAAGTTCAACTTTTCCTAGATTTAGTTTTCCTAGATTTGCTCACTTCCGAAATATGTATAAAAATCACCCCTTATTTCTTTCTTAGTTTGTTGATGCAATTCGTGTAATCAGCATAATCAGAATTGTAGTTTTGATCACACTTTAAAGTAAAGTCACTTTCGAATTAAAAAAAAGTGAGTGCAGTGAATGAGGGGATTTAATAATTAATTATAATCACGGACAAATTTCAGTCCGGAGTTAGCTAAATGATAAGCCAACAATTGTCGAATTCTTCTCTAATCTTAGCCTTTCTCTTTCTCTTTCGCTCTCTCTCTCTCCCTCTCTCTCTCTCTCTCTCTTTCTCTTTGGTGTAGCGCCTTGGCGGAGGCCATGCAAACCGTGCAACATACGAAGCACTTTGCCCATCCGGCCAACTGGGCCGGATTCCTCTTGGTGGGTGCCAATGTGCGGCTCTCCAACAAGGTGGCACTGCTGGGCCATGCGCTGTGCGAGCTGCTCCGTACGCCGGAGCGTTGCCGGGATGCGTTACGCGTCTGCCTGCACCTGGTGGAGAAGAGTCTGCAGCGGATACATCGGGGGCAGAAGAACGCCATGTACACAACGCAGCAGAGCATTGAGAACAAGGCCGGACCTGTGGCCGGTTGGAAGGATCTGCTGATGGCTGTGGGCTTCCGGTTTGAGCCCGCTGCCAATGGCATACCGTCGAGTGTGTTCTTTCCCCAAACGGATCCCGAGGAGCGACTGTCCCAGTGCTCGGCCAGCCTGCAGGCTCTCCTTGCCTTGACGCCCGCCACGCTGCAGGCGCTGGCCAAGCTGGTGAACAGTGCTGAGCATGCAGATGACATAATTGCCGTGGTGCGCAACATACTGGCGCAGTTCCCAGCCAAACCGGAAGCCGAGGCATGCATCGAGATGCCGTTGAGTGTGCGCTTGTGGCGCGTTCCCGGCTGTCACGAGCTGCTTGCCTCCGTTGGCTTCGATCTGACCGAGGTGGGTGCGGATCAGGTGGTTCTACGCACCGGCAAGCAGGCGAATCGACGTCACTGCCAGTTTGTGCTCCAGGCTCTACTCGCTCTCTTTGGTAAGATCACTTAATTTCCACTACAGTTATTTATTCATTTAGACAACGATCCAAATATCTTATTAAAACTTTTGCCATTTTAAATTAAATTAATCTCAACTGCTACTGAATTAAGCCACCTCGTCTTAAGCTACTTTAGTTAAATCTTTTAACAAAATCTTAAAAAAACTAAAAGAAAAAAAAATAAATTATCCATTTACTACTGAATAAATATGAGACTGAACTGAACAACTGTTTTTTGCAGACACACACGAGGCACCCAAGAGTCTGAGCCTGGACTCGGCGGCACACAGCAGCAGCAGCTGCGAGTCCCTCACCGACAACGACCTGGATGCGACAGCCGCACAGCCAGCTGGGAACAGCAACAGCAGCAGTTGCGGCGCAGCAGTTGCCACTGTTGGGGGCAATTCCACACAGTCGCCGCTGCCGCTGCATCCGCGCAGCGCTTTCATCTCGTATGTTCGTCGCCGCGGCGAACCGGATGGGGGCGGCGGCCTGGACTCCAGTCTGGCCAACACAACAGATAGCGAGCACTCGCTCTCCGATGGCTATGCCACGCAGGCGGGCAGCAGCCAGCCCGCTCCACGTCTCGGCTATGCCAGCTTGCGTGGACCGGTGCGCGTCTCACGACCCGGTGGCGGCGGGGAGAGTGATGCGGCATTCACGCCCAGTCCACCGGTGACAGATCCCAGCCTCTCATTGGCACTGGCGCATCAGACGCGCATACGTTGCCTCTACGCGCAGCCAGGTGCGGCAGCGTCCTCTTCCTCATCAGCGACACAGCCGCCGCAGGTGAATACAAGCCGCCGACCGGATAGCTCCAGTTCGGCCAGCAGCACGACAACCGATTGGGAGGGATCCGGGCATGCGACGGTGCTGCGACGTGGCGCTGCAGCCGGCGCTCAACAGCAGCAACATCTACAACAGAAACTGCAACAGCAGTTGCAACATCAGCAACATCTACAGCAACAGCAGCAACAACAGCAGCAGCCGCCGCTGCCGCCACCCCGTCCCGGTGTCTATCACAATTTGGGACGCAGCAAACCGAAGATTAAGTTGGGCAGTGCACAGAGCTCGCTGGCGGCGCGTGTGAACAAGGAGCATGCCCTGTTCATGGATCGATTGAGTGTCCGCACGGAGCTGAATGCGCCAGCAGTTAGCGGTGCAACGTCTGGAGGAACGTCTGGAGCCAGTGTGGTTGGCAGCAGCGGTGGGCGGGGTAAGGCAACGCTCGCACTGACCGATGAGGAGGTGGCCTACAATCCGGCCAGCCTTTATTTCTCTCCGGCAGATAATGAGGGGATGCTGGGATGCGATTCCAAGCAGGAGCCGGAGACGCCCGTGAAGCCGAGTGCCAAGTGCATACAGGATAGCATAATGCGGCACATGAACCGCGAGCTGACGCCGAGCATATCGGAGCTGTATCATGAGCGCAGCTTGGGTCTGGGTCTGGCGCCGCCGCTCTCCAAGCTGCTGCTCAGCCCCAACTACGAGGAGCAGGAGGTGGCCGCCACTCTCAACGATAGCAGCGTCCAATCGGCCAGCAATGCGGCCGCAATTAAGACCCTGGTAGATGCCGTCAATGAGCTGGAACTGAGCGGCAGTTCCTCCGGTGCCACCATACCAACTGTTGTCGGTGGTGAGCAGTCGGAGTCGAGCGCCGTCTCCGGGGCCGTTGACAGCGTACTCCCGAGCTGCTCGATTTGCGGCGAGCAAGGAGACGTCGTCTGCCGCTGCAAGGCGGCCACCATGCAGAAGAAGGCGACATTGAAGCCCTGGCTGAGCAATGTGCCAGCCAGCAGTCTGGTGCAGGCCAGCGAGCTGACCACCGCCGATATACTGGAGCGAAGACTGGAGACGGTTGTGCCCGGCAGTGCACCCTTTGCCGCGGAGCTCTGTCGTCGCGACGAGGGCGACGGTCGCTCTGTCGCGGACTCGCAATGCAGCAGCAACTATAAGCGGGTGCTTGCCACGGCTGGTGCCGTTAGTCTGGTTGTTGGCATCGCGGCCGGCGAGGCGGAGGCGCAGGGAGTTGCCACATCGGCTGCCACCTGCTCGTCTGCTCGCCTCGTCTAATGATATTAGCATAGAGGATAGGGGACTAACGATACAAATTGATATTGATATTATATATATATATATATATATATATGTATATATATATATTTAAGATTGTGCGCTTTAGGCTTTTAATCGGAGGCACCCTGTACTGATCATCCTAGCATTAGATTTATATGCATTTTATTTATTTATTTATACATTTATTACTTCTACAATGAACTCTCAATTAAGCATACACACACACACACATATATATATATATATACATACACACACACACACACACACTTGCCTTTGCCTATTTATAATGTTTAAATGAAGCCACTGATTAAATTTTATGCATTTATGTGAAAACTTTTTATTTGTTTTTTTTTATTTTATTTTATTTTTGGCTTCGTATAATAATTATTAGACAATTCACCACAAATATAAAGTGTTATACAAAACTGAAAAATTAAGCCTTGTTCTGATATACATACATTCTGATGTACATATAACACGAATTGGATATATGTGGAAGTAATATATCGGACGAAAATCAACTGATATACGAATACATTAAGTATCACAATCATGTTCACTATTTAAATTTTTTTGTTTTAAATATAGCATTTGCTTAGCTCTGTTATACAACTAGTGTTCATCTGATATATTTCTGGTATACGGCGGAAACGTGGTATATTATTAAAAATCCAAATATAATCTAAAATTATGCCGCATTCAACTATCAGCGATCAGTCAGCGACCCGATCTGTCAGATTTGACCATTTTATGAATTATTGCAAACATGTGCAAAAATCTATCAAAAATATATAAATACAATCATCGTACGCAAATAAGCAAAGTTCGAAAGACAAACAAAACAAATGATTTATTAATAATTATTTTTAGTTAAGCCTTGGTTCACAAAGTGAAGCGACCCTACGACACATCACTGGAGCAGATTTTGGTTGAGAATCAAAGCTGGAAATTGGTTAATCTCTCTGATTGCTTAGCAGTAATTTTAATTATTTCCTAAATCCTTAATCAAAAGGTAAATCTTGTGTTGGTTCTCCATTTTAAGATAAACAACAAAAAAAGGTCATTATAACTAGGTCGTACTGTGTTTGTACTCTCAAAATTAAGGACACACTGACGAAAAATGTGGTAGAATGAATAATAAACTAAGCCAACAATCGCCATAAAATAATAATTTTTGTTATTTCAAGCTACACACCTGACTGGACTGACGCTATGAATCTCTCCCTGGAGACGAATCCCAACGGGATTGGAGAAACGAATGCCTTTAATCGATAAACGAAATAAATCGTATATATTTCAATTATTCAGAAATACTTTCTTGTTAAGAAAGATATTTCCAAGCAGTAAAATTTTGGATTATCAAATAAGGTTTGGTCAACAAGTCACTCAAATATTAATAATCTAATTTTTGTATTAAATGAAAAATACAGAAAGTTAACCCCAATTTGTATATATTGTATTTTTGCAAGTGTAGACTTTCATTCTGCAGCTGCTGGCGATTGCTGGGCGATTGACGATTGAAACTGCATTAACATCATGATTGTGGGTTATTAGCTGATAGATTGTTTTCGCTTTTGAGGCCACTCGGTGTCCGAGTGGCTTGTCAGCCATCCTGGCCTGTGATCCCTTATTTATATCAGTGATTCAAAATAACGACCATTTAATTAGCAAGCCGCGATCATTAAAATGATTGATATGTCTGTGGTATCAAAGGGCGCATACGAAAGCATTCGATAGAAACTAGAAACTGTTTTCAACTTGACCCATGAATTGTGTATGCAAATTCCCATTAGACTTTGCCTTTGTTCTCGTTGCAAGTGCAGTTTGAATAACAAACCTCATCTCATATGTAGTCAGTTCCCCCCATCTTAGAGAAATATGAAACATATTTATTGAACTCAACACTACAAATATAAAATTCTCATGAACGCAACGCTCCAACAAAATGCAACAATATTTTATTATATTATGCAATCAAATAATACACAAAAAATAATTAGCAATTTTCATTCATTTGCTAATTGTGACTAAGATCAATTGTAAAGATTTGATTCTGTTTTTGTTCATTTTGTCACACAGTAGTAGGTGCGTCGCTATTAATTGATAAGATTTATTGACGCCCAGCCGTCGATCGTTACAAATTGACCTTTCCTGATGACTATGGTCACTGGGTACTGCGTCGTAAGTTAACGAGCCCCTAACAAGTCCCAACATCCCACGGATCGCAAAACAAGATCGCATATTCTATTTATTCTCAATGCGTATTCGTGTTTGCCGTATTCGCTGTTTGGATCATGTCTGTCCGTCTGTCGCATCGACTGATAACTTTTCTCTAGGCAATCCCCCCCTTGATGGCACATTACTTTTGCGCTTGATGACGATGTGTCCAGATTAGACGGCATTATTGCCAGCTTGGAGGCTAGCTGGAATCTGGGGCACTTGCCCTTGCCGGAGATTCGTTCAAGGTGAAGCCAAACGCTATCGAAGACCATCGAAGTAAGTTTTTGTTTTTTAATGACAAAAACAAGATCTTCCACGTGGCAAGTGCCTACGCCATATCATATAATAATATTAAACATTTAATACAGGGATCGTATAACTTCATCCTATTTTCAGTTTTTGGATCTTATTAAAAACATTTTTGCAGAGCATTAAAAAATTGACAAAAAAAAAAAAAATCTGAAAATTGTATGTATGCAACTATAAGATTGAAGAAATATTAAAATTAAATGGATTTATGTTCTCAGAATAAATAATATACATTTTTCAATTCGCTTTAATTCTCATTCATTTAATTGAATACACAGAAAACATCAACACACGAGGCTTGATCTATTTAAAATTCTGACGTAGCTCAAGAACACTTAAACAAATGGAAAAAACAAATAACACAGTAGTAAAATTAATAACATTAACTACGTAAACATACTTAATGAATTTTATGTTCAATAATTAAAAGCAAAATATGTATAAATATTTATGAGACTTGGGAATCTTTTGAATGAATTTAAACTATCATTAATTGATTATTTTGGATTTAGATTTAGATTAATAAATTAAGTATTCACAATTCCATACGTATGAAAGATCATGCAAAAAACTGATATATCCAATAGATAGTTAGTTCTATTAAAACCCATGATTCATAAAGCTTATCTACATGTTTGTTAATAAATGAAGCCTTTAAGTGTCACGCGGTCCGTTGCGCAGTCATGTGATGCAATCGTTGGAATTGGACTTGGACTTGCTCCATTAAACATGGTAAACCGCCTTATCGGTCAAGTGCAGCCTACATAAGTTGCATATGTAATCGCATACATACATACAAGTGATGATAAATACATTGTATAAACAGACATATATTATATAAAAAGATAGATAAGCCTGGACTTGAGATGCGGATGTGGCTCAGACCCTTCGATAAAACTCGGGCAAACACTTGCCCCAGCTTATACGTACATACATACAAGTATATACATATATATAGGCGAACCGTGTTCTGTGGGCCCGAATTGGAAGCGTTTTCCACATCTACATGAGCAGTGAATTGGCTGGGGTCTCGCAGTGATAACTGATTAGGTCGCTGGACGAGTGTGTGTTTTAAAAAACAACAAAACTGCTATAAATCATATACATGTATAATAAGCTATATAAAAAATAAATACTGTATGTACCCCAGATGTGAGAATTATATAGCAAGAATTTGATTGTGTTTCTCCCGTTATGTTCGTCGATCTATAAAAATGTGCGGTCCGTCAAGCCAACGATTTAATAGCATCTTGTCCAGCCATCTGTGCGTTACTTGAAGCCAGCAGTTTTAATTTATTCATTTTCGTCTTTCAATTCACCTAAAATGAGAATCCTGCAAGAGGTAAAACACCCAAAAAAAAAAGATAATAATTATAAATATATTCATATAAGTAAGATATTTTCAATATGCGAAATTATTCAAAATATTTTGGTTGTGCAGCACCAAATACACTTATTGGATCCTTCGGAGCTGTTGCGACCAGAGCCCACATTTGCCGACAAGAATCCGTCCAAGTTTCGTGACTATAGCATCGATACAGATAATCCGCTGAAGGAACGCGTGCGGCGCACCTATCGTCAAATGCACCTAAATCAAACTGTCGACTTTGTACGGGGTAAGGCTATATCTGATTGGTCCAATGGATCATTGTTTGATGCTTATGCTTGCCAACGCAGGACGTCGGGCTCGCTGGCTGCAGTTCAACACCATCAAGATGACAGTGCGCCAGGCGCTGGAGAAGCTCAACGATTTGGTGGACGAGTCTGATCCCGATCTGGATCTGCCAAACATAATACACGCCTTCCAGGCAGCTGAACGTGCTCGTGCCGAATTTCCGCAACACGATTGGCTCCATTTGACAGCACTTATCCACGATCTCGGCAAGATCATGGCCTTCTACGATGAGCCGCAGTGGGCCGTGGTCGGAGACACCTTTGCCGTCGGCTGCCGCTGGGGCGATAGCATTGTCTATCGCGATGAGAGCTTTCTTGGCAATCCCGATGGTGACAATCCCAAGTACAATACTGAATACGGTATATATGAGCCAAACTGTGGCGTGGACAATCTACTTATGTCGTGGGGCCACGATGAGTACATGTACTCTGTGCTCAAGCACAATAAAACCAAATTGCCTCATGTGGCATGCAACATAATACGCTTTCATTCGTTCTACCCCTGGCACAACGGTGGCGACTACAAACACCTGGAGGCGCCCCAGGACGAGGAGACAAAGAAATGGGTGCTAATCTTCAAGTAAGTTGATTTTGATTATTATTTTTTTTTTTTTTTTTAACTTTCATTTGTGAATATAATAAAAATATTTAATTTTCTTGCAGTCGCTACGATCTGTACACGAAGAGCGCGGTGCTTCCCGACATCGATGCTCTGTGGCCCTATTATCAAACGCTCATCGATAAATATTTGCCTGGCGTTATAGAGTTCTAGACTACACACACACACACACACACACAATATATATATATATATATATATATATATATATATATTGTATCTATAATTAGACTAACTTTAAAGAGATACTTTGTCAACTATAGCCGTTAACTACTGCACCTCTAAGAAATCAACAAATGAACTACAAATGAAATACTATTAAATCAAAATTGAAAACAACACTTTACAACACTATAATTTTGGATTGATTTTACATTTTATGAAAATTCAATTAAAAACAGCACAAATTTAATAATTGTGATTTATAGCACAAGAAATCGGCTGTTAATTGAGGAAGCAAAATGAAACTTGTAATTAACATTGAGAATTGAGAAACGACTAAAAATAGTTATTTAGGAAGGTCTTTTGTACAGTTTCCGTTAATTGAGCAAAAATATGAAATTCCATTCATACGGTAAAGAAAATAAAACTATTCATTTCTTAAGACTACGTTTCAGTATCCCAAATACTAAATACCAAGTCTTGTGAAATATTTCTTAAGCCATATTTTTATTATTTTCGACCAATATCGATGGACGCTTTTAAAACATTTGCGCAACATTAAAAAAAAGAAGGAAATGTAAAATTTGTTTTATAGCCTAAACTTCTTAAGACAATGCGGGTTTCATTTGGAGGCGGATCCGCCGCCACTGCTTTGTCGTCGTCGCTTGTGGCGCTTGTGACTCTTTTTGCTTGAGTGTCGCTGGTGATTGCGACGCCGCGAGGATGACTCTTCCTTGTCCCGTCCCCGATGGCGACGCGAGCTTGTATGACTGCTGCTAAAACTCCGGCTCCGGCTCCTGCTCCGGCTGCAACTCCGACTCCGACTACGTTGCTTCTGTCGCAGGCTGCGAGTTGAGCTGCGACTGCGTCGGCGTCGTCGATGTTTGGATACCGGATTGGCCTTGTGTCGCTTTTGTCGCTGCCGATGTGAACTGCGACTACGACGGCCACTGGCACTGCTGCTTGACGAGATCCCGGGCGCATCTTGTGTAACGGTGCAGCAGCTGCTGCTACTACTTCGACTGCGAGTCCGACTACCACGTCGAGCTTTACAACGCCGTCTAGCTGACGGTGGCGGTGGCGTTGCGCCGGACACCAGCTGCACATCGTCATCGTCGGACAGCAGAACGGGTCCAACTGCTGCCGGCGTTGCCGCCTTGCTGGTGTACGTATTGATGCTATCATCGTTCAGTAAATTATATTTCTCCAGATCGCCATTATCTTCCTCATCATCATCTCCATCACGCTCAGCAGTTGCCGGTGGCGGTGCTGCTGGCGCCAGCTGCACACGCACCTTAGTAGCTTCATCGTCCTCGTCATCGTCATCATCATCGTCAGGTCCAAAATAAGTGATGGGTATGGAACGTACCGAATCGTTAGAGTCACCATCGCTATTTGCTGCCATAGCCTCTGATTCCGCTTTCGTTGCGACAGTTGCTGTCACTGACGCCGCCTCTGGCCCGGCAGCTACCCCAACAGCTGTGCCTTCACCTGGTATTCAATTGGAAATTCGGTTAATTTATACAAGTAGCTTTAATATTTGATACCGAACGTGTCATGGCGAATTGGCTTTGTGCAATGTCCGTCAGGCTGTCTATCCGTCCGTCCGTCCGTCTGTATGAACGCAACTTTTACCACACCCTTTAAGATTGACTTGAAATTTTGAACAAAAACTGTGCCTGCGTCGAACAATGTGTCAAAATTGGAGTGCCTCGTCCGATTTTCCGGTGCCGAGAAATCGATAATTGCAAATCGATATAGCCACACATCTCCCACATTCATAAGGCTACAATCACCAAGTTTGATTGTTGGCAATGTCCTTTGAAGATCGGCATATGCCACGCCTACCTCCACCGCCAAGTTTAAATCGATAACCCGCACAATTTTAAAGTGACCAAACTAAGAAGGTAACTTGCTAAAAACCTCCTCAAAGGATAGGCATATAAATTCTAAGACCACACCCACACCTGTCGCTCCCAGGAACTTATGCCCCAGATATCTTCCACAATTTGTTAGCTAGAGTCACCAAGTTTTGAAATTATGTTACTGGTAGCTCCCCTAAGAACTTGAAAGGTATATTGCTAGTAACACCCCTAAAAACTATAAAAGCCTCTATCGCCGGCAATTTAAGAGCTTTAGTTAGGAAACTTGGAATGTAAATTACTAAGATCGTTCTCCAACATGTTTTTGGCCATGCCCACTCCCTCCTCGAAAATTCCCAGAAGCCTATATCTCCCACAATTTAGGAGTTACAGTTACCAAGCTTCGAAATTCCAATTTCCAAAAGTCCACATCAATTTGCAAATTGAAAGGAAAATTTTGAAGGCATTTCTTGGCTACACCCATCCTGTTCTTTGCTGCGTGTTATCAGCTGGTTTCACTTATGGTTTCGAAGTATTTGGCAGCCGGATACGGACGACTCCAACGTTCTCTCTTGTTATTAAATGAATTGTAATGTTTTATAAATGAATTCAAATACTTTTGAACTGTTGTAAATACAACGCAACCCACTGTTAATTCGTACAGGAAAATGCTCGATGTTCGAATTAATAGCGCTTTGGGTTGTATGTGCCAAATGAATGATTCTCATAAACATAAACTATGTACATAGGTATTTTAAAAGAAGATCTTACAGAGTTGAGTACAAAACATAAATAACTTGTTGTTAACATACATTATTAAAGCTAAGTGTTTTCTAATGTTATAAGAAGTCAGTCAAATTTTATGTTACTACACATGATTATACAAATGAATATAGAAAGGTGCGTCTAAGTTTTGATTTGAATCGAATATGGTATACTCGTTACATTAAGTTAGGGGGGTTATTTCGCTTTTAAAAAATACAAATTGTAATAAAATTGTGTTATTTTTGTTAGCGCAGCTATTTGCATTAGATATTTCGTGGGAGACTGGGAGACTACCTTTGATTTGATTAAGGAACGCCAAGGCCTTTCGCTTTCGTTCCAGCTGCAGCTGCTTCTCACGGGATATCATCCCGTTGAGCTTGTCCCGAGCTATTTGCGCCAGTTTGTCCTTCACACGCTCCTCAGCTGTGTAGGGAAATGTTCCAATTTAGTAAAGATTTTTACATAAATAACACTCTCTCTCTCTCTCTATCTCTCTTTCTCCCTCTATCTCGCTGTTTCTCTTTCTAAGAGGTACACACCTTGACGCTGGTCCTTTTGGGGGGACGCTGCGTTCGCTGTTGCCGTAGTGGCAGCAGCATCGCAAGAGGCAGCCGTTGCTTTGGAGCCACCAGTTCTTGCCAGCAGTTGTGTCTCCACCTGCTTAATGGCACGTTGCACACTGTCAGGCATGCCTGGACGTACTGGGTCTGCATTGGTTTTGGCCTTGGCCTCGTCATCCTTAACGCTTGTCGCCTCCTGCGCCATTGTCGACTGCAACGATGCGGCGTTCTCGTCGCGCGTGCGAATGGAGAAGCAAACGGGCACTGCAAGAGATACGGTAATGAGATCAGTCCATTTTATAGCAATATGTTTTAGATGAACGCACCTTTCTCGCTAGAATTGGCAGCAACAGCAGACGCCGCTGTCGAGGCAGACGAGGCAACACCAGCGCCACCGAGGCCCTTCTTGCTTATGAGAGCAGCAGCAACAGCAGCCGCTTTGCGCGTCTTCTCCTCCTTGGATGCGGCGTCCACATCGCCGGTTATCTTATACATATAATATGCATAGAACTTGTTCTCCGGCAGCAGAAAATTGAAACGTTCCACGCTCTTGGTGCGCAGCGTCTCCTCAAACTGGCGACCGTTCTTGATTACATAGGTGGCCGTCTTGTCAATGATATGACGCAGACTTTCCTCGGGCAGGGGAAACGTAAGCAATGGCGGTGGTGCGAGTGCCACCGAAGGTTTTGCAGCGCCGATCGTTGTGGCGACACTTGCACTTACCGTCGATTGTTGCGATTGCTTATGCTGTTGTTGTCGCTGTCCGCTGCTATTATCATCCTCATCATCGTCGTCATTATCTTCCTGCTCTTCGTCACTATCGGAGCTATAGTTCTGGGCAAGAGCCAGGGCGCTGGTGTTTTTCAATAGCTCCACCTTGGGCGGTGCATCGTTGGTGCTCTCCTCCGTCTCGTGGGCAAATGTGCTGCCATTGTATTGCAACAGAACGGGCGTAAATTCCACACTGGAAGAGGATGCAGCGGCCGCTGCAGCAGAGGTGGAAGTACTGCTTTGACCTTCGGACTTGCAACTAAGTGTGGGGGAAGCGGTGCCGCCAGAATGCTGCGAAGCCACCTCATCGTCCAATACCGCCTGCAGCGGAACACCCTTGATCTTGCTGATGAGCTGCGTGTAGGCGCAATTGGCCGACGGTTTGTATTTGATGGTGGGCACCGTTATGATCTGTTGGCTACGCTTCGGACTGACCGTCAACGAGCCGCTGTTCTCATTTAACGCATGCGCATTGTCCATGTGTGCCGCTGCATCCGTAGTGGAGAGAACAGGCGCATACTTGCCCTGCTTGATGGCACCCAGTAGATGGCGATAATACGGCTGTAACTGTCCGCCCTGCGACAGAAAGTCAAACTGTGCATTGTTCGCCTGCTTCGCCTTGATCAATATCTCCATTTGGGCACCCTGGGTGGCAATGAAACGTGCTGTCTTCTCAATGATCGCATGTTGCTTCATTGTGTCCGGCTGTAAATTGAATGCAGACATCGATTAGCATTTTTAAGCACAAATTTGAATATTTTAAATCTCAAATTGGTTTTTTAATTATTAAACTGCATCCTCATAAAAGTAGGACTACCAGAAAACATTTCTACGATCTACTTACCAGCTGTATGCTCGGAGCGGGCGCCACTAGAAGGTTGTTTGGCAACGTGTAGGGAAGCTCGGATTCCTCGGACAGTGTCGATGAATTTGTTAATGCACTTGTTGCAGTATCAGCCGACGATGCACTGGACGTCGACTGTGCATCGTATTGAAACTCCATCTGGCTATAGTTGCCGCCTGATGTTTCCTGCTGCAGACGCTTCAGATCCTCCTCTGTACATGTGTGTGTGTGTGTGTGTATGTGTACGAATGTGTGCGAATGTGAGTGTGAGTGTGCGAGTATGGAGTGTTGGCAAAAATAAGAAAACACAACACAAACACGAGACTTTAGTGCATAGCAAAAAACATCAAAAATTTAGCCAGACGTGAGAAATGAATTACAGAAATATTCGTAGAATAAGCTTTTTGACTTTTGGATTGGAATTAATTTAAGGATTTCTTTGTTTCTTTCGTTTTGTTTTTTTTTTCTGAGTTTAATGGTCGAGCTGAGAGACTGAGCTGGACTCGCTACACCCAAGTTGGACAGCGGCATCTGTAAGAAAGTGTTTAGATTGTTAAATTTGAAGTGGTTTCTATTTACCTGAACCACGGCGCCAAAAGCAGGATGAAACTTACGTTGATTCTGTTGCTGTTCTTGTTGTTGTTGTTGTTGTTGCTGGGTTGCTTTGGATTGGTTTTGATTGGTTTGGTGCTACATGGGGTGGTTCGACTTGATTTCTATATTTCTGAGCTTGCTCATGTTAACTCTGGACTTGATTTATGTTCGGCTTTTGCAGTATTACTTGATTTTGATTGAATTGAATTGTTTCTTTCGATTTGAGCTTGATTTGCGTTATGTATAAACGCTCTTGATTTCATTCATTGGCACTTAAAATTTAAATAGTAGTTGTACAAACAATTCGCATTGAGGAGACAGTGCTTACGGCATGCCGGCAACGTCACTTACCTTGCTGCATCCGTAGCTCTTCTTCGTTGTTGTAGAGGAACAGATAGCGCTCCTCCTCGCACAGTTGTTCCGCACGCTGCTCCTCGGCGCTCAGATATTCTAAGCGATTGCCATAGCCGCCCGGTGGCGCCTCGTAGGCTGATAGTTCGCACAACGCTCCACGTACGTCATATCTATGCATGTGTTGTTGTTGTTGTTGTTGTTGTTGTTGATGTTGTTGTGTGTGTGTGTGTTTTTAAAGAAAAGAATCAGAGAAATATAAACGGGAAAAAAAACGTTGTTAGTGACATTGAATCAATATAAAGGGGGTGGTGGTTGTGGTGGTGGTCGCACTCACACATACTCACACCCACACACACACACCCACCCACGCACACACACTCCAACACACACACACACACACAAAATAAATTAAATAAAAATAATCGTTGATTGAAACGAACAAATTACTTCACACAGTAGTTGAATAAACTGTTTGTTGTAGTTTATATTGTATATAAGCTTGGTTAAATTAAATGTCTATGGATATTTATATATAATTGGATTTATATATAAATTATTAAGTCTTAAACATTCATACATACCGCTCCGGATGCTAAAAAAAAGTTAATTGTTTTACAATTACAGTTTTCAAATATCAAAAGAATTTCCTTTTTTAATAATACAGTTTTCGAAGCACTGAAAAGAGCTGTTATTACAATGAAGAAACGTGACCAGTTACAGTTACAGTTGCAGAGTCTCCAAGCTCAGTCCGCAATGATCAACGTGAGCTGTGATCGGTCCCGTTTTTTTTTTTATTATTATTATTTTTTATTAACTCTGTGACATTGAATCATATTTGACATTTCAACCACTTTTTGCAATAGTTGCCAAGCTTAAATGCATATTTCTGTGGGTCGTCAAACGGCAAAAAGCGACTTCAATTCGAACCGAACAAATTAGGTCATAGGTCGCGCTGTTCAGTCCGTGTCAATTGTATGTAGATGTAGATGTAGATGTTTGATGACAACGGCTTGGCTTAGAAGTGGTTTTCGATTCAATTCGATTTGTTCCTGTAGATCTATGTATGTAATTCTATACATACATACGTACATATGTATATATAAGTATGATGTACACAGCATACAAACATATATCTGTGCGTATTTTGATGTGCTCTAGCAAAAGTATTGGGTGGTGGGGAAAGGGAGTTGTTCATCATGTACATAAACAAATGGGATCCAAGGAATTACGTACATATGCATATACATACATATATATATACATATATAGATATATAAGTTTAATATGTACTTTATAGATATGTACTATATAGTCGTATAGTTATCTTTATAGTTAAATTAAGTTTAGGGGCTTGTGGCAGCCAGGCAGCAATTATTAACCTGTCTATTTTGAGATTTACATCGCCCATCCAGGGTATCAGCTGTTTCCCCTGATCAAGTTCTCGCGCCTTCTCATCGTCTCGGAATATCTTGCACGCATAGCCAAAGACGAGCAGATCCACGGCCGGGTGGCGTGCGTCCGACCCCGCTGATCCCGCTGATGCTCCTGTTGCGTGTGTTGCACCATATGTCATATGGCCGTTGGCGCCAATGACACAAGATGAGGCTGCAGCGGTTCCTGTTTTCCTCAAAATGCCATTGATGCTGCCGCCAGCGTATTCACGCACCATGGCATTGCTGCCGCTGGCACGGACGTTATACGGCATCATTTACACACACACACCGACACACACTCGCACACTCGCACGCACACACACTCAGTTGCACTTCCTTTTTGGAATCGAGCACTTTTATCTATGTTGCAAAAGCAGTTTGCATTTGCAAATGCGTTTTTCTTGTTGATGTTGATATGCATATGCCAAAGAGGACAAACTAGAGATGGTTCTATCCGTTGAAATATATCGTTGTATCGATGGTACACACTCCAGCCATTTATATATCGATTGCGATAACAGAATTCATGATTATATCGAGCACAATTTTTGCCTCCGTATTTTAGAAATCCAAGCAAATCATGCAACAGATAAATTCAAATATGTCCTGAGTATTTATTAATATAATCAAATATTTTTATACCCTTAACCCATTAAGAATGGGTAAAAAGGGTATAATGGTTTTGTGACAATGTATGTAACAGGCAGAAGGATGAATCTCCTGGGGTCGGAGAAGGTATATGTTTATATTCTTGACCAGGATCAACATCCGAGTCGATATAGCCCTGTCCGTCTGTCTGTCCGTCCGTCCGTCTGTCAGTCCGTCTGTACGAACACGCGGATCTTAGAGACTATAAGAGCTAGAGACTTAATATTTGAAATATAAGATCTCGTGTACTAGGCGCAGATCAAGTTTGCTTTATTTTATCGATAATTGCCTTAGTTTCTGAATTATCGATACATTTCGATTTCCGATAGCAATAAATTCCACAATTTAAGAGGCAGAGGCTTCTAATTTATACATATATATATACATATACAATTGCCAACATATCATTAAGAACGGATAATAAACACCAAAGTTATAGTCGAAAACATATTTCCATATTCATCTTCTTGCTGTCAGCAGCCGCAAGCATTTTCTGTATGCATAAATAGGTGAGCGCATGTGTGAGAAAGAGATGGCATGATAATCGTTGCTAGCGTCAATATATTTGTGTGTATTCTGCAGAGCCTCGATAACTACTATGTCTGTATGTATGCATGTATGTATGTATATGCACGTGTTTGTAGCCAGCCAGTTCGGGTCAGTTCGGGCTTGTGAGTTAAAATACTCTGTAAGAAATACACTTGAGGGAAATTTGCCGATTAAACTAAAATATATTTAACAACTGGATTAAGGGTATATCGTAGTCGAGCCCACTCGACTACAGCATATTGTTTAATTTGCGTTACGAAAAAAAAAACACTGGTACTTGAGTATACACTATAAATGAGTCGATTTAATGATTAACAATTAGTCCTTTGCGTTTGGAAACTTGAGGGTACGTAGCTTGGAGTAGATTATATCCCAGTCGACGTAGGCGCCAATAAGATGTCGCTTGTTTTGCGGCGAATCCTCGAACGCGGTGCGTCCGTGCAACATGCGAAGATTATTGAAGACGAAAACGTCACCCGGACGCGTCTTGAATTCAACGGTCTCGGCCTGGATCAAATCAAGAAACTTATCGTGGGCCTCATACCAGGCGAGCGCCTTTTCCAGCGGCACCGTGAATCGACTGTCACGCTTTATCGGATTATGATTGATGCGGGCAAACTGCCCATCCATATCCATGCAGATGACAGGCGCCCGCCACAGGCTGTGAAACGGTTTGCCAGCATTGCCATCGTGTCCAATGTCATGCCAGTTAACGGGCACGCTCGTCAACAGCTCAAAATATTCCGGATAATCGCGTCGCATTGTGTCAGCCACATAGAAACCGTCTGTCATCATACTGGCTCCGCCCGACGACTCCGACTGGACCAATGTGTGCAATATGTTAATGCCCGCCATGTACTCATAATAGGTCATGTCCGTGTGAAGCGGCAGCGGCGTCATCAAATACGCATAGTTTCCAGCACCCTGCTTTGACTTGACCTCGAACAAATCTCTGAAAAGGAAAACGCAGACGAAGAGTTAATGTTATATGAAATTATACAAATTAAATGAAAGATAATACGATATTTACCCGTAGGTCGTGCGCTTGATGTATCCAATGCGTTCGGCCAATTGCCGCGCAACTTGGACATCGTGTGGCGCGCCACGGAGCAGGGCAAATCCATGCACAGCCAGCGTCTGGAGCCAATCGCGCAATACTGCATCCTGCTTGAGCACATCGTGATACGCAAACTGCCGAGAAACGTTGCCAAATTGAGACTTGCCCCAGAGCACAGCTGGCGGCTTGTAGACCTCGTCAAGATATCGTTGTCGGGCGTCGATACCGAAGTCACGCTGTTGCAGCCAGTCCAAGTCGTAGCTGGAGTTGTGCTTATCCTCCCAGTTAACGATCAGTTTTTGCAGCTTATCATCAAACCGGACGCTCTCCGCACGAACATTCAACGAACCCCGCTCCCAGTGGATCTTGCGTGTCAGCGTTGCCGGATGGAAGCACTCCGAACACTGGCAGTTGTCGCGCAGCCAAATGCTTGGAAACTTGTGCTGTTGTCCGTCTGACCGTGTCACCTCCACATATCGTTGCTCCAGCAGTCTAGCTGTAATGCTCCCGCTGCTGCTGGCGTATCGCAGGATTTGCCGGGTGAACAGCTGGCCAATCATGTGTCTACAGCTCAGCATTTTGACAAACATTGAACGTGTGAGGAAAAAGTAAGATGAACAGACAGAATAATAATGACTGAAGAGTGAACAGTGGCCGACAACAGTCTATGCCTCATAATACACATGACGACAACCAGCCAAAGCACTGGGCTTATCAACACAAGTGTAATTTCACGTGCCCTGCGATAAGGCATCATCGTTTCATAACACTTTTCGTCTTTTCGTCCTCAATTGACGCCGATCGCTCGGGCCAGCATTCACTTTGGGTGTCGATAACAAAGCGACGATGCGCCCCACACAACACACACTCCAGCTGCATTCGGGCATGCTCGTCGAGTGTACCACTCGGTGGCGGTCTGCTCGGAGCAGGAGGAGCAGTAGTTGCATTCGCCTTAGCCTCAGCATTGCAGCGCTTGCGACGGCGTTTGCTCGAGCTCGTTGCAGCCAAATTATGATTGTGTATTTGCTTTGCCGTCTGCTGCTGCTGCTGTTGGCCCTCCAGCTTCAGCGTCGTATTGATGGCTGGCAGCAGGGGCATTGCACAGCATTTGCATAGCGTGCGCTTTACTGCTGGCGACCTAAGAAGGAAAAAATTGAGTAACATTTTTCACATACTTATTCGTATTAGTGGAGCTCACATGTGCATTAGGGATTTGGTGCCCACGTTGCGGCAAAGTTTGCCATAATAGGCGGCCAGACTGTTTAGCTTGCTGTGAGCCATCAGATTGGCGGCCTGGTAGAGGAAATTCATTCTGGACATTGCATGACGCTGCGTAAGCAGCTTGCGCTTGCCCTTGTTGTTTCATACATACCGCTCCGGATGCTAAAAAAAAGTTAATTGTTTTACAATTACAGTTTTCAAATATCAAAAGAATTTCCTTTTTTAATAATACAGTTTTCGAAGCACTGAAAAGAGCTGTTATTACAATGAAGAAACGTGACCAGTTACAGTTACAGTTGCAGAGTCTCCAAGCTCAGTCCGCAATGATCAACGTGAGCTGTGATCGGTCCCGTTTTTTTTTTTATTATTATTATTTTTTATTAACTCTGTGACATTGAATCATATTTGACATTTCAACCACTTTTTGCAATAGTTGCCAAGCTTAAATGCATATTTCTGTGGGTCGTCAAACGGCAAAAAGCGACTTCAATTCGAACCGAACAAATTAGGTCATAGGTCGCGCTGTTCAGTCCGTGTCAATTGTATGTAGATGTAGATGTAGATGTTTGATGACAACGGCTTGGCTTAGAAGTGGTTTTCGATTCAATTCGATTTGTTCCTGTAGATCTATGTATGTAATTCTATACATACATACGTACATATGTATATATAAGTATGATGTACACAGCATACAAACATATATCTGTGCGTATTTTGATGTGCTCTAGCAAAAGTATTGGGTGGTGGGGAAAGGGAGTTGTTCATCATGTACATAAACAAATGGGATCCAAGGAATTACGTACATATGCATATACATACATATATATATACATATATAGATATATAAGTTTAATATGTACTTTATAGATATGTACTATATAGTCGTATAGTTATCTTTATAGTTAAATTAAGTTTAGGGGCTTGTGGCAGCCAGGCAGCAATTATTAACCTGTCTATTTTGAGATTTACATCGCCCATCCAGGGTATCATCTGTTTCCCCTGATCAAGTTCTCGCGCCTTCTCATCGTCTCGGAATATCTTGCACGCATAGCCAAAGACGAGCAGATCCACGGCCGGGTGGCGTGCGTCCGACCCCGCTGATCCCGCTGATGCTCCTGTTGTGTGTGTTGCACCATATGTCATATGGCCGTTGGCGCCAATGACACAAGATGAGGCTGCAGCGGTTCCTGTTTTCCTCAAAATGCCATTGATGCTGCCGCCAGCGTATTCACGCACCATGGCATTGCTGCCGCTGGCACGCACGTTATACGGCATCATTTACACACACACACTCGCACGCACACACACTCAGTTGCACTTCCTTTTTGGAATCGAGCACTTTTATCTATGTTGCAAAAGCAGTTTGCATTTGCAAATGCGTTTTTCTTGTTGATGTTGATATGCATATGCCAAAGAGGACAAACTAGAGATGGTTCTATCCGTTGAAATATATCGTTGTATCGATGGTACACACTCCAGCCATTTATATATCGATTGCGATAACAGAATTCATGATTATATCGAGCACAATTTTTGCCTCCGTATTTTAGAAATCCAAGCAAATCATGCAACAGATAAATTCAAATATGTCCTGAGTATTTATTAATATAATCAAATATTTTTATACCCTTAACACATTAAGAATGGGTAAAAAGGGTAAGGGATAACTACTATGTATGTATGTATGCATGTATGTATGTATATGCACGTGTTTGTAGCCAGCCAGTTCGGGTCAGTTCGGGCTTGTGAGTTAAAATACTCTGTAAGAAATACACTTGAGGGAAATTTGCCGATTAAACTAAAATATATTTAACAACTGGATTAAGGGTATATCGTAGTCGAGCCCACTCGACTACAGCATATTGTTTAATTTGCGTTACGAAAAAAAAAACACTGGTACTTGAGTATACACTATAAATGAGTCGATTTAATGATTAACAATTAGTCCTTTGCGTTTGGAAACTTGAGGGTACGTAGCTTGGAGTAGATTATATCCCAGTCGACGTAGGCGCCAATAAGATGTCGCTTGTTTTGCGGCGAATCCTCGAACGCGGTGCGTCCGTGCAACATGCGAAGATTATTGAAGACGAAAACGTCACCCGGACGCGTCTTGAATTCAACGGTCTCGGCCTGGATCAAATCAAGAAACTTATCGTGGGCCTCATACCAAGCGAGCGCCTTTTCCAGCGGCACCGTGAATCGACTGTCACGCTTTGGCGGATTATGATTGATGCGGGCAAACTGCCCATCCATATCCATGCAGATGACAGGCGCCCGCCACAGGCTGTGAAACGGTTTGCCAGCATTGCCATCGTGTCCAATGTCATTCCAGTTAACGGGCACGCTCGTCAACAGCTCAAAATATTCCGGATAATCGCGTCGCATTGTGTCAGCCACATAGAAACCGTCTGTCATCATATTGGCTCCGCCCGACGACTCCGACTGGACCAATGTGTGCAATATGTTAATGCCCGCCACGTACTCATAATAGGGCATGTCCGTGTGAAGCGGCAGCGGCGTCATCAAATACGCATAGTTTCCAGCACCCTGCTTTGACTTGACCTCGAACAAATCTCTGAAAAGGAAAACGCAGACGAAGAGTTAATGTTATATGAAATTATACAAATTAAATGAAAGATAATACGATATTTACCCGTAGGTCGTGCGCTTGATGTATCCAATGCGTTCGGCCAATTGCCGCGCAACTTGGACATCGTGTGGCGCGCCACGGAGCAGGGCAAATCCATGCACAGCCAGCGTCTGGAGCCAATCGCGCAATACTGCATCCTGCTTGAGCACATCGTGATACGCAAACTGCCGAGAAACGTTGCCAAATTGAGACTTGCCCCAGAGCACAGCTGGCGGCTTGTAGACCTCGTCAAGATATCGTTGTCGGGCGTCGATACCGAAGTCACGCTGTTGCAGCCAGTCCAAGTCGTAGCTGGAGTTGTGCTTATCCTCCCAGTTAACGATCAGTTTTTGCAGCTTATCATCAAACCGGACGCTCTCCGCACGAACATTCAACGGACCCCGCTCCCAGTGGATCTTGCGTGTCAGCGTTGCCGGATGGAAGCACTCCGAACACTGGCAGTTGTCGCGCAGCCAAATGCTTGGAAACTTGTGCTGTTGTCCGTCTGACCGTGTCACCTCCACATATCGTTGCTCCAGCAGTCTAGCTGTAATGCTCCCGCTGCTGCTGGCGTATCGCAGGATTTGCCGGGTGAACAGCTGGCCAATCATGTGTCTACAGCTCAGCATTTTGACAAACATTGAACGTGTGAGGAAAAAGTAAGATGAACAGACAGAATAATAATGACTGAAGAGTGAACAGTGGCCGACAACAGTCTATGCCTCATAATACACATGACGACAACCAGCCAAAGCACTGGGCTTATCAACACAAGTGTAATTTCACGTGCCCTGCGATAAGGCATCATCGTTTCATAACACTTTTCGTCTTTTCGTCCTCAATTGACGCCGATCGCTCGGGCCAGCATTCACTTTGGGTGTCGATAACAAAGCGACGATGCGCCCCACACAACACACACTCCAGCTGCATTCGGGCATGCTCGTCGAGTGTACCACTCGGTGGCGGTCTGCTCGGAGCAGGAGGAGCAGTAGTTGCATTCGCCTTAGCCTCAGCATTGCAGCGCTTGCGACGGCGTTTGCTCGAGCTCGTTGCAGCCAAATTATGATTGTGTATTTGCTTTGCCGTCTGCTGCTGCTGCTGTTGGCCCTCCAGCTTCAGCGTCGTATTGATGGCTGGCAGCAGGGGCATTGCACAGCATTTGCATAGCGTGCGCTTTACTGCTGGCGACCTAAGAAGGAAAAAATTGAGTAACATTTTTCACATACTTATTCGTATTAGTGGAGCTCACATGTGCATTAGGGATTTGGTGCCCACGTTGCGGCAAAGTTTGCCATAATAGGCGGCCAGACTGTTTAGCTTGCTGTGAGCCATCAGATTGGCGGCCTGGTAGAGGAAATTCATTCTGGACATTGCATGACGCTGCGTAAGCAGCTTGCGCTTGCCCTTGTTGTTTCATACATACCGCTCCGGATGCTAAAAAAAAGTTAATTGTTTTACAATTACAGTTTTCAAATATCAAAAGAATTTCCTTTTTTAATAATACAGTTTTCGAAGCACTGAAAAGAGCTGTTATTACAATGAAGAAACGTGACCAGTTACAGTTACAGTTGCAGAGTCTCCAAGCTCAGTCCGCAATGATCAACGTGAGCTGTGATCGGTCCCGTTTTTTTTTTTATTATTATTATTTTTTATTAACTCTGTGACATTGAATCATATTTGACATTTCAACCACTTTTTGCAATAGTTGCCAAGCTTAAATGCATATTTCTGTGGGTCGTCAAACGGCAAAAAGCGACTTCAATTCGAACCGAACAAATTAGGTCATAGGTCGCGCTGTTCAGTCCGTGTCAATTGTATGTAGATGTAGATGTAGATGTTTGATGACAACGGCTTGGCTTAGAAGTGGTTTTCGATTCAATTCGATTTGTTCCTGTAGATCTATGTATGTAATTCTATACATACATACGTACATATGTATATATAAGTATGATGTACACAGCATACAAACATATATCTGTGCGTATTTTGATGTGCTCTAGCAAAAGTATTGGGTGGTGGGGAAAGGGAGTTGTTCATCATGTACATAAACAAATGGGATCCAAGGAATTACGTACATATGCATATACATACATATATATATACATATATAGATATATAAGTTTAATATGTACTTTATAGATATGTACTATATAGTCGTATAGTTATCTTTATAGTTAAATTAAGTTTAGGGGCTTGTGGCAGCCAGGCAGCAATTATTAACCTGTCTATTTTGAGATTTACATCGCCCATCCAGGGTATCATCTGTTTCCCCTGATCAAGTTCTCGCGCCTTCTCATCGTCTCGGAATATCTTGCACGCATAGCCAAAGACGAGCAGATCCACGGCCGGGTGGCGTGCGTCCGACCCCGCTGATCCCGCTGATGCTCCTGTTGTGTGTGTTGCACCATATGTCATATGGCCGTTGGCGCCAATGACACAAGATGAGGCTGCAGCGGTTCCTGTTTTCCTCAAAATGCCATTGATGCTGCCGCCAGCGTATTCACGCACCATGGCATTGCTGCCGCTGGCACGCACGTTATACGGCATCATTTACACACACACACTCGCACGCACACACACTCAGTTGCACTTCCTTTTTGGAATCGAGCACTTTTATCTATGTTGCAAAAGCAGTTTGCATTTGCAAATGCGTTTTTCTTGTTGATGTTGATATGCATATGCCAAAGAGGACAAACTAGAGATGGTTCTATCCGTTGAAATATATCGTTGTATCGATGGTACACACTCCAGCCATTTATATATCGATTGCGATAACAGAATTCATGATTATATCGAGCACAATTTTTGCCTCCGTATTTTAGAAATCCAAGCAAATCATGCAACAGATAAATTCAAATATGTCCTGAGTATTTATTAATATAATCAAATATTTTTATACCCTTAACACATTAAGAATGGGTAAAAAGGGTAAGGGATAACTACTATGTATGTATGTATGCATGTATGTATGTATATGCACGTGTTTGTAGCCAGCCAGTTCGGGTCAGTTCGGGCTTGTGAGTTAAAATACTCTGTAAGAAATACACTTGAGGGAAATTTGCCGATTAAACTAAAATATATTTAACAACTGGATTAAGGGTATATCGTAGTCGAGCCCACTCGACTACAGCATATTGTTTAATTTGCGTTACGAAAAAAAAAACACTGGTACTTGAGTATACACTATAAATGAGTCGATTTAATGATTAACAATTAGTCCTTTGCGTTTGGAAACTTGAGGGTACGTAGCTTGGAGTAGATTATATCCCAGTCGACGTAGGCGCCAATAAGATGTCGCTTGTTTTGCGGCGAATCCTCGAACGCGGTGCGTCCGTGCAACATGCGAAGATTATTGAAGACGAAAACGTCACCCGGACGCGTCTTGAATTCAACGGTCTCGGCCTGGATCAAATCAAGAAACTTATCGTGGGCCTCATACCAAGCGAGCGCCTTTTCCAGCGGCACCGTGAATCGACTGTCACGCTTTGGCGGATTATGATTGATGCGGGCAAACTGCCCATCCATATCCATGCAGATGACAGGCGCCCGCCACAGGCTGTGAAACGGTTTGCCAGCATTGCCATCGTGTCCAATGTCATTCCAGTTAACGGGCACGCTCGTCAACAGCTCAAAATATTCCGGATAATCGCGTCGCATTGTGTCAGCCACATAGAAACCGTCTGTCATCATATTGGCTCCGCCCGACGACTCCGACTGGACCAATGTGTGCAATATGTTAATGCCCGCCACGTACTCATAATAGGGCATGTCCGTGTGAAGCGGCAGCGGCGTCATCAAATACGCATAGTTTCCAGCACCCTGCTTTGACTTGACCTCGAACAAATCTCTGAAAAGGAAAACGCAGACGAAGAGTTAATGTTATATGAAATTATACAAATTAAATGAAAGATAATACGATATTTACCCGTAGGTCGTGCGCTTGATGTATCCAATGCGTTCGGCCAATTGCCGCGCAACTTGGACATCGTGTGGCGCGCCACGGAGCAGGGCAAATCCATGCACAGCCAGCGTCTGGAGCCAATCGCGCAATACTGCATCCTGCTTGAGCACATCGTGATACGCAAACTGCCGAGAAACGTTGCCAAATTGAGACTTGCCCCAGAGCACAGCTGGCGGCTTGTAGACCTCGTCAAGATATCGTTGTCGGGCGTCGATACCGAAGTCACGCTGTTGCAGCCAGTCCAAGTCGTAGCTGGAGTTGTGCTTATCCTCCCAGTTAACGATCAGTTTTTGCAGCTTATCATCAAACCGGACGCTCTCCGCACGAACATTCAACGGACCCCGCTCCCAGTGGATCTTGCGTGTCAGCGTTGCCGGATGGAAGCACTCCGAACACTGGCAGTTGTCGCGCAGCCAAATGCTTGGAAACTTGTGCTGTTGTCCGTCTGACCGTGTCACCTCCACATATCGTTGCTCCAGCAGTCTAGCTGTAATGCTCCCGCTGCTGCTGGCGTATCGCAGGATTTGCCGGGTGAACAGCTGGCCAATCATGTGTCTACAGCTCAGCATTTTGACAAACATTGAACGTGTGAGGAAAAAGTAAGATGAACAGACAGAATAATGACTGAAGAGTGAACAGTGGCCGACAACAGCCGATGCCTGATAATACACATGATGATAACCAGCCAAAGCACTGGGCTTATCAACACAAGTGTAATTTCACGTGCCCTGCGATAAGGCATCATCGTTTCATAACACTTTTCGTCCTCTCTTTTTTGGCTCTCTCCGTCTCCTCCTTCTACTCGTTCTTTAAGTTTGTTGACATCTGAGTCTGCGTGTGTTTGTCCAGTGTTACCACTTGAACAATTGACGCCGATCGCTCGGGCCAGCATTCATTTTGGGTGTCGATAACAAAGCGACGATGCGCCCCACACAACACACACTCCAGCTGCATTCGGGCATGCTCGTCGAGTGTACCACTCGGTGGCGGTCTGCTCGGAGCAGGAGCAGCACTAGTTGCATTCGCCTTAGCCTCAGCATTGCAGCGCTTGCGACGGCGATGGCGTCGTTTGCTCGAGCTCGTTGCAGCCAAATTATGATTGTGTATTTGCTTTGCCGTCTGCTGCTGCTGCTGTTGGCCCTCCAGCTTCAGCGTCGTATTGATGGCTGGCAGCAGGGGCATTGCACAGCATTTGCATAGCGTGCGCTTAACTGCTGGCGACCTAAGAAGGAAAGAATTGAGTAACATTTTTCATATACTTATTCGTATTAGTGGAGCTCACATGTGCATTAGGGATTTGGTGCCCACGTTGCGGCAAAGTTTGCCATAATAGGCGGCCAGACTGTTTTGCTTGCTGTGAGCCATCAGATTGGCGGCCTGGTAGAGGAAATTCATTCTGGACATTGCATGACGCTGCGTAAGCAGCTTGCGCTTGCCCTTGTTGTTTTTGTTAGACATAGCTAAAACTGTTTGTTTCTCTAGCTCCATGCTTGCTCTGATATTCATATTATCGGAATTGAACACAATATAGCGATTATTAATCGCTGCTGTGATTCATGCGCTGTAATCGATTAATGCAATTGTAATTTCAAATTAGACGCGCCCAGCATTTTCCCCAGGCAGTTGGCACCGGCATTTATATGAGGAATCGTATTTTAGTAATCTTTAATTGAATATGGCAACCATTCATTTCTTTATTTTGCCTTTAGTCTATTTTCTAAAGTTAATAGCAACAAGCACTGATACATTTGCCATTCACAGAGAAGCATCGCCACGCCGAACAGCTGTCGTGTTTCCCGCCTAAATTCGATCGCGCAGCTGTGGCTCATGCAGAGACTGATGGCTCAAAGCTGGAAAGTGCAAACAAGAGCGAATCTAACAACAAATGCAACGCACTAAAAGATGGCCTATTGATTGAGGCAAAGCATAACTATCCATTAGAAGTGAAGGCGGCGCACAAGTGCCGTCCGTCAAGTGCAGTTCGAGCTAGCAATTGTTTTTTTTTTAATTGTATTTCGAAATTGTGTTGTTTTTTTTTTTTTTTTTTTTGTATTGATTTGTGCAAATTGGCGCGCTGAAAATGTTCATAGAGGATCTGAAGAATGATTTTTACGGGCAGCTGATTGGCAAACGCATTCTGATCGTTGTCAACTATGACGTCGACGCGATCTGCGCCAGCAAAATACTGCAGTCGCTCTTCAAGTATGATCACATGCTGTACACCGTGGTGCCCATAATGGGTCTAACGGGTCTGTGCCGGGCCTATTCGGAGCATCAGGGCGATGTGAAGTACGTGCTGCTGATCAACTGCGGCGCCTGTGTGGACATTGTGGAGCTGCTGAAGCCGGCGGAGGATGTCACGTTCTTTATATGCGATTCGCATCGTCCGCTGGACGTGTGCAACGTTTACAGCGACCGGCAGGTGTGCATTTTGGGAGATCCAGCCCTTGAGGAGAATATACCAGCCTTTGAGACAATATTCTATGATTCCGATGGGGACGATGACAATGACGACGATGCCGACGATGGAGATGGGGATGAGATCGATGCTGACAGCGGCGCCGGGGATTCTGATAATGATGCCGGCAATGCGGAAAGCCAGCGAGCACCCAAGCTGAGCCGTATGGAGCTTCATGAGAAACGCGTGATGCGTCAACGGGCAAGACGCCAATGGGAAACGGAGCGGGATCGCATCATGTTCGACTATACACAATTTAGCTATTATGGTCGGTCGACGGCGTTGGTCATCTTTGAGCTGGCCTGGAAGCTGTCCAAGGACAACATGGATCTGCTGTGGTGGGCCATTGTAGGCATTAGTGAGCAACTGCTGCTCGGCAAGATCGAGAGCGGTGCCTACACCCTCGAACTGGAGCACATACAGTCGCACGTATCGCGTCTGACCAACAAGACAAACGATCAAAACACGATGAGCGCTTCGAAGATATGCTTTGAGAACGATCTGCACTTGGTCCTCTATAGACACTGGACCGTCACAGAGTCCATGCGGTAAGTATTGTAATGACTGATCTGATCTGATTTCGTCTTTTAATTTTTTTTTTTTTTTTTTGTTATAGGTACTCTCGCTATGCCGCCTGTAAGATGAAGCTATGGACGTTGCGGGGCGAGAAGCGTCTGCACGAGCTGCTCGTTGAGATGGGGCTGCCGCTGGTGCACGCCCGACAATCGTATGGCGCAATGGATCTAATTTTGCGCAAGGAATTCTACTCCATGGTAGAGAAGCTTGCCGAAAAATATAGTATACCGGACATTGTCTATGGCACCTTTACGCTCAGCTATGGCTATCGCAGTCGTTACGCTGCAGCCGACTATGTCTATGCGCTGCTGGCGATACTGCAGTCGGTAAAGAAGCGAAACACACCAGAGGATTGCTACATGGAGGCATCGGATGCTCTGACGCGCCAGCACAAGCAGCTGCTCAATGCGGGCATCGATAATGCCAAGCTATTGCATTCGGCCATCTTTCGGCAGGTGCAGAGCTGTCTCGAGGCGCATCAGGTGCATTCCACCGGCTCCTTTTTATATTACATACTGCAGGAAGAGCACGCGTTCTTCTCATATCCATATGCGTTGGCCTTGCTGGCTAAGTTCGTGCTGCATGGCCATGTGGCAACGACGAGGGCGCGTCATGCAAATGATTTACCCCTGATCGCAACCTGTCCGCTGGATGCGACTCAGGGCATGTGTCTGCTGGTTGGCATTGCGCCAGTGCGCGAGGACTCGCCGAAGAACTTCTTTGGCAAGGCGTTCGATCAGGCAGCACAGAAGAGCAACGCCAGCCTGCTGCAGGACTTCTTTGAGCCGTCCATCGTTCAGCTGCGCCAGAGCGACTTGACCCGATTTCTAGATGCGTTGACCGTGCTCTTGACCTAAGTTCAATACTCGCTGTATTCGAAGATAGTTTAGTATTTAAGTCAATTGTTTACTAATAATCCAATCAAACTTTTACTTATCGAGCCGCTCTAATTTAACATAATCTTATTTATAAACGACAATTGTTTTTATTATAATAGACTTAATTTTTCTGGACTACTATAGGAAATGATGCACATTATTCAGACATAAGCAGAAATAAATTAAGCCATGCGATTGTTTAACGCTTAAGGAAATATAGAAACTAAGATAGTTTAAAGCATTCGATTGGAAATTGTATAATACACCATCTAAATATATTATTTTATTGCATGTGTTTTGTCATAAGATTGAAATGATTTTTAATTAATTTTGAAACGGATGATAACATAATAAAATGATTGTCCTTAGGATTTGGGATGTATTGTGAATCTACACAAAAGAAGAACTTTAATAATTTTAGTGTACATCAAAATTTACAAACGATTCGACGGCAATAATATAATAATCCATTGATATTTTGATTCTTGTAACTCGGATAAGTCAGATTAGTTAGTGTCTCGAACTCGGCAACTATTGGAATAGATAATCATTGTACTAAAATAATTTAAAGCAAATATATTTATTGAATATATATTTACAAATATTTATGTACAGATTCACAGCTTATAAGTCTTAATGGGTTGCTCAATCTACCAATCTAAAATCTAAATAAATAACAAGCAACAACAATTAATTCCCCTTGGAGCTAACTTTGTAAGGCAACTTGCTGTTCCATTTGTCGTAGTGGGTCTGCGCGCAAAATGCGTGCAGAACCCAGGCAGGCCACATCATCATAGAATACCGCATATTGTCCCGGTGTGATGGCTCGTAGCGGTGCATCCAGGAGAACTTCGAAGGGACGCAGCCGACACTCGACGAGTGGCTTTGTGTGCTGGAAACGGAAACGGCAGCGCAGGCTGCCACTTTTGGCCAAATGCTGGCGCGCCCCGTTGCACAGCCAGTTGAAATCGCCGATGCGGATGCGCCTGCTGTGCAGTGCGGGATGCTCGTGCCCTGCTGCCACAAAGATGGTGTTGCTGGCGGCATCTTTGCGGGCCACAAAGTACGGCTGCAAATACGAGCTAAGCCGGCAACGTTGTCCCACCGTCCACTGATGAATGCCCTCGTGGTTGCCCACCACTTCGCCGCTGTCGACGTCCACAAAATGTCCTGGCTTGCAGCTAATATACTATCAATGACAATGTAAGTTATCAGATATTTATGCTATCTTCTGCGCTTACCTCCCGTATGAAGGACTTGAAGTTCCGCTTGCCCACAAAACAGATGCCGGTGCTTTCGCGCTTCTCGGCCAGTCGCTGCAGTCCAATGCGGCGAGCCAATTGCTTTACCTCCGTCTTCAGCAGGCCACCCAGTGGAAACATTGTGCACTGCAGCGCTGTCTGTGGTATACCCGCCAGGAAGAAGGTTTGATCCTTAAATGCGTCGGCTGGTATAAGCAGGCGCGCATCTGCCTTCTGTTGGTTGGTCGTCGGTCGATGCTCCAGATAGTCGCCCAGACTGTTGCGGGCATAGTGGCCAGTGGCAACGGCATCATATTGCAGCGTATCCAGCGCATGCCGATGGAACAAATCGAACTTGATATGCTTGTTGCACAATATGTCCGGATTCGGTGTTAGGCCGTGCTGATAGTCATCCAAGAACTGACTGAATACCGCCATCCAGTATTGCTTCACATAGTTGACCTGACGCAGCTCAATTTGCAGTTGCCGGCATGCCCATTCTGCATCCTTTAGATCCTGTTCCCCGGTGCAACGGCCGATCTCGTCGTGCTCATCCCAGTTGCGCATGAAGACGCCGAGCACGTTCAAACCGCGCTCCTTGAGCAGATGGGCGCTGACAGCGCTATCTACACCTCCGGATATGCCCACCACAACTCGTCGTATCATAATAAACCATCAAATATTTGCTTGAACCACAAATCAAAAACGGATTTTAACATTCGACTATTCTAGTGTGTCAAGTGTGACCATTCTTTATAGTGTTAGTATTTTTTTCGGAGTAAAATTCGTTTAAATTTGCATGAATGGTATTTTGTGAGGTATTCTCATTTCCGTTGACTTTGGTTAAATTTGTGAGAATTATTAACAATGCACATAAATTAACAGTAAACAGTATGTGGTAAAAATGCAATTTGAATTTAAAACAGTTTTTCTGATGATGTACCACAACATTGAAATTTTATGTGTGTATTTTGTCTTTGGCATGCATTCCTTTCTATTGCAATTCAATCATCTATTGCTAAAATAAAATACATACATTTTTCGATTTTTACAAACAGTGCCTCAAAGCTTATTTCGATCTGTGTCTAGCAAAAATTTTGGTTGCCTGTCATAAACTAATTATTAATTATATTTCAAAAATTCCAAAGACCGATGGCAGGTACATATATTAACCACCAAAACAAATATATATGCCGCCAACGAACTGGGGTTTCCCCACCTGCTAGGTCGGGTGATGTAAGAAGGTACCTTAATTTATGGTCAAAGCTTATGACGACCAGTTACATTATGGATACCTGGGTGTCATAAAACCCGGATTTTTTTCGTCAGATTGAATATTTTCGGTATTAATAGACCAATTATCCGTAGTCAGTTTAGTTATATCCTGCATCTCGGGTGCTACCACCCAACAAGGACTATGCGCAAACGGACTACCATTGATCAACGGAAAATCATCCTGGACCACTTCAAAATCAGATATTCACATCGCCAAATAGCTGAAATGGTTAATCTAAGCAACTGAACTACATCATTCTGAGTCGACGAAAATCGGGTGAAGGGGAAAGGCGGAATGGCACAAAGCGATATTTTCACCGAACAGGAAAAGCGGCGGATCATCAGGAAAAAAAGGAAAAATCCAAAGCTATCGGCTCCAAAACTGACTCAATAGGTGCAGGATGAAATGCGGATAAACTGTGCAACTATGACTTTAATGTCATTGACATGTATTTTGGATATGTTCTCAGTTTTTTTTTACTAATTTTAGTTAATTCATTAATATTTATATAAAAACTAACGTTTCTTTTTAAAAAATAAATTGGCATTTAAACATTTTGCATTTTTTCTTCCTTGTGTACAACAAGTTACGTTAACGCAAAAAGTGGCTTAGTTTATTTATTGTGAACAGAAAACTACAAATGGGAAGCGAAGCTTTTTCTGGAATGCACTTAGTATATCGGCAGTATTTGTTATATTTTTGGCATTTCCAATTTGTGGTTCAAATGGTCACACTGTCCTTGTCCTCGACATTATACACCGAATTTACAGTTAGTTTGCTCGTCAATCTCATCGCGTTCATTTTGGCATTTCCTGCAAAGAATTAGTTTCATTTGTCCAAAGTAAAAGTTTAACGAATTTCTGATTTTCAAAGTGCTTGCACACGTACAATAAAATTTCTCAATTTTTTTCAAGTGCTTTGCTATGTGAGTTTTTCTTTAAATAAACGTGGTAAACAATACACAAAATAATAATAATAATAATGAATTAATCAATTTGTGTCGCATTCTTGTTTGCTGACTTATAATCACTTGTAATTCCTTCTAGCGCCATTCGCAAGGTTCCATTTAAAGCGTTCGCATATTCCTATAAAGGTAAGCATGTTATTTTGTTCAACTATCGTAGATCAAGTGTATTAATAAGCATATGTGTAAATAAGGGTGTAGCTTTGTGCCCGAAGACTGCCATTTAGTTGTGGTTTGTTTGTCTTTTGTTGACCACGTGCTCTCACCGAAACTGGCATATGTGCGAGTGTGTGAGTGTGTCCGTCAGCTGTTTTGATCAACTACGAATGTAGCTTTGTCTCCGAAGAGACTGTTATATTGCTCGACACTGTCATATATATGATATGATATATATGTCTGCATGCAGGTTGTATGTACATATGTATGCATTTGTACATGTTTTCTGTGTACATCATACGAATGTAATCAAAGCGAACTGCAAAAGTTCCAAGATGGAAGCAACAAGACCAGTGCAAATATGAAATCTGGTCGAGTGTTGACACGCTAGAATATTAAATAAGCTATGCTAGCTATGTATACAAATCTTTAAATCTTTAAATTAAAGAAATATTTAATGAAATAAACAGAATATATTGTTTTTTTTTCGGCTCTTTTGGGATATCAATGGGTTTCCTTTTGACCTCATGCCTAAAGTCAATTATTCTGCAGCGTTATTAAATTGAAAACTCTTGCTGTCAAAACCACAAATCGTTCGTTGCCGGAAAGGCGAAAGCAAACAAAATAAATGTGGCCAAAAATGGAGAGAAGGTAATTACGCAGCTTGATAGGAAAGTGTGCCACAAAGCAAAGACCCTAATTACAAATTAAACCCAAAAACAAACAAACAATTCCCCAAGAATGACAGTTATGAGGATTAGAAGTTGCTACAGCCAATTGAAATGAGAGTACGGGTCGCGTTAATTGTTGGCAAACTTTTGATTGGCTAACAAAGCATCCCAACTGGAGAGCTCGAGAGCCAGTGCCTCTATATTTTTTTCATAAGAGGAAATTTATTTCTTTTTCATCTTTTGCCAGCAAACTTTCGCCTGGCGAGCTTTTGGGTCCTGCTGTGTTATATTTATTTTTTTTTATGATGGTGCAATTGAAGTAGCGCTTGAACTTTTGGGGTAGCCTTTAAGAAGGCCACAGACATGTGCCAAGGTTGCTCAGCAATTTTTTTTTAGCTGTGTGTGCATGCAACATGTATTACATAAATGTTCTTTATTAAAATGATATTCTTGACACCATTTAAAAAAGCACAGTGAATTTTTCTTGTTGTCCAAAATTACTCGAAATAGCTTAAATATTTAATAGAATCAAAGCGGCGGCCAAGAACAAATGGCTGTAATTTGCAGCAAAGCAGAAAAGGAAGATTTTAGAAACTGTAATGAAACTGCAAAATCGACCCGGGGAGTCGAAGACGCATTTCAAAAAATGGAAGAGAAATTTCTAAACTAGAAATTATAACACTTAGAGCAATTAATGTATAAGGCTTTGATTAATTTGTTGTTTTCTAGAAAGAATGAGACTTCACGAAGTGTGTGTGTGTTTAAAACTTGTTTTCTGAAAAGAATTACACGACACTGAAATGGACGCCACATTAATCAAGACCGAGGCAGCAGGACAAGAGAGGACAATGAAGGGGCAGAGAAGAAAAATGGAAAGATAAGAATAGAAGTGCCACATTTGAAAAATAGCTGCAGAGTATACATATAAATATATATATATGGAGTATAGACATTCACATTTGTTGATCGCCAATTCGTCGGCTTAATCAGCTAAAATTTAAGAATGGTGAAACCAGGAAACTGAAAAGTGGTTAGCGCAAAAAGAGTGGTTGCCGCCAATCTGTTTGGAGCAATCGTCTTTGGGTCACGCTTGGCTTGATACATTTTGCAATTTGCGAGACATAAGAAAATCTAAATTGTGTTGCTTATGGGGCCCGTCAGGTCCTTAATAGCCTGGCAACCTTTTTGGCGGCTCGCTTCGATGCCTTCAGTTCTCGCCATCTTTTGTATCCTCGGAGTTTCGCGTTGACTTTGTGTGAAAACAAAAGAAAACAACAAACAATTTCCGCTAAATTTACGAATGTATTTTGATTATGAAATGACGCACGTGGCGGGCTGCCAAGTTTGTGGGTTGTGGGTTTCCAGAAGGTGCGTGTTACACCGGGCGAGAGTGTGGCTGTGGCTGTGGTAGCACTCAAAAACTGGGCGTGGTCGCTTTTGAGACTTTGTCAGCTGTTGTTGTTTATATTGTTGTTGTTCTTAGCTGTTTGTTGTCGTCTGTAGCTGTTATACTTATTAAATTTGTTAGCTTTGTTTCTGTGGGCTTCTGGTAAAGCTGACGTGCTCCACTCAGCCCTCCTCCCTATGCTTTCAGCGCTTGCCAGCCCAAGTTAATGTTGCTTGATACTTGAGCTTGTTTTCCCATTTCTCATACATATGTATGTATGCACACTTGACGCCCTTAACAGCCACTTTGTACAGTAAGCTTTTCAGCTTTGATTACAGCTAATTACCATTCAGGCATCAGGGGTTGGGTTCCAGTCGCATCGCTTTTTCAATCTGCACGTGCAGAATGGTTATTTATACATAAATATTTTGATGCTGGACAATTTTAACAATTTTAAGACACGGCTTTGTTCATTAAAATATCAAATATCTTGTCCACTTGCTAACTAACATAGTTAAAGTTAGAGTCAAGAACAACAATGGCTGCAAATAGCTTCTTGCAGCAATGCACAGACAGCTTCTGTTGCACCCACAATATACAAAAGCAAATTACCCAAAATGTAAGCACACATTTTTATACCCTTAACCCATTAAAAATGGGTAAAAAGGGTATAATGGTTTTGTGCAAATGTATGTAACAGGCAGAAGGAAGCATCTCCGACCCCATAAAGTATATATATTCTTGATCAGGATAAACAGCCGAGTCGATATAGTCCTGTCCGTCTGTCCGTCCGTCCGTCCATCTGTCCGTCTGTATGAACGCGCGGACCTCAGAGACTATAAGAGCTGGCGACTTCAAAATAATATAAGTTCTCGTGTACCAGGCGTAGATCAAGTTTACTTTATCTTAGCGATAACTGCCTCAGTTTCTGAATTATCGATACATTTCGATTTCCGATAGCAATAAATTCCACAATTTAAGAGGCAGGGGCTTCTAATTAATACATAATATGCTTATACATATTATTGATCAACTGCCAACGTTTTCATATTGATCTTCTTGCTGTCAGCAGCCGCAAGCAGTTTCTGTATGCATAAATAGGCGAGCGCATGAGTGAGAAAGAGATGGCATGATAATCGTCGCTAGCGTCAATATATTTGTGTGTATTCTGCAGAGCCCCGATAACTACTATGTCTGTACGCACGTGTTTGTAGCTAATCAGTTTGGGCTTATGAGTAAAAATACTCTGTAAGAAATGCACTTGCAGAACTGAACACTTGAGTGCAATTCATCTTAAATGAAAATTGGTCAATAAAACTAGAATATATTTAACAACTTGGTTAAGGGTATGTTGTAGTCGAGCTAACTCGACTACAGCATCTTACTTGTTGACAGATGATTTTGCATAGGATTCGGACAGCTTTGCCACAATACCATCATGCTCATCGTGAGTACCACAACTCTATTTTGAAGATAATAAATGTGTGTATTTTTGTACTCTGATTGTGAAAAGTATGAAATTATATTGGTTTTGTGAGCTGTCCGCCCGTCCGTCTGTTTAAATTCAACTTTTTCTTTTACACACTTGAAGCTAGAAACTTGCAACTTCGAATATACTCGACTATGAGAGAGAAAGTGTACACTTGCTCGCAGGAAAATCGATAAAATTGATAATCACAAATCAATACAAAGACCCATTTCTCACACCTTGAAATAGATTACTAGTTATTTCCTCCTAAGATTGGTTAGAAAATTTAATGACCACTCACAGCTTGCCCCAAAAATCGCAAATTTGGCAATTTATTGCTCGCAAGGCATTGCTTTACCTTGCATTGGAAATCAATTAAGTTCTCACAAAATGTATAGTGATGATTGGAGCTTATTTGAGTACTAAATAATGAAGCGGCAAACATTATCTTTACTGTTAAACGTTGGCCTGCCTGCTATGCAACGTTGGACAACAAGTTGCATGGTTTTTCTGCATTATTTTACTGCTTTCTTGAAATTCATTTTCTATTCGTTCGAATATCTTTGCTACTTTTGCTGATGATTATGAGCTGTATACGAAGATCACAAAAAAATTCAACTAACAATAACCTTCTTTGGGGCAATCTGTCAATCACTAACCAATGCTGATGCTCGATTTAACCAGAGAAATTGAGGATTAAATTAAAAAATTAAAGATCTTGTTAATTTACTCCAACTCTGGTGTGGATTGTGGCCACCAATCTGCATGGCGTTGCCCGATGCAAATAATTCACTTAAAACATTAAGTATCAGAGTCTAAAGTATTTTCCTATATATATTTGTTTGCATACAAATATCGATTGGGCTGCCGGGTCTCGGATCTCGTAGTCAAGTAACTATTGTGCAGGCAAAAACTTAGTTAAGGGGCATGTTTGGGAAATCTATTGAATTGCTAAAGTTGCAACGAATCAGATGTTGTTTGCATTGCTACACACACATTGAGGCTGAGGCAAGTTGTCTGTTATTGACTTTACATGCTCACAAAATGCAATTTAAATCATTAATGTAGTTTTAAGCTAATGAATTGGATCATACAGCCAGCTTCTGCAGAAGCTGAAGTATCCATTTGTTATACATATATATGAGCTGTAAGATTATTCCAAGTAGTCAAGCACAAGTTTCATGTCTCAAAGGCAGCAAAGTAGAACAATTTGTTGGAAAGCAACAACAAAAATTACTGCAAAACTTTTCACATGAGCAAACTTTGCACAGTTGCACCCCACTTTCATTAACACACTTGCCACAACCTCCGGCATCTGTCCCTTAAAATACTCTCGCGTAGTTTTTGGCATAATTAACTTGATTAAGTGCATAACTTTGCATTGGCTTCCATTTGCTATGAATATATTTCGAATTCCCATTTGTTGTGCTCCTGATACCAGATACAGAATGCATTTAAATGTATATTTATATTAGATACTTATATGGATATTCGGACGTTTATTCATGATCAAGAAGCGCTCTGGCTAAGCCCGAGGCCACATACCAATCTAACTATCGCACAATCCCAACGTCCTCCGCCGCCTGTTCAGGTGGGTAGCTGCTCGCCTCTCGCCATTTCCTTTCTCACCCATGTCCCAAAAAATGTGACAGACAGTTACGTATACAAAAGAGCAAAAACTGCAACACAATGGAGACCTGCGGGCGGGGGGGAGATGCTTGAAACGAGCATGGCCTTGCATGTCCGAGTGGCATGAACGAGCCAAACCCAAACCTAAACCAAGCCCAAACCCAAACCCAAGCCCAACCTCATACCCCATGCCCGGTGCATTACAATTTCGTCTGACATTGTTTGCCAATCTGTTGGGAACAAGAAGAGCAACAGCAAAAACAATAACTAGAGAGAAAATCGTAGTCGTTCATGACCGACTGCAGAATACTCTGATACCTGTTAAAATGGGAGAAAGAACCTATTTCTGGAGCGCGGGTTGAGCGGCTGTGGGTGTGTGTATCCCAACCAATTCATAACTGTTAGTGAGACTTTTAAATATAATGTCTCTAGCTCGGCAGATATCAATCAAGATCAATCTAATGTAAAGTTTTGTAACTTTCGAATTGGCTTTAAAATTTAGGGACTTTGCTGCTTTTTTTTAATTTTTGGAGCCATAGTGGGAGAGACCGCGCTATTTTTATTCACTTTTTAAAGGATCTTGCCAGTCAAATACCTTTCAAGTTTTCAAGTCATATAGATTTACATTGTCAGTTGTATCGGTTTTGGGAATGGTTGTGACCATAATAATAATCCGTAAAGAAAGCTATCGATAATATACCTTACCTAACAATGTTGTTATTCTATGTTCTAAGATACAGCCATTTTTGATTCTTAGGGCCGAAGTGCCTGGACGCAACGGAGGTGGTTATGGCCGATCTCTTAATGATGCCGATATCCAACTCTAGATTTAAAGTTTTGTGAGACCTGTGATTATCGGCTTATTGATTTGTGATTATCGGTTTAAGTGAATTTAAATCTCTAGTTTAAAGGGTGTCAAAAAATAACGGGCATTTCACGAAACCAATAAGCTCTCCTCCTAAACCTTCACTATCAGAGTGTAAAATTAACAAAAGGAAGCACAATAAACGGAAACATACGAAAAATGTTTGGCCAAGTCTAATCCAAGTGGCTTACGAACGCCTGACCCTGTACTCGACCAGCAGGTCGCAAGTAGATGACTTGGTTAGAGGAAGCGGAAGCGGAAGCGGCTTGTGACTGACAACAAGATGGTGACCTTAATTGTTAGAAATGCTCAAGGTTCGCCGAAATGTCTTCAACTGCAACAAGCCAATCATACGAAGTTGGAGCTTAATATTATTTAAAACAGAGATACTTAGTAAATTAATTATTTAAATATTAGTTATATAAATATTACTCCTGTGCTATTTGATCACATAATATATTAAAAAGTTAATTTTAAAATTTCGAGTTTAGTATGAATTAGATTATCAAAGAAATAGTCGTGACAGCGTTGCCTAAATTCATAGATCAAGTATCGATTTGATGACTATATTTACGGTCGCAACATTGCCAAACTGTTGGACACCTACAAAATGCAACCAGCTAATTCTAACGTGGAATCGTCTGAACAGTTTTATTTACTATATTTATATATTTACTGGAATACTGGCAATAATGTCAACTTAAGCGTTGGGTTCACTGATGTCATTAATTTTGACTGGAAACTGCAGCAAGAGCAGCACTCAATCAAAGAGGAAATATCTGTCAATGTGACGGCACTCCCAGCCCTCTCCCTCCTCCTCCTGCCATGCCATTGAACAAGTCATGAGTGGAGGTGCTGAAGAGCCAATGTCACGTCCGTTGTCAGTTTTCAGTCGGCGTCACTTAAAGTCTGCAAAATGAGAATTCACGTCTATAAAACATATAAATTTAAAAATTTCGCATAGCCTGTGAGAGTAAGTCATGTTCAGCGATATTTCAGAATATTTAAGAAAGATTGTAAATGAAATGCATAAAATTGGGGTTAAGGCAACAAAAATTTTCTATTTATAAAATGAATGCATTTTGGCCCTTGCGATTTGTTTTGGCCATTTGAACGCGCAAAGGGAGGTGCCAACTGCATCCTGAGTGCTATTCAAATGTATTTGCTATATAAGCAGCCCGATGCTAACTTGCTTCCTCTTTCCCATGATCGAATTCTCCTTATTCCAACATATTTAAATTTTGTCTCCATTAAGCTCAACTTCCAGAAAAAATCGAAGAAACTTTAATGGCATAGACAGAGTTAGAGAGAGAAGAATAATTCACATTTGCAGCCAAGAGAAACTCATCTTATTGTTTACAAAATATATTTGTAACAACCAGTGTTTTGCTTCTCTTAATTTCAACGAGCATTTTTCTTAAATTTAGAAATCAAATTTGTCTAATTTCGACGACTTTTACACAAAATAATTTTTTTTCTGAGTGCATGGAATTAACAAAAATCGACTTTTTGAAAGATGACTCCGTCGAAGAACTTATAGAGTTTTTGTTTAAAAATTGGGAATATTGGTAAATGGATTGGAAAATGGTTTATAAAAAAGTGATATTTTTAACATGATTAATAGAAGTTCGTCTGAGACTATCACGAAAACTGGTATGCAATTTCAAATGACTGACGTTAGTTGGATGTCTGGCTTAAGAACGGCTAAGAACGGCTAAGAACTGGCTGAAAATTTGGCTTTGAGTGAACTCTCGTATATTAAAATACACTTTTTGCCAGCGGACATATGTCAGCTGCCGGTAAGACTTAACTTGTTATATTCGTTGACACTTAAAGCCAAAATGTAGCAGCCCCTTTTTGATCTCTACACTTTTTTTTTTGAATACAAAATAAGCCACTCTTGAGCATTAATCAATATGAGTTTGTTCACTTTCGGTGGTGCGATGTTATGCGGCGCTACAATTCCACTTGCCAACAACAAGTTGCCAGTTTTGTGAGTGTAATAAAAGGAGCTGTAGCCAAAGAACGGCTTTTTGTGCTCCGTTGCAGTGTGTATGTGTGTATGTGTGTGTGTGCACAACAAATAACGACTCGAAAATAAAAAGCATGCAAATAAGGCGAAGAATACGGAAAGCAGATGGGCGCGGAAAATGCAAATTCACATATGTATGTCTTCTGTAAGTGTATGTGTGTGTGTGTGTGGGTGTGGGTGTTGGGGTGTGAGAAAGGTTGGGTGTCGGGCTTAGGATGACGTCAACAAATAAAAGGCTTAAAGGCAACGCGAAGCAACCATAAAAGGGACAACAAGCACAACAAACATACAGACACACACACACACACACACACACACACACACACACACACATACATACATATATAAATAAATGAACATGTAAATTGTAAGAGCGGACATTAAAATTGACATATGCATATATATATGTATATATACATACATATATGTATATATCCATATGCCTTAACGTATGTAAAGTCACCTCTCAAAAAGGCAACAATTTCATTGGGTTGCCTTTCTTTGATATCACCGTTACATACATTTTAGGAAATTATGTGTAAAATTAGTATTATTATTTTATTTTTTATACAAACTGTGGAATGTAAATACAACTTCAGAACATCGATTCGGTTTAACCATTAAGAGTACTTGTGAGTCGAGCAAACTGTTTTTGTTTGTGCTTCAATTTTTTTTGTTTATTTTCGCTTTCGTATTTTTATACCCTTAACCCATTAAAAATGGGTAAAAAGGGTATAATGGTTTTGTGCAAATGTATGTAACAGGCAGAAGGAAGCATCTCCGACCCCATAAAGTATATATATTCTTGATCAGGATCTACAGCCGAGTCGATATAGGCCTGTCTGTCCGTCTGTCCGTCCGTCCGTCCGTCTGTATGAACACGCGGATCTCAGAGACTATAAGAGCGAGTGTACCAGGCGCAGATCAAGTTTGCTTTATTTTATCGGTAACTGCCTCAGTTTCTGAATTATCGATACATTTCGATTTTCGATAGCAATAAATTCCACAATTTAAGAGGCAGGGGCTTCTAATTAATACATAATATGCTTATACATATTATTGATCAACTGCCAACGTTTTCATATTGATCTTCTTGCTGTCAGCAGCCGCAAGCAGTTTCTGTATGCATAAATAGGCGAGCGCATGTGTGAGAAAGAGGTGGCATGATAACCGTCGGTAGCATCAATACATTTGTGTGTATTCTGCAGAGCCCCGATAACTACTATTTCGTGTACGTATGTATGTATGTATGTATATGCACGTGTTTGTAGCCAGCCAGTTCGGGAAATTTGCCAATAAAACTAGAATATATTTAACAACTGGGTTAAGGGTATATCGTAGTCGAGCTAACTCGACTACAACATCTTACTTGTTTTTATTTATTTTCTTTTCATTTGTTTTGTTATAGCCTTTAGCAAGCCCTTTAAAGCAGATGTGGTATATATATGGATATATATGTGTATGTGTGGCTCCTCCACGTCTGCCATATTTCGCCATTTGCTGGAAGCATTAGGTTAACATCTAAGTGTTATTTATTATAAATGAATGACCGGTGCTTAGTTGTTCTACGTATCTTTCTTATTCTGTTTTTACTGTCATGCAGGCATGGGCTTTTATCGCAATTGTTGGTTGAGAAAGTAGAGTTATACTAACACATAACATTTGAATGTAATCCTGGAATTTTTATTTTTTTATTTTTATTATAATAATGAAATCTTTATTCATATATTGCCAGTAGGACCCTGATAGGAATTCAGTTGAAGAACATACAAGTTTATCTCTTGCAATTAAAGGAAAAGCGGCATGGTTTTCTGAAGGAAATGTGTGTCTTAACCTCATTCAAGTTCTTCTATTAAATACCTTAGGAGTTTCAGTTACACGATCGCACTACAGTTTAATAGAATAAAAGTCATTCACATTTAGGGGCTTATTTTACAATTCTCCAAGCTTACGAGTAGTTTTCAGTTTATGGCTCTACTTTATACTCTACTGGATTTCACAGAGTACATGTTTTAATTTGAACAACATTGTTATTAGTTTGTTTATTACGACACTATGTAAACATTTTTCTAAACGTCATCGTTTTGGACTTGAAGCAATTTGCATGTTAATTAAATTTAGAAATTGTATTTTATTTTTGTGTGGAATATATACACGTATACATATAATACATATTGTTTTTATTTGTAATTCATTTATCTATGATTTTGATTTGTAAATTATTTATTTATTTCTTTATATAATTTATTAATATTATTTACGTTATCTGGTTTCCTTGTGTTTTTTTCGTTACACATAGTTTCTTCAACAACAGTGAAAGTGTAAAATGGACCATACAATATTTCTGCACCCTGGTGGAGTCCCACTCCAACCCTTATTTCCAGAGCCTGAAGTAATGCGCATATCAGCTTTACCATTTGATGAGGTGGAACTTGGCCTGGAAGTACCGGAGAGAGTTTTACGTCCTATTATGCCAGTCAATACGTCTAATCTAAATGGCAAAAAGCCCAAAGGTCAAAAAAGAAACAGCGTAAGAGGAATTCAAGGTTGCCTAAGCGAAAGAAACCAAAAAATCTTGAAGAAATAAAACTGCAAAATATATCAAAACCAGAAACCCACATAAAAATAATTAAGTACATGTGCAGACAGGGTTGCAACAACAACTGGAAAGAAGAATATAAAAACTGAAATGCCTGGATGAGCAAGAGAAAGAGGAACCATCGCAAGCTGCCAACGACTTGCGGCTATAACAGCTGACCACCGCCACCACCACCAACAACCACAAGAGCCACAAAAACAGCCGGAGCACCAATCAAAACAATATCCGATAGCACCGCCGGAGTCGGCTGACATCGCTATAAGCACTAAGTGCGTATGAACATTATGGATATCGACTGTGGTGATGTCAGCTTTTGAGTGCTTAATATTATTTTATTTTATTTATTATTATTTTTATTTTTTTAATATATTTTTTCTAATTATTTTCCGTCCGTTCATCTGTATGAACGCGCGTCTCTCCAACACCCTTAGAGATAGAGTCTTGAAACTTGGAACATATACTGGAAAGTACCCTCAAAAGTTAAAGTGTCATGGTTTTGGTCATACGTCCACTAAGGAGCTAGAAAATCGATAAATTCGATTTTCGCAAATCGATAAATCCACATATCTCCCACAATTTTATGGATACAGTCACCAATTTCGGTTGGTAGGTTGTTGGCGATGTCCTTCGAAGATCGGCATGTGCCACGCACACCTCCGACGCCACCAGCCCCTAAAATTTTTAAATGGCTATATCTTCCGCAGTTTTTTTTTTTTTTTTGTTTTGTTTAAGCGTATAAGGTTGCAGTGTGGCAAGCATTTTATTTATACACACCATTTAAACATATGAAATAGATATTACATAATGAATGCACAAAAGTTAAACGCGAAATACATAAAGTTATTAATATTATTAGTTAACAGAAATCTAAATTATTTGAGAGTTGTAGTCATGATTTAAGGCATCTAGCGTATGCTCTGGTGAAATACGCTCTTCTTGGCATTGCTGGTCGCGGCGGTTACCTTCTTGGAGGCTAGGGGATCGGGTGTAAAGCAGTTCCATAGCCGCAGCGTTTCGTCGGCGCCAGCACTGATCACAGTGCTGCCATCGGGCGAAATTGCCATTTGCAGGACACGCGATGTGTGTCCAGTCAGATCGGCCTGCTTAACCATCGTGGGGTACTTCCAAATCGTTAGCTGATTGTTGGCAAATCCATGAGCCGATATCAGCTCCTTGTAGTGGCGTGAGAAGAGCAGGGCACACACCTGCGACTTGGAGTCGACCGATTTGATTAGCGAACCGTTGCACACATTCCAGAATTTAATGCAACGATCCGCGGTGCCGCCGCCGGAAGCCAAAGTGTTGGCCTGCCACGGGCACCAGGCCAAGGCGCGCACCGCTGCCTGATGCTCGTTGAATTTGTGCAGTGGCTCTGTGGCGGTGCCGACTCCGCTGCTGGTCAGCGACCATACATTCACCAGATTATCATCGCCACCGCTGGCCAAGTACTTGAAATCGGTGGACCACTTCAGGCCGCACACCTCTTGGGCGTGGCCTGTGAGTGAGGATATCTTGTGTTTACGTGAACGCACATCGTGATGTATAATGGTGCCATCACGGCTCCCCGACGACACCAGATGTGAATTCCAGGCTAAGGAGCCGACACGAGCACTGTGTCCATCCATGACACGAATACGCTTCACCTTGGAGCAGTCCCACAGCTCGACGGCGCCAGTGCTTTTGCCTATGGCCAGAATCTCTCCCTCCTGTATCCAAGAAAGAGAGCATGCATAGTCGCCCTCGTACTGCTTCAGCTGCTCAATGTTGCCGCTGGCCGCGTTCCACAGATAAACGCAATTGCCCAAAGCAACAGCCACAATATTGTCAGCACTCCAGTCCATCAGATTCAGATAGTAGTCATTAATAAAATCTGGAGCGTCGAGTTTGCGTTCGGATGTGGTCGGAATGTAGCGTGATCCGCTCTTTGTCGAAATGGGAGTCTTGATGGAGTAGACAACCTTCAAAGGATTTGTATGAGATTCGGGTGCCTTATTCTGATAGCACAGAATGCGTCCACCATTGCTTTCTCCGAGCTGGGCCACTTCGGCGATGAGCCTCTGACGTTCGCTCTTATGGGCCGATGCCTTGACATAATTGACGTTGTTGTTGTTGTTGTTGCTACTTGAGGGCTGTTGATCGTCGTTCTCCACATCCGATTTATCGCCCGTCTCCTTGTTGCTTTGGGCGAAATGGAAGTGTGCCAACTCAAAATTGGTAGCTGCACGATTTGGAATAAAACGATCACCGCCTCCTGACGTCTTCGTTGTGGTTATTGTCGACTTTTTGGCCTTTGCCGCCTCCGTGCTTTTGCCCGGTGTTTTGGTTGACACCTGAACGCCCGAGAAGCTTGTGTTGTACGCCACGGAGCGTACAGATTGAGTTGTATTCACGCTGCCATTAAGCGATGCCTCCAGCTTCTTTTTCCAGCGGGGCGCAGGACCACGCGTCTCGCCGTCCATGATTAGGGCATTTTGTAGATCGCTTACGAAATTAAACTGAGACATCTCTCGCACTCCAATAATACTAATACTAAATATATCACTTAGTAGTTGAATGACATTTTATGGATAGCTTACTAAAATGTTGTGTTTGATTAGGGAACCTCAAATTTGGTAGGTATATTACTGGTAGTCGCTTTTAAGAACCGATAACAAATTTGTTTGCCACGCCCACACCTGCGCCCATAATCGACAATGCCGATATTTCGGAAAGTGTAAATCGATAACTCCAAACTTTGGAAGGTAATTTACTGGTAACCTGCTCCAAGGATTGGCCCATAATTTTTTCACAGCCGCCGCCCCCAGGACCTTCGTCCCTAGAAAATTACAATGCGCATATCTTCCATAATTTGTAAGCTAGTCACCTAATTTTGAAAGTATGTCACTGGTAACTCCCCAAGAGATCGATAAGCAATTGGATGGCCACGCCCACTCCCGCCCCCAAAAACCGATAAATGCGCATATCTCCCGCAATTTAAGAGCTACAGTTACCAAACTTGAAAGGAAGGTAATTAGGAACATTCTCTTTTATTTTTTTTTTTAGCCACGCCCACTATCTTTTATCTTCCTCAATCTAAAAGGCAAACTCGGACAGAATTTCTTGGCTGCACACAAATTATGGTATCAGAGTATTTCGCTGTCGGTTACGTCCGACTGCAACGTTCTCTCTTGTTTTAATATATTTTTTTCTAATTATTTTGCATTGAAGTTTTGGATCACTAATCCATATCATTATTTTATTTAATAACAAATTTTTATTTATCACAGAAAACTTTGTATCTCGTTCGAATCGAATTAATCTAATGCACAATTTCCAACTTACATGTTTATTTGTTAATAACATACTAAGATTCTCTTGCAATATTTTATTGCATAATTTTAATTGAAATTTAAAACGATATTAAATTGAATGCAATTTCAGTTGCATTTTATTGAATTATTTGCAATTGCGAGCTTTGAATTTTGCGTTCAAAAAAATAAAATAAAATACAAAGTACCGAAATGTCAATTGCCATGAGCTGTCGCTTAATTTAATAATAAATTTAACTAATAACAGTTGCCAGTAGAATAGTGGATGCATTTCATATTTTCACTTATCTTTTTTATTTTATTTATTTTGTCAAATTTTTTATTTTTAATAACAACGCTTAAAATAAGTAAATAATAAATAGTGTATCAAATATAGTCAAAAGTGATAATGGGAAACTTTAAGTGAAGTTGGTGATTTTATATAAAAGTGTATAAGCCACAATTGAAATAAGTAATTATTTTTAAGGAAATCGGCAAGACATTTTTTAATTGCAGCTTAACTCAATAAAATAATGAATTTTTTGGAAAATCGCCATTAACAACTCACCGTATTCTTCAGAAAGTATATTTGTAAAACAGAAACAACCATGATTTTTCAACATTTTTCCATAGTTTCGAAAAATATGTTCAATTTTCAATTTAAGAATGAGCTTGTGTTGTTGTCTTTGGATTAATAAATTTTTTATGTAGCTTTCAAATTATTTCTGTTTTAACTACATATATTTTATTTGTTTATTTTTGTATATAAATTATAATAAAGAGGAATTAAATTATATTTCGTACAAATTTTAAGTCAAGCCATGCCCAATTAAGGTGCCGATGTATGTTCCCTGCCGTCACGCCCAACCAAAGTGTGGCAGCTAATTCAAATGTTTGAGGAGATTTCCACAAGCAACGGAACAACGACTGTTCTGTCACCCATAGCCGTAGTCCGGGCCGTAAGTGTGCACAAACAGCCATCCTCAACGGGTACGGGCCTCACTGACGTCGCGTTGCACGAACCGTGCCACCATCCAGTAATCTGATGTGAAGTTCTGGCTTACTTTGTTGGATAGTATTTTTTTCGGTTGAGTCGATTGTCTTCTCCTACTGAGAAAATAATGAATCGGGACGCTCTTCTTAAATAATATGAGAACAGTCGAAAATCTCCCTAGCTTTTTTACAGAGTTTTTTTTTCTCTGTTTCACAATCTTCTTACTTAACTTAGGCAATCTTTTAAACATTGACCAACAAACAGCAGTATTGTCGTTAGAGCGCTAGAATCTATTCGAAACTTAGGCAGCCTTTGATGTGGCGCCAAGAGTCAACACGAAGACATTGTGAAGGGCATTGCAAGGACATTCCGTTGGAAGAGCAGGACAAAGCACTGCAATGCTGATTGCCCATTCAAGTCACTTTCAAAGGGAATCATTCATGTCCTGCGACTGGTCACAAGTTGACCAACCTTTGATGTTGGCTAATTGCTTGTGCATCCCGGTCGAATAGAATTGCTAGAATTGCCTGAACTGACTGCCAACTGCTCATGATTGCCTCGGCTCAACTGAACAGACTTTGGAGTTGCATTGTCAGATGCAGTTGTCGAAACAAATGCAAGTCATAGTTTAATGCATGTCATCACTCATCGTATTCACAAATTATTTATTTATTACCTTTTGCAATCGAAATTGTACTCAATTATCATAAATGCTACCTTCATGTCCGTCTGCCCGTCAATGTCGTCGAATAGGTCGCTGTCAGAAACAGAAACAGAAACAAATGCAATTGTTTGGCTGCATTTACCACACATTACATCACTGAAACACTATTCGAACATTAACAATTACAACACACTCACACACAGAATATACCTATACCGTTAGCAGCTCTCATTCCCAGTTTTGTAGCCTATTATAATTAGATATCGGGCGTATAAAATGAATTGGGTAATTAGCGGGGGTACAATGAAGTTGTGCAAACTGATGTACAACGCGAAAGCATCCTCAACCACATAAGGTATACATATTCTTGATCAGGATTAAAATTCGAGATTATAAAGCCATGTCTGTCTGTCTGTTTGAACAAACGCATCTAAGAGACAATAACAACAACAGAAATGTTGAACAAAAGAATATATTTCGCGACTATCGATATAAATCGATTTGCTACAGCAATTAAAGTCGCTTGTGGAAATCTGGCAATACTCTCTTATTATTCACTTTAAAATAAGTGTCTCTTAGTTTAGATATTTTTATTTCTTTGTAATTTTACTAAACGTTTCTTGCAATTTCTGGGGGTTGGCCTTGTTTTTTATTGTCTTGTCTGGTTGTTAGTTAAACTTTCTTTAAGTTAAGCTTCTCAGTTCTTCTTGCAACCCATCGAGCGAAGTGCTCGCTATTCCTATAAAAAGCCACACAACTAACTATTCCACACGCACAACACGCTGAGCACGCACAACACTTACACCCACACCCACACACCCACACCCACACCCACATACACATATGCATGACATTGTTTTATTTGCTTGGCTTTGTTTTGGGTTTTGCTTCGGTTGTTAAAGTTTTATGTCCAAAAATTTACGTGTTGCACAGAAATACGCCCACAAAGGGCGTATACGTGTCTGTATATGTTACATATACATACTGTATATGTATGTATGTTTTGTTTGTATGTATTTATTTGGTTGCTTGCTTGGCTCATTCATTTGTTTATTTGTTTGCTTTTGGCCATGCGATTTATGCGTTGGCAATGTGTAAACTTTCCTGCATTCATATTTCCATTTTTTTTTTTTCGGCTGCTATGTTTTTATTTTGTTTTTTAATAATACGTTTACGCCTCGTTTGACTGCCACAAGCCGCCGAAGTTGACTCGCAAATGCTGCAGCTGCAGGAATTGCAAAATGATTTGCTATTTGCGGTCACGCCCACAACCAGAGCCAAAGCCAAAAATCCAGCGATGATATCAATTTAAATTAAACAATAAAATGGTCGCAAAAACCAGATGCGGTTCTGCCCATGTCGCATTCCGTTAGCATATTTCCGGCTCAAGCGATATTCATGTGCCTTATTCGTTTTGTGGGCAACCGCAGGCCAAAAAGTGGGCGGCTTGCGCCATTAGAGACGTGATGTGGTCCAATATTCAGCTGCATACATGCTGGTGGCATACAACATTTTGTGGTACAGCCTTTTTTTGTATCCTGCAACCAGTTGTCAACGAAGTAGAATTATTTTATTTTATTTTAAGCACGTTCAAGCTTTGGTTACACATTTCATAATGTGGTTTAATTCAAATTCAAATTTTAGCAACAAGGCGGCTTCTAAACACAATCGAAATAATTACTTAACTCATAGATTAAATTACATGATGAAATATAAAAATTAGAAGCTTTCGAATACTTGTGCAGACGGATCGATTATTCCAGTAAAGTATGTTTATTTGCTCAAATTTTACTTCATTTAACTCATTTTGAAGAAAGAAATATTTTACAAGAACTAAACTATTTTTAACATTAAACTCACATAAATAAAATTTTTACAATTTACGATTTTACAAGCAAAGCGAACCACTTTTGTGCCTCAAGCATCCGCCTTAAAATAATAATAATAATAAAAAATATGAAAAAAAAATTTTGCCCAACACTCACATTAACTTTAAAACGTTGTTAAGCACTTAAAGCGACAACAAATGCGCCCAACAGACGAGATGACACAATCTAAATATTTTGAAGCCTCTTTCAGTGCTAAAGTGTTGGGTAAATATGTAAAGAAAAGGGGGGTCCTTGAAGAAGGATAACAACACTGATTTAAAAGATGTTGGAATGCTACTCAAATAGCCAACTGGTGCCTCTGTACATTTAAAAGCAGGCACAACCACTTAATTTTATTTATCAAGCGCTCATCACTTTCAGTTATTTTAACTAAGCCCCTGCTGCAGTTGCAGCCTGTCTGTCACTTTTGGAGCAGCTGGTGCCAACTTTCAACTTGCAACTTTGCGCAGCGAACCTTCACTTTTAGAGTTGCTGCTAATAAACAAATCAACTGCTGCTTGCCAAAGTTATGCAAAGCGCATTAGTGACGCGATGTGTTCAAGCGTTGCATGAGGGAGGGATGGAGGGAGGGGGGTGGGGATGGGGTGGAGTGATGGGGGTAGTGGGGGAATAGTGGGTGTATGTGTGTTGTGTTGTGTTGTGTCAGTTGTGTCTTCATTTATTGCTTGTCAGTTGTGTGACAATTTTAATGGTGAAATTTTTGTAGCTTTCGAGTTAATGTGATAAAACTTCTAAAAGTTTATGGCAGCCTATATACATATATATGTATATGTATGTGTGTGTGTGTGTGAAATGCAAATTGCATTTACACTAGGTGTAAAAAGTTACTGCACATGATGATGATGATGATGATGATGATGATGGTGGTGATGTCTATATTGATGGTGGGTTGAAGGCTGCAACTGCTAAAATGCAAATGCCAAAGTAATCGGAAATGGAGTTGATGGCAAGTTTCAACGGCTTAATGGACAGGTTAACGGTAATTATGTGTGGCATTACGCAATGTGTGCACTGCTATGCAAATCCCTCAATATGCAGCATTCTGTTTCGCTCTGTGGTCACTTTACATTTTGTTGGTAGAGCGGAAAACCGAGAGAGAAACATACAGAGAGAAAAACCGAGAGAATAAGAGAGCGACTGAGGGAATTTTCATATGAAATTTGCTTGTCGCAGGAATCGGGCATGGGAATGCTGCTGTTGATGTCCAATGACCTCGTCCTTGTTCTCGTCTCCTTTGGCACTTCCTTTTGGCCATTTAATTTGTGGTTTGCCAGCCAACGAACCAGCAGCCAGCTGCATGTGGGCCATGTTCGTTGACATCCTTCCGCTTTGGACGCACGCACTCATTTCATTGTGCTGGTTGCACCCAATAATACCCATCATGTAGATGATGATGATGATGATGATGATGATGCTGTGCTCCGGTATCTTGCGTGGTAGCAAAACGTATGCGAAATGAAATATGCTGCCAGCAATAGAAAATCGATTTAAATTCGCCTAAAAACTAACTACCTAAAAACAGCCAGATTCTGGATTGTTCACAACTTTTTTTTTGGCTTTCCCTTTCCTTCTACCTCTCTTAGATATTTTCCAACTCTAATTAATTTTTTACTTAAGCTTTCCCTGCACTACTCATTTCTATCTCTCTTTGTCGTCCAATTTTTTTCCACTATTCCCATAAGAATTTCATAGATCTGAAAAACTAAATTAATTTCTTATTGGAAAGGCTTTGGCTTTCCATTACTTCCAACTAATTATACTTAGATACCAAAGGTATTTGAATTCTTTGACTAAGTCAATTCATAATAATTCCTTTTTCAAATCCAATATACATTTTTCACATTTCACCCTATTTTCTCGCTAAGTGCACCCAATTGGCTAATAACTTCTTTCATTCATTTCATCTTTGCCTTGTCTTTGTTTTCTTAAGAATTTCATTTAACTATTTCTTACCAATTTAGCTGAATCTTTTTAAAGAAAAGGGCAAAGGGATACTAGGAGGGAGAGAGAGGTGCCAGCGGGATGTCCCTGACTGGATTTCTTTTCATTTCTTTCAACCTTTCTTTCTACTGGCAATCCAAACAGAGACGGAGGAAAATGCTGTTCAACATTTTCTTCTTCCCACTATAAGAAAACACAGCATATTTACCGTTACTCAAATTTTACTACAAGGACTTAAAATTTGTAATGGTTTCATGAGACATTTATTAAGAATGGGGCATTGCCACATCAGTGACCTTTTCTGTGTTACGTTTGCCTGTTGTGGTGTCATCATCATGACTTGTGTGCTACGTCCACCCAACGGCAGGTGGCGCCACAAGTTTAGTTATGGATATATATCCACGCTCTGCACTAACTGGCGGGACTAGGCCACAAAATCATGCTATTTTTCAATTACTTTGATACTTACGAAACTGCAAATCATTCCAGCTGGGTAAAGCCGTTATTTCTTGTTATAGTTAAGAGGCATACGAAACAACACGTGAACGCTGGCTTTGACGAATATGGTCACAGTTGCCTCAACATGTCCACTCTGGGATTTGAAGGCTGCTAAACTGCTGCGCTGCTGCTTTCCACTCCTCGGGCTGGCTCATGCCCTCGAACATCTCAGAGAGACGTGACTCCTAGAATAAAATTAAACTTATAAATATTTGGCGCAAAAATTGAAATGTGGAAAAATTACAATTTTTGTGTGATATGTTAAAAATGACTACTGTTACTTTATGACTACTGTCATAAAGAGGAATTCCGACAAAGCCTGTTCAAGTCAGGAATAGGACGGGAGCACCCCTCCCTTGCCATGAGTTGCTTTGTCAGCACATCAATCACAATCACTGTAGGAGCATTTGTTGGCTGCTGGCTGTCAGTCTTGGCATATTGCACATACGCCCTGGTTGCCCTCGTCGATGACAGCCGGGGCAGTGGCAGGGTGAAGTGTGACAAGAGTCTCTCGTGTCGCGTAGATAAAACACTGATTAACAGGACGTGTCAAGTCACTGACTCTGGCTGCTAAGCATCCGAAGCTTATCAAAGACACAAAGATTATCGCCCAGCAACTTGGATGATTCGAAAATGCATAAAATATCATTACGGACATCATTTCAATGTGTGCTATTAGTCAAAATAAAAACTCTGCATATTATTGAAGCACAAAACCGTTTTTTACATACATGTGAAAGTTACACCACAAGCTATGACTTGGTCTGGTAATAAATAAAAAACACCATCCTCGCTGCAAGCTGTGCTCCATAACCTTTCTTGCTCCTGAGGCGGAAGTATTTCAATTACGGAGCTACGTCCACAAGGTGGCTGATAAATCGATAAAGTCAAAACTTCAAATTGATAAAATAACATAACACTCACAATTTTAAAGGTCAAGTCACCAAATAGAAACTAGAAACCTCCCTCTAGGATTGATAGGAATTATAGTGATATCAGAGTGAATTATTTTTGTCATGAAAAAATTGTTGCTTCTTTTTAAAGTTCCCTTTGCCATCACTCGCCTCACTCCACTCAAAATTTCTACTACGAATTCTATAAACTTCTCACATTTCTTTCTAGCTTTTTACTAATTGGACTCAATTGGCTAATAATTTCATTTTATTCATTTCATCTTAGCAACATTATGCTTCTTCTTCATTTTCTTAGACAATTTCCTTTTTTTATAATTTCTTATCGACTAAGACGAATCTATTTATTTGAAATGTGAACAAGCAAATTGAGAAAGAGCGAGGGAGGGAGGTGGAAAAGAGAGTTGGGCAGATGGCTTTATAATGATTTAGCTATGACGGAAAATTACGATGTAGGACAACATTAAATGAATTTAATGCCTACAGTTATCTGACCGTGTCAACTAGATAACGATTCCAACGATTCATCCATGTTACACCTTGTAATATATTCATGCACGTGTTCAACTGTTCAACGTACTAACTGTAATTAACGACCAAAGCCCAATTCAAACTAGATGACTAATCCCATGTGCATCCTCATTGCATTCATGTTACTCTTCGTGCTAACTGCATGTCATACATCTTGCCTGATTGTGGGATGTAACCAATTAGCACCGACCCAGTGGCATCCGGCTGTGCACTGATGAAAATGTGGTCACATCACAATCATTCTGAGTGGGTCCTTAAAAACATTAAAAAACTGTATATACAGTTTAAAAGTCGTTTCAGGTCGATTTTATTATAATATTAAATATATAATTTGAACTCCGCCCAAAATATATTATTATTAAAAAAAGGTATACAAAGTAGTGAACAATGAATTGAATTGATTTCTTATAACGTAAGAATAGTTAACCATAAGCTATAATTTAAATTACATTTTTCTTAAATTTCACCAAAAAAGTTTTTTTTAATTTATTTTGTTTTTTTTTTTTCAATTCAAGTATTTTTACTTTTTAATTATATTTGAAGTAAATATAAAATATATTACACTTTTTAAGTTAAATATATTCAAATTATTTTAATTTAATTTAATTGTATTTAAATAATGAAAATTAACTTCGAGAAATGTTGTAATATAGCGTTTAATGAATAAATATTACATATATATATATATAATTTTATAATTGTTTACCACACTTCTACTTTTGTCATTATTATTATAATTTTTATTATTATTACCATTTATTTTTTAAACTGCTATCTTATAACCCTTAATTTATTGCACTAGTATAATTACCTTGTCATTCGTAACAATAATAATTAATGTATGTATGTAAATGAATTGTTAACAATATTAAGTATATCGTTTAAATGATTTATTTATATGTTTTGCCTTTGTTATGCTGATGTAGAGTTGTTAATCTTAATATATTTACATAGTTGTAATATGAGGTCTGAGGGTAGTTGCTTCCAAGCGCGAACACCAGCAACAAAATAATTTAGATAACTAAATTAATTATTTGTTATTGTGCTAATTTAATTATTTGTTCTAATTTATGTAGGACTGATTATGTCCAGTTTATTAATAATGCAATAGTTAAGTATAATATTGAAGTAAGAGCATTAGATTAACAAAGTAGAGTGTGACTTTATAATTAACGAGCTGATTCCACGACGTACCGACAACTTTACAACTTATGGCAGTCGGGACTTTGATGACTTCCTTGTTCTACTGATCCTACTCGACTATGCTTATGTTGCTGTTAACCATCTGTTAACCAGCGTTGCCACATAACAGCACTGTAACTACACTGTTACACTGTTACATGTATAGTCTAAATTTGAGGTTATCAGAGAGGTGCGCTTTCCTTAGCGCTTTCTGATTAGTTTTATATCTGGCCAACTCTAGAAGCGCAAGTTTCTATATTTTACATGCGTTATTCAAACATGTATCTCGCTACTCTTCTGAAGGCTACCCTAAATATATTTGGAGTGTCGACATCCCAATTAGGGATTACGCATCCAGTACGATAGTTTCAAAATTAGTCGCTTAATGATTATTGCCCGATTAGCTGGCATGTAATTAGATTCTTGTGTGGGTTTGGATGTGGTTGTGTCCCATCGACAACTGCATACGGGCACGAAATTTAAAATGTGCCGAATTTGAAACCGAATTGCAATGGAATTATACGGGATTAGTGATTGCCGCATCACTTGCGATACCAATTGAATTGCAATTAACGAGCAAATTATTTCGATATATATATATTTATATATCTCTCTCTCTCTCTCATTACAGAATCCACAAAGGGCACAGGAAGAGGACACCAATGCGTCTAATTAGAAATTTGAATGTTCGGTGCAACGGTTGAACGAATTGAGCTGGTGCTTCGTGCAATTATACAATTAGCCAAGCTTGATGAAATTCGATAGCGGGTGCAATAATTAAAGTCCATCGCAGTTGCAACCAAGGCCGCCACATTGGAAGGAAAACGCCTCTTCACAGCAGTTAATAAGTTTTTAACTGGTTCAACCATTGCCCGCGAGCTGAGGCAACTAATGGTAAGAGGAGATAGATAAATAGTATGAATATGCGGCATTCTCGAGGTCAGGTACTTGAGGCTGGCCTGCATAGGGTGACGCTATTTTTTAGAGAACGTAGAGGAGGTATATTTGAGGTATATGACATATGCCAGCTGCTTAAGAATTTGCAATAAAATAAAGGCCTGCTCGTCGAAGCAGACAGTTCGAATCTAAAAGTCGTCTCATCGTGTTGACTACACTCTTATCGTGTTTCACACATTTTTTGGTCCGTCGAGCCGAAATCTGAAAATATTTTTATCCTTGGAGAAAGGCAGGGCGTGTTCTGTGGACTACAACCGAACTGTGGAACAAAAACAAAACAAAATGGTTCAAGTAAAGAGGAGACTGAGCATATGAAACGCACAGTGAGCAATACGGACCCCCTTGTGCAAAAAGTAGACAGAGTTACAGTGCATCTACCAGCTGAAATAGAAATAGCCACGAGATGTTTGCCTGATCCAAAAAACAGGCTCAACTTTCCAAATGAGCTATGTGCAGCACAACTTGTGCCAAAACTACTGTTTCTAGATTCATCCACATTGAAATGCTAATTTCAAATCAACGCTTGGAGCGACATGCAAATTACAATTGCATGGATCACAAATAAGCGCAGTAAGGACACGTATGTGAGATCCAGGGTGGATGACTACGATTAATTACGAACCATCTACCATTAGTAAAATGGAACTACGTGAAATCGGAACAGAATCCAACAGATGTAGCTTCAAGAGGAATTGCACCAGAGCAGCTGGAACATTATTGAATTTGGTGGCAAGGACCACAATGGCTAGCTCAGCCTGTCTGCAAGTGCCAGAAGGCTCCTGCCAACTTTGTGGGAACACCTAGGTAATTAAATGTCGATTAATTTTGAGCGATATCAATTTGACATAACCTGGCAGTTTAAACCCCCACTTGGCTGGACTGTGGGATGTTGTCGTTAAATCAATGAAATTGAGCGTATCCTAGAAAACAATAGCTGAACCTATGAGGTGTTTTCTACGCCGATTTGTTGCACGAACGCAGTGATGGACTCGCCGCCATTGATATCAATGGAAAATGGAAAATGAGAACGAGCCGAATGACGATGTACGATTTTTATAATCGATGTGAATGGGCAAATAGGATCGCTCGACAGATGACAGCAGAATTTTGGAAAAAGTGCAAAGAGGACTATTTGGGGTCGCTGCAGAAAAGAACAAAATAAAACTGTAGCTAGGAATTGAAAAATGTCGTAAATAGAAATATAAACACAGCTTGTTGACTTTCAGTCTTTGCATATTACACAGAGTTCTTTTTTAGTCAGAGTGCATACTACATTTGCCAGGACCCATAGGACGTATTAGTCGAAAATTCAGATTTGAAAGCAACTTAAGCACCAAATAATATTAAGCAAAAACCTACCAATATTTGTTGACATATTAATAAAAAAAAAAAACGTTTAGCAAGTAAATTTAAAATTACTTCTGAGGCTTGTTCCCTTGGAAGTCTTTTTAGGATATGTTAACGACTTGGTATTAATATTATTGAAATTAAATTGATTGGAAAAAGTATTAAATTAATGTCACAAATCTACGAGCTATCACAGTAAACCAGCAAGCAGTAAAGAGTCTAGTTAAGTGAATGATAGGATCAGAGAATTATACTGTTGAAAGCCATTTGCCTGCAAGGACATTTAATCTGCGGCACCTCGTAAATAAGTGTTTTTGCTTGTTCAATTTGAGACCGTTCTGAAAACTACTCTTTCCGGACAGACGAGAAACTCGCCGCTTAGTGGTGATGAGCCTGACGAGGAGCAGATGGCGACGGGTACAGACAACGATGAGCAGCAGACGCAGCCGGTTGAAGATGGCCAGATTCAGCAGCAGCAGCACACAAATGAGCAACAGTCGACAGCAAATCTGACACAGCAGCGACGCCAAAGGCAACGCAAGAAAGTGCAGCAGCAACAACAACAACATCGTGGCGCCAACCAGTCCGATGCGGATACAGATTCCAGCTCATGTGAGGCAGGTGGAGGGGTCGGGTCCGATGTCACAAAGACGGGCGCAACTCGAAATAGCACACGGGTCAGCTATGCACAGCGCAACCTCAGCGACCAGGTTGTCTACGAGCAATACAACGATGATGAGGCAGATGACTACGACGAGGATGAGGAAGATGACGATGTGGAGGAAGAAGAGGAAGACTACGATGACTATGAGCAGCTGGCCAGCCTGCAGCGTGCACCTATCAAAACATCGCTAACCATGCGCGGCTCGGTGACAACTGGAGCAGATGTTGCCACGGAGCGAGAGATGGGAAAGGCGTCACTAAGGAACAAGCGCAAAACGAAAACACGTCAATTCTCGCAGCGGACCAGCTCGTATGCCGTGGATGCCGGTCATGGTGAGGCGGATGCGGATGCGTTGGACAAGCGTCGCTGCATCTCCAAGGGCCAAATGCGTGGTAAGTGTAAAAAAATGTGTTGCACTTCCAAGTTCATCTAGTACAAATTCGAATCTTCCTGTTATGTTGTCGCCACGGCAGCGGAAGGTTTTTTTTTTGTTTTTTTTCAGAAACTTATTTAGCACAGCGGCATTTTTATATAAGAGTATAAAATACCCATTAAAATGGGTAAAGAGGGTATAAAGGTTTTGTGCAAAAGTATGCAACAGGCAGAAGGAAGCATCTCCGACCACATCAAGTATATATATTCTTGATGAGGATCAACAGCCGAGTCGATATAGCCATGTCCGTCTGTCCATCCGTCCGTGCGTCTTGTGTGTGTGTAAATATATATATATATACATATACATATATATGTATATATATAGCAAAACAAGCTGTGAGTCTGATTATACGCAAAGTGCTAAGAAAACAAGAGATAACGTTGCAGTCGGACGTAACCGACAGCGAAATACTATTATACCATAATTTGTGTGCAGCCGAGAAATTCTGTCCGAGATTGCCTTTTAGATTGAGGAAGATAAAAGATAGTGGGCGTGGATAAAAAAAATTAAAGACAATGTTCGTAATAATCTTCCTTTCAAGTTTGGTAACTGTAGCTATTAATTTGCGGGAGATATGCGCATTTATCCGTTTTTGGGGGCGGGAGTGGGCGTGGCCATACAATTGTTTATCGATCTCTTGGTGAGTTACCAGTGACATACTTTAAAAATTTGGTGACTAGCTTACAAATTATGGAAGATATGCGCATTGTAATTTTCTAGGGACGAAGGTCCTGGGGGCGGCGGCTGTGAAAAAATTATGGGCCAATCCTTGGAGCAGGTTACCAGTAAATTACCTTCCAAAGTTTGGAGTTATCGATTTACACTTTCCGAAATATCGGCATTGTCGATTATGGGCGCAGGTGTGGGCGTGGCAAACAAATTTGTTATCGGTTCTTAAAAGCGACTACCAGTAATATACCTACCAAATTTGAGGTTCCCTAATCAAACACAACATTTTAGTAAGCTATCCATAAAATGTCATTCAACTACTAAGTGATATATTTAGTATTAATATTATTGGAGTGCGAGAGATGTCTCAGTTTAATTTCGTAAGCGATCTACAAAATGCCCTAATCATGGACGGCGAGACGCGTGGTCCTGCGCCCCGCTGGAAAAAGAAGCTGGAGGCATCGCTTAATGGCAGCGTGAATACAACTCAATCTGTACGCTCCGTGGCGTACAACACAAGCTTCTCGGGCGTTCAGGTGTCAACCAAAACACCGGGCAAAAGCACGGAGGCGGCAAAGGCCAAAAAGTCGACAACAACCACAACGAAGACGTCAGGAGGCGGTGATCGTTTTATTCCAAATCGTGCAGCTACCAATTTTGAGTTGGCACACTTCCATTTCGCCCAAAGCAACAAGGAGACGGGCGATAAATCGGATGTGGAGAACGACGATCAACAGCCCTCAAGTAGCAACAACAACAACAACAACGTCAATTATGTCAAGGCATCGGCCCATAAGAGCGAACGTCAGAGGCTCATCGCCGAAGTGGCCCAGCTCGGAGAAAGCAATGGTGGACGCATTCTGTGCTATCAGAATAAGGCACCCGAATCTCATACAAATCCTTTGAAGGTTGTCTACTCCATCAAGACTCCCATTTCGACAAAGAGCGGATCACGCTACATTCCGACCACATCCGAACGCATACTCGACGCTCCAGATTTTATTAATGACTACTATCTGAATCTGATGGACTGGAGTGCTGACAATATTGTGGCTGTTGCTTTGGGCAATTGCGTTTATCTGTGGAACGCGGCCAGCGGCAACATTGAGCAGCTGAAGCAGTACGAGGGCGACTATGCATGCTCTCTTTCTTGGATACAGGAGGGACAGATTCTGGCCATAGGCAACAGAACTGGCGCCGTCGAGCTGTGGGACTGCGCCAAGGGGAAGCGTATTCGTGTCATGGCTGGACACAGTGCTCGTGTCGGCTCCTTAGCCTGGAATTCACATCTGGTGTCGTCGAGCTGATATCGGCTCATGGATTTGCCAACAATCAGCTAACGATTTGGAAGTACCCCACGATGGTTAAGCAGGCCGATCTGACTGGACACACATCGCGTGTCCTGCAAATGGCAATTTCGCCCGATGGCAGCACTGTGATCAGTGCTGGCGCCGACGAAATGGACGACGAAATGGCTATGGAACTGCTTTACACCCGATCCCCTAGCCTCCAAGAAGGTAACCGCCGCGACCAGCAATGCCAAGAAGAGCGTATTTCACCAGAGCATACGCTAGATGCCTTAAATCATGACTACAACTCTCTCAAATAATTTAGATTTCTGTTAACTAATAATATTAATAACTTTATGTATTTCGCGTTTAACTTTTGTGCATTCATTATGTAATATCTATTTCATATGTTTAAATGGTGTGTATAAATAAAATGCTTGCCACACTGCAACCTTATACGCCTCAACAAAACAAAAAAATAAAACTGCGGAAGATATATCAATTTAAAAATTTTAGGGGCGGGGGCTAGGGGCGTCGGAGTTGGGCGTGGCACATGCCGATCTTCGAAGGACATCGCCAACAACCTACCAACCGAAATTGGTGACTGTATCCATAAAATTGTGGGAGATATGTGGATTTATCGATTTGCGAAAATCGAATTTATCGATTTGCTAGCTCCTTAGTGGACGTATGACCAAAACCATGACACTTTAACTTTTGAGGGTACTTTCCAGTATATGTTTTAAGTTTCAAGTCTCTATCTCTAAGGGTGTCGGAGAGACGCGCGTTCATATAGACGGACAGCATGACGGACATTGCACAAACCCAATATACTATTATACTTTCGGTATCAAAGTATAAAAATTCGATCATGTAAATTGAGTTTACACTTCAAGGAGCATCTCGGGCGAACAAAGAAAACATTTGCGGCACGTAACTCTGAAAAGTGTATTTGAACGGAAAAAATAGAGGTGTGTTGAGGGGAGGGGAGTGGTGGAGGGGATAAAGCTCAAAAGAACAATGCCGTTAAGTAAGCATTCTTGATCTTTATTTTGGTATCCGTAGCAACATGGCTGGTGACAAGTTTTTGGTGATAGCAAATTAATTAATGCATTATTAAATCTGGTTTTGAGAAACACGCATTTCCCAACTAGAGGAAAATGCGTTAAATGCGTTTTTGTTTGCTGTGTGTTCATTTGTAAATCGTGTGTCTGTTTTGTATTTCTGTGTTGGTTGTTGTTGTTGTGGTAGTTGTTGTTATTGTGAATGCTTAGCGTTCAAATTATGGAACCAGCGATTCGATCAGTCTGATGACCAGATTGCGCTTGGCCTGGATCACATCCTGAGACAATTGGGAGACACCCTCAACGCTATCGTATCGATTCACATAGTCACTTAGGTGATCGGCCATGCACAGGACGTGGATGCCGCAATCGAAGTCGTTGTTCTGCTGCAGACAGCGCTTGATGCGAAAGCGCGCCTGACGCATGTTGACAACTTCTTTAATATTGTTGAACAGATCCATAGCGTTCTCCGTTTTGTAGCCACCACCATACGAGGCAAAGTAATAGAAGCAATTGGCTGAGCGCAGCGCAACCAGCAGCGACCAATATTCGCCCTTCCGTTCCTTCGAAGGTCCGTCTTCGTCTTTCACTGGAATGAAAATAAACGATTTTCTACGAGCGTTGCGCTCCTCAATTAGTACAGTTTCCAGCTGCTCCGTGTACATGTAGGACAAGTATTGCGACAACTCGGGAGTGACAAACAGAAATTCACCGCTCGAACGGTACTTGATCTCATCCAGATAGGCCATATAGAAGCCAATCAAAGCATCGCTCAAAGGGTACGGACCGTGCAGCAGCAGAGCATCGCTCATACGCAGCTGGCTGTTTTTCAATTGCACCAGTATCGGATTTGCACGGGATGTCTCCTTGGGTGTCTTCTGAACAATAGCTGCCGATGCGCCGCCCAGATGATCGGAGGTAACATTTATAGCTCCATTCGCATCACAATTGTTGCCATTCTTGTTGTTAATGAAGGCGGCGCCATCGCCCATAGCATTCTCGTCCGGCTCGTTGTCTGCACCATTGTTTTCGGTTTCATTCACGGACGTATCGGAAGTTGTCACAGCGGCGACTTTGACCGCCTCGTGGACTGTGGCAGCCACCTTGTCAACCTGAGCTGCATCGGCAACATCGGGAGCGACTTTATCAGCACACTGCTCGCGACACTCGGCCTCTTTATTGCGTGGCATCTTCAATCCCAAAGCTTGATTCTGGATAAAATTGATAGTTCACAAAGGCTCTCTCCAATAAGTGCCAAAGAATTACTTAAGAATCAACTTAAATGAATTGAATAATTGATGTGCACTTGAATCGCAATGTGAGTGTGAATTTTGTTAAACAAATCGTGTGGATTTATTTCTGATTTGTGATTTGTAATTTGCTTTGCCTCACAATGCGTAATTTTCGTTTGACAACAGATTAACAGGAAACTTTGACGCCAACAAATATCCTATTCTTTAAACCAGCACTCAATTTTCAGGATTAAATTAACGACAAATTACAAACGTGTGCTTGGAGTCTCCGACCCCATAAGGCCATGTCCGTCTGTCCGTCCGTCCGTCTGTATGAACACGCAGATCTCAGAGACTATAAGAGCTAGAGTCTTAAAATTTGGAATATAATTTCTCGTATACCAGGCGCAGATTAATTTTGCTATATTTTTTATCGATAACTGCCTCAGGTTCTCGATTATCGTTACATTTTGATTTCCGATAGCAATAAATTCCACAATTTCAGAGGCAGGTTTCTAATACATACTTAATATGCATATGCATATTATTGATCAATTGCTTGCTTGCAAACTTGCTTACATTTGGGTGCCAAATTTTTAAGGGGAAATTTTCCAACAGTATTAAAATATATTTAACAGCTAGGATCAGGGTATTTCGTAGTCGGGCTCACTCTACTTCAGCATTCTGACTTGTTTTGTTTTTGTTTAAAACGAAGTTTACGCATACATTTTAGAATTTCGCGAGGCATTTCGCCTGTTTGACAAGGATGGCGATGGGTGCATAACCAAGGAGGAGCTGGGCACCGTTATGCGCTCGCTGGGACAGTTTGCGCGTGTCGAGGAGCTGCAGGAGATGCTGCAGGAGATCGATGTGGATGGTGAGTGTTGCACACAATGGGCGCACCTAATGCTTTCTCTATCTCTATCTCTCTCTGTATCTCTCTTTCCCACACTCACACACACAAACACACTTCTTTTCTGGCTGTTTTTCTATCTGCCTGCAGGCGATGGAAATGTGAGTTTCGAGGAGTTCGTTGACATACTCTCCAATATGACCTATGAGGACAAATCGGGCCTGTCCTCGGCCGACCAGGAGGAGCGCGAATTACGCGATGCTTTTCGCGTCTTTGATAAGCACAATCGTGGCTACATAACCGCCTCCGATTTGCGTGCAGTGCTGCAGTGCTTGGGCGAGGATCTCGACGAGGAGGACAGTAAGTTGTAGCCTTGGCCAAGTGCCTAAGCTTTCACATGAACACAAGGAAAGCTTTTGTGCTTTTGACACCTACACTTCCACCGGTTATGGAGATCTTACCATTGCTCATCCCGCAAACTTAAGACACTGACCCAAACCAAGTTTCCCATTAAAAAGCTTATTGCTCGTCTCTCTCCCTCTCTCTCTCTCTCTCTCTCTTTATCTTGCTATAGTTGAGGATATGATCAAGGAGGTGGATGTGGATGGTGATGGACGCATCGATTTCTATGAGTTTGTGCATGCACTGGGCGAGCCGGAGGATTCACAGGAAATTGACGACGAGGAGGAGAACACCACATCGCCGCTGCCGACGCCCAAGTCCGCAGTCTCCCTGGGCTATGATTGAGAGATTTACTAGGAGTTCTACACTTTGCTCAACATTCGATATGATACCGATAATTATAACGATTACACTTGCAATCACTTATCTCACGCCACTTGCTCCTGACGCACAGCTCAACGAATTGAGACGAATATTTACCACGTAATTAAAGTAAATTAATAAACTATAAAAAAAAAAAATAAACAAAAAAACAAAAACAAAAGCAAAGAAAAAACTGTCACAATTACCTTATGTGCAGTGTGAAACATCATAAGCAATACCAAATATGATACCATTAAATGCAAATTCACATAAATTAATTAAAATAACTCAAATTCGATTAACATCAAAATATACGTATTTATCTCTTTCTCTCTCTCTCTCTCTCTCTCTTCGAATATAACATTAAATCAAAAGTACTCATAGAAAGAGGTGTACCGAGCACGAATCCAATTTGAAACGTAACTACTTATTTGATATCTATCTTATATATATATATATACATATATACATCAATATTGTATCGAAAAGTTAATAAGATCACACAAAATCGATTTTTCAAAACATAAACATATCAAAGTCGCCTCAGATTAAGTATTTTTGCTGCACCCCCAACGAGAACCATTCAGTCCACCATTCACCCCACCACCCACCAATACTCCTCAATCAAAAATATAAACTGAAAAAAATAAAACAACAAATTTTAATAAAAAACCAAAATTGTTGCCCACATTTGCGGCGCTTTCACAGATACTCAAAATAGCAACAATTTAGCAATATTTACTTTCATTTGGGCTTATATAAGACTTATATAATGTACTTAAGCAATTCCCTTTTTTTCAAATTAAAAATTTAAATATACTTACATATAAATACTACTGAATACGAATACGAATACGAATATGAATACGAATACGAATATATGACAAATTTATTTAGCTAATACGAATAATTGCTCAATTATTGTAGCAGCATCGTCTACAAATTGCAAAACTTTCATTAAAATTTAATGTACAATTTTTATTCAATCAAAAATGAAATTAAAAAAATAAAAATAAAAATAAATACAATATATAAAAATAAATGCGTTTATCATTTTGAATGAGGGAAAGCGTTAACTTTAGCTAATTGCCATGTTGTACATATCAAATGAAAATATGAATCCCTAACTCCTGGCAAAATAACGGAAATCCTTGAGCTCTTCTTACATGTGTGTGTAAACACTGACAATGCGTTCTGCACAATTGACGGCCCGCACTCCTTTCCCGCAAATCAATGCAAGCACACACCCAATCCCCCCACACCCACTCTCTCTCTCTCTCTCTCTCTCTCTCTCTCTCTCTTTGTACAGACAATCCCTTTCAGACCCCAACAATTTGCCGTAATTTAAAAATAAATTTCCATATATGCATGTGTGTGCGTGTGTGTGTGCTCTTCACAAATACAAAATAGCACTCATGCACACACACACACACACACACACACACACACGCACGCATTTGTACACTTGTATAAATATTAGCATGTCGAGTGGACGTATGCCAAAAAGTAGGCAACAGTTTTGTTGCCACAATCAATGAATGTTACTTCTATTGAATGGCCCCTGCTGCGGTCAGCAGCTGTAGCAGTGGTAGCGGTAGAGGTAGAGGGGTGGGGTTGGGGGCGTGGCTTGTTCCCTAGGCACACATTCAGGCGGAAACTTGGCAACTGAAAGCAACGTTTGCAAAAGTCACATTAATGGGCATGTAAACGACGCAAGTCAAGTACTCGGCCAGCAAATTATTAGGGTTCTCCAGAGCTCCAAACACACACATCCGCAGAGAGGGGGGGAAACGAGGTCGTCAGAGGAGTGGGGGTAAGGGGGTTAAACACAAACCCAGAGCCATGCAGCATCCTAACGAGCTGTGCGCTTAGTTGCTTTGTGCGGCACTGGGGCGTTTGCGCAATAATGTTGTTGTCAGTTTTGTCCAGGTCATATCGTTGTCATCTAATCTGCAAATTGCCCGTTTTTATATAGATTACAATTGAAATACAATGTGGCAAATACATATACACATGCTTGTGAGTTTACAACGGGCTTTTAAGTACTATTTATTGTCGAGTCTTCCGCTTGCAATCCCCAATTGCTATTCCAGTTCGCATTGTCTCTGGCCAGGTTGACAATTTGTTGCCGAGTGGCGTCCCTCCCATGAGACACTTGATGCCGGCAAAATGTTGCCTTCTTTTTTAAAGTCCATTGATTGCTGTTGGCTTTTGCCTGATTAACAACTTGGTCTTTGGGGACCAAAGTTAAGCATAGCAACTTTGTAAATATATTTGCGGCCAATTTGCGGGGCTATTCAACCGGCAAAGTCAGTCCTCTATTATAATCATTCCACATATATTATATAATAATTTGATGCTCCATTATTGCTAATTAATTTTAATGAGCTGGCTGTCTTCCAGTCTTGAACGGAGCTGTTGTCACGTCGCAAATGCTCCTCTCGGGGCGCAGGCAGACGCTTGTCTGTTTAAGTGTCTCCTGGCTGATTGATATATTGCCAATACTTCTTTATTGATATATTGAAGCTGCAAGTGCGTGTATGCCAGTCTGCCACATCCGAGTTCCATGCCACATTAATCACAGCCTGTGCCATAATTTTTGTTTCCTTTTGTCCTTTTAAATACACTGTCTTTGGTTGGCTAAGTGAGTTTTGCGCTTATATTTGGTTATTTCAGTTTATTCAAGTCCACAAGAAAATTATGTGATTCGATTTCTGATTTACTTGCGTTTTTTGGAGGCTTAGTAATTGCCAGATCTCAAAATAGGAGAACAAATAAAGTAAAAAAGTCGTTAAGTGTATTAAGTTTTCGTTAGTTTTCAATTTTATTTTTGATCCAATATTGTTTTTTTTCTTGTGATTTTCCTTTGTTATAATCAATAATTACGAGACAAAATAAATGCATTGTTGTTTGGCCAAGCGAGCATAAATCAGGCAAGTTGCTATGTGAATTGATGTCCCCTTTAAATCATGTTTGTGTGAACACTCGTAAAGAGTTTGTGGCTCAGATAAAGTTGGCTTAAACTTATTATTAACTATCTATCTTGGATAGTTTCAGTTATTTCACACATATAAGTTCTTGAAATTTATTAACTGGAATTTATGTTATGCGTTAATCGGGAAAATGTGTTTTGTTTCTGTGTCTGTTTTTATATATTCTATTCTCGTACGATCTGATTTTATTTACAGCTAATCATCCATCCTTCTCGGATAGCTTGGCTTGCAACAGCCTGTCCAGCTTAGTGCAGAACTCGGATTTGGCAATGCCCGCATTCAGCAACACGTCCCCATCCCGATGCCGCCTGGCTGTCAGCGGTAGATCCATGTTGAGCGGTCTCTGCCGCCCAACACGCTGCTCTCCCTTCGCCTTCGTCGACTTCTTTCCCGCTCCCATCTCAGACAACTGTCTCCCGGTATCGGCACCGGCATCGGCATTGGCATTGGTAGCACATCCACGCAGATAGTTGTAGCCTGGGAGCCAACGGCGCAGTAAGCGGTCCAGTCTAGCCAGGAGGCGTACCTTGGACACACGTGTGCTGCTCTGTTGTTCGTTGATGCCACCGCTGGTGCTGCTGGGGATGCTGACCTTATCTGTACCACATCTGCTGCCGCTCGCTCTGTTGCTGGTCGGCTCAAGGTTCTCGCATTTAGTGGCCATGTTACTTGAGGTACCGCAGCTGTTGCGTATCATCTATTTTTCAGCAAGAAAGGATTTGTGTTTTGGTTTGATTTAATGAAGCAATTCAACTGTGGCAACTTAAAGTCAAAAAAGTTTTAGGTTTCAGCATTGATACAGTTTCGCCAGGGCTGCGTGATTTAATGTTTTGAAATCAATATAAAAATAAAAACAACGTTTAGTTTATCCGAACCTGTTGTAAGCCAATCTTTTAATATTGGGTGTGGTTCGATTTTCCTAGTTAGTTGGAGCCAAGCCCATCTGCATCTGATTATGAGCAAAAAGTAAATTGTATTTTTTCTACATTTCACAGATTCTTCTTTTTATGATCTCCAAGCTCTGTGGCATAAAAAACATTTCCTATTGGCTCAACTCTCTTCCATAACGCAAAAAATCGCACGGAAGTGTAGAAAATTGCGTGAAAATGCCTTGAAAACCAGAAAGTTGTTTTTTTTTTTGTTATTTTAAATAATTTTCAAATATATGAAAATTATTTTCTAATAATTAGAAAAGCTTGCCCAAAATCAATAATCTCAAAAATATGGAGTTTTTTCTTGTATATTAAACAAAAATTTATATTCTTAAGTAATGCATTTCCTTAAAGTAGAAATGCTAATTTGTAGAAAAATTCTTTCTAAATTTAAAAAATGGTCATGAAATTTGCTTAGTGGTTTTTACCTGTTTTTCAATCATGAAAACGCAATTCTGGATCGAAGTTCAAATTAAATACACAAATACACATTTGCTACAACTTTGTCAAAACTTATTTTCAGGCTTACCTCCAAAAATTTGATTTTTTTCTAAATATAAGAAAAATACCCTGAAATAAAAAGTAATGCCCTGCTTAGAAATATACATATTTTCTGAATAATTAGGTGAGTTATTTCTATCGAAGAAAGTAAAGCGAATTTCGATGTAAGATACTTGCATCAAATTTAAGTACGCTTCGCTCGACTTACTTGCAACGAGCTCTTTTTAAAAGCCGAATTAACTCAGTCGTTCGCACCTTTTCCAATTCATCGACCTGGTTTACAAATTTGTCATACAATTTGTTCTGTTTATTTCTTACCCTAACAATTTGACCACCCAGCAGCTTATAAATTATTGTATATGAGTGTGTGTGTGTGTGTGTGTGTGTGTGTGTGTGTGTGTGTGTATGTGTGTGTGTGTACGTGCTGCTGCAGCTATTGCATCGTGCAACTTGATTTGTCACCTCACATTATGTGTGCTTATCGTGTGTGTGTGTGTGTGTGTGTGTGTAACCTCTGAATGACAAGGCACTTTTAAAATCTGGAGCGACAGTTGCAAGCGCCAAATCCCAACCCCCACCCCCACCATACAGTGAACACCCCCACACCGCCCCGCAAGTAATCACCACAGATAAATGACTGGATCGGGACCTTAAGTGTAAATTGTACTTCTGCTGAGAAATATCTGCATTGGATTTAACTGTAATTGCAATATAAATTGTGTTTCTCATTTAATCTGCTGACAGTTAATATATATGTATGTGTTTGTATATATATATTTTGGGTATAATTACAATATAATTCTTCTAAGAATGCCAGGAATTAAAGAAAACAAAACGAGTGCAACAAAATATAAATCAAAATAAAATTGGCTTAAAACGTACGAAAACAAAATATTTCGATGTGAAAATTATTATATTTTTTCTTTCTTTATTTTTGTGTCTTTTAAATTAAAGGAAAGAGAACAAGTAAGATGCTGTAGTCGAGTTGGCTCGACTACGATATACCCTTAACCAAGTTGTTAAATAGATTCTAGTTTTATTGGCCAATTTTCCTTTAAGATGATTTGCACTCAAATTCCCAAACTGAATGGCTACAAACATGTGCGTATACATACATATACATAAATTCACACATACACACGTACCCGAAAGAGTAGTTATCGGGGTCTGCAGAATACACACAAATATATTGACGCTAGCGTCGATTATCATGTCATCTCTTTCTCACACATGCGCTCGCCTATTTATGCATACAGAAAATGCTGACAGAAATAAGACTAATATATTTTCGACTATAACTTTAGTGTTTCTTATCCGATCTTAATGAAATTGTAATTGATCAATAATATGTATATGCATATTATGTGTAAATTAGAAGCCTCTGCCTCTTAAATTGTGAAATTTATTGCTATCGGAAATCGAAATGTATCGATAATTCAGAAACTGAGGCAGTTATCGATAAAAATAAAGCAAACTTGATCTGCGCCTGGTACACGAAAGCTTATATTTCAAATTCGAAGTCTCTAGTTCTTATAGTCTCTGAGATCCGCGTGTTCATACAGACGGACAGACGGACAGGGCTATATCGATTCGGCTGTTGATCCTGATCAATAATATATATACTTTATGGGGTCGGAGATGCTTCCTTCTGCCTGTTACATACATTTGCACAAAACCACTATACTCTTTTTACCCATTTTTAATGGGCTAAGGGTATAAAAAGAAAAAAAATGTAATTCAAAGTCGTAAATCTTTTTTCTTCTACAGTGGGTACTATAATTTTGTGGACATCTGCTTCGGAAAGAATACATTTCAATTCATTTTAAGCCTAAGCCGTCGTATTTTAATTACAGACTTAGTTGTAAAACACTAAATAAGTTATAATTAATGCAAGGATACGCGAGGCAATCAAACAAGGCAGCACAACTCATTTGTTACTGTATGTGGCATGCGTGTTGCTGTGTGTGTGGCATTGAAGTAAACAACAATATTCAATTAAACGGCACGCTCCCATATAATAAAATATAATAAACTACGGCAAGTTGTGGTCCTCGTTTTCGTTTTCGGTGTCTGATGTGGAATACAAGATGAGCAGGATACTTAAAGCAGATGTTGCTGTTGCTGTTGCTGTTGCTATTGTTGCTGCTGTTGCTGTTGTTGCTGTTGTTGCTGTTGTTGCTGCTGTTGCTGTTGCTTTGCTTATCTCAAGGCGTTTATAATTGAAAAAGTTTTTCGCTTGTGTGTCGCCATCGCCAACGCTGCTGCCTTGTTGTCCTGCTGCCTTCCACTTGAGTTGCCACTGTTCACACTTAATATTTCACCAGGAGCAGCTTCATCCGCTTCCCTGCAAACGGCAGCAGAAATGCGTTAAGAGTGCTGCCTGCTGTTGAATGACTGTGGCATAAAGATGGCAGATAGGCCATGCCATGTTGCACGGCTATTATGCGACTCCCTTGCTTGCTGCAAATGCCATCAGCGAAATGACACTGGGCATGTCTACCACGCAGCCCAGCTTAGTCCAGTCCATTCCAGTCCAGTCCAATCGCTTCCCCAACAGAGCTGAGGAACTGACATTGACAGACAGTTGCACAACCAGAACTGAATCCGGTTTTATCTCACCTCATAAGCTTTAGGTTGCTTTAGGTTTTTCACTTTCCTGTGGCAAAGCAAAAAGTTGTACCTTTTACTGACATCTGTCGAATATCCGTACATGGGTTTTAACATATTTATCATGCTCATTTTGCTATACTTTATTAAAATGCAGCAAAAGCCCCCGAAGAAGAAGACTTTTCCTGATGGCAATTTGCATATTTGGAATTAAATTGCTACACGATGCTTTCGAAATTGAGCGCAGCACATTGTGGCAGTGGGACTTTAATTAAATCCGTGTTGCAATTTCATATTTAAATCATTTTTCAAAAGCATATTCCGTGAACTTTGTTTGCAATGAAAAAGCAAACAGTGCAGCGCAGGCAAGCAGTGCAAGCAAGCAGTGCACAGCAGAAACGAGTCCATATTTTTGGCAAATTGAATTTAATTGAATTTACTTCCCAGGGGCACAAGAACTATTTGTTCCGCTCATTGGTTGCACAGCAATTGATCTATGCGCAGCAGCATTTTGCTGTAACGAATTCAATGCCAATATAAATGATTAAGTCACACTCAACACACACACACACACACACACACACACACACACACACACACACACACACACACACACACACGCGCGCGTACGCATTTGTGTGTCAGGGTATTAGCGTGTGTAGGTGTCTGTGTCGATTCCGCTTCCGGGCAAAAACAAAAAAAAAAGAAAAAAAAAGTGCAAAGAATAAAAGAAATGGCTTGAAACAAAAGCAACGGTAAACGAAGAGCGGCTGCCAGTGCAGTTGTCAGTTGGCAAACGGAAAATATTATGTTACATAGCCGCTTAGGCAGCAGGCTTAGGCTCAGGCAAGGCAAGGACATGCTCGCCAGGACATCGCAATGCTGGCAACGGAAGTTCAGCCCACACACACACAGAAACACACAGCAATTTGAAGGTTAGCTGGGTGTGGGGTGTCTGGCCGCTTAGCTGACACACTTGCGGCTTAAATTATGTGAATGAAGTGTTGCCCACTTGGAGGCAGCAAGCAAAGCAATATTCAAGCCGCAGAAGCTGCAATCGAATTTAATTTAAGAGCAAAGTTGTCCATCAACAAATTAACTTTTTGTGCACAGAAATATATTTTAACGCAGAATTATTAGAATTATTTGCACAACTCACAAATTGGGCTAATTAGGCAATTTTCTGTTTCTGTTTTTGATTTTATTGATTTTACGAGTTTCATATCAGTTCAAATAATAAGCTACGAATATTGTGTATTTGTTAAAAATCCATACAAAATAAGAAAACTTTGCCAACGAACAACGAATTTGAATGAAAAATTTGTGGAAATGAACAGCAGCGGTCATACGAATAGCTCTAATAACATTCATAGATTAAACAGTCGCACTCATTATTTATGCATGTCAATTGGAAAGACACGTTTTGTAACATTTATTAGTCTATTTAAATACAAACTTTCATTTAGTTGAGATTTAACGAAATAAACACACTCTTAAAATGATGTTCAAATGATTCTTAAATTATCACATAAAACAGGTCATCGACTCTAGGAAACAATTAACCCTTTGATAACTCAAAATAAGCTGAAACTGAAATGCTTGAATAAATAATTATATACATAAATGTAATCAAATGTCAGAATCAATTCAGTTGCACACTTCTCCCGCATGTGGTAATCAATTAGCCGAATGCATTTAACGCAATTTGCATTTGGCTCAGAGCAAATGTGTCTAATGCTAATGAAGCACTCATAATTCCAGTGGCACATTGCAATTTGGGAAGCTGAGCACGCATTTGCAGCATGCCGCAGACAGCTCGATGCATTTATAATTGCAAATAATTAGCTTGCAGAAACTGCAGACGATGAACAAAAGCAAAAGCAACAAGATTTGTTCTGTACAAAAGCAGACAACATTAGTTTGTCTGATTCGTAATGATCTGTGATGATTTGCTACAGATTTTTGGCATATGCTTTTACATATCAGCGACGAAATGGCCACTTTTCATTAAAGGTATTTTTTAATTGAAAAAATATCCTTTTGCTAATCGGAAACCGTAAATAGTCAGCGGGAAAAAGTTCTCTGCAAATAAAGTCCCTAATGGTTTGAAACGTGGGTTGTATTTTGGTTTGTTTCCTTGCTGTTAACGAAGAAAGGCAAATCATTTAGCCAAGTTTCTGTTTTTATCCGAAGTAATCTGCATAAATTACCCAAGGATATTTTGAATATCGTAAGGATTTCATTTATCCGAAAGGAAATATGCAAGACACAATCCCATATCGTAGGATGTTGCTATAAACTAAACGAAAGCCGAAAACGCCGCAAAAGCTCAACCCAAGCGAATTTGCATTGTTCACTTTGGCAATGAGGTTTGCAGACTTAGCTAAGCTCTACAAACTCAACACACGAGCCAAAATTACCAGAAGCATTCAGCAAGGGGAATTGAGCAAAAGCTCTCTCAGAGCACAGCGCACAACTCACTCAAAGCAGATGATGGACCAAAGTAACTCACTCAGTGACGGAGCGGTTCACGGTGCGTAAGCCAAACAGCTGAGTGGCAATCAAAACGCGTCCGGTGGCGTTTCAAAAGGAGGCTCAAAAGTTTGCTTGTGAATAAATGAATACTTTTTGTGACAATAGCCGATGCTGATGATGAAGATGATGATGTTGATCATGATGATCATGATGATCATGGTGATACTGGTGATGATGATGATGATGATTATGATGATGATGATGATGATGGTGGTGATGATGATGATGGTGATGATGATGACGATCATCATGATGATGCAATAGAAATAGTTAGCGAAAGGGAGAGAGAAAGATATATATATATATAGAAAGAGAGTGAGAGAGAAAAGGCCAGGGCGATGCGGAGTTAAAAAAAAATAGATAAGCGGAAAATGTAAATTGCGTTCTGTAGTTTAACAAAATAAGCAGATAATAATTTAATGATTTTCAATTTGATATTTATAACACAACATAATTGACTCATTAAATATACTGGAATAAATAAATCGTGATGATAAAGATGATGATGATGCTGATGATGATGATGATGCTAATATTTATGGAGGTTTTGGGGTTCGGCAAATCCATCATCAATGTTCGATTGTGCAGATAATGAAATTTGTCGGAAAGTATGTGTGAGTGAGTGAGATAGATAGAGAGAGAGAGAGAGGGAGAGGAAGAGGAAGAGAGGTGGAGAAAACAAGTGAAATTTTGACAAAACGAGGAAATGAGTTGTGAAACGGACGGAGACGCAGACCCCACAACCGGAAAAGCCAATTAATTTGACAGTGGCCATAAGCGAGCAGCAATCGCAGCAGCTGCAACCCAAAACGCAGCCATGCGAGAAAAAAGAAAGGCGCAGTGCCACAGACTGGAAGGAGAGAAGCAAGCCAAACAGGAACAGAAACAATAGCCGCCAGCCAGAAACCAGAAACGGGAAACGGGAAACGGGAGCAGCTACGACAATCTGCACGTCTCCGATTTTGAATGCTGGCGATGTGAAGCGAGTGGTGCTCCAATGGCAGTACATTGAACTTAAGGCTCAGGGTCGGCTCGGGTCAGGACTAAAGTCTACACACACACACACACACACACTTACACAGTGAACTATGGAGACGCCTCTGGGGGCGTAATGTGCAAATTTAAAGGTTGGGCTGCCCCAAAAGCCCAGCGTTAACTTTGCGGCCGTGCCTCATTTGATTTTGAGTGCTGCCTGAGATGGCTAAATAAATGAAATGCACAGCCTGACGAGACTCTCGAAGATGTTGGCGGATTCGTGGAGATAGCGAGTCATTTGTTGCTCCATTTCGGCTGGCGATTTGCCTAATTCGCAGCTAGGATCTTTGTTTCCATTCGCAGTTTGGTCATGTACACAATATCGTTGGATATCGATTTCGAGATTAAATTGTCGACTTTGACATCGATACCTGAAACTTAAGTATGAAATATGTATTTAGAGAGAGAGAGAGAGAGAGAGATAGAGAGAGAGAGAGAGAGAGAGAGAATGTGTGTGTGTGTGTTCCACTTAACATTATTTAAAATGTTCTTATCCTTTCTTAATTGATGCTCAGCGCTATTTTCAATGTACACATTTAAAGTTTTAATTGAGTAGAGTTTCATTTAAAGTTTGAATTAAGTTGAACTCCAAAATGGATTCAATTAAATTACATATTTTTTGGCACACATAATGCTATGAATTTATAGATAATAAAAATAATAAATCTCGCTTGGCTTTAAGCTAAATAAAATGATGAAAACCTACATCAACTTTGAAACAAGCAAACGTCAAAAGTTGATGAGAAATCGATAAAATTATTTTTAATTTAGGTTCATTCATTTTTGTTCTTTTCTAAGGGCTCTTGTGATATTCGTGATATTTTTTAATTTACCATTAACTTCAGCATAGCCAATGAATCAAATATGTTGTGATGTAAACATCAGATTGAAAAACATTAAGCTATTATCTGATTCTGTTGCACCAAATATCAATTTTCCGCTTAACTATTTTTTAAGCTCCTTTGCAGTGCACTTGCCTTTTCTCTCTCTCTCTCTCTGTCTCTCTGTCTCTCTTTGTCTCTATCTTTCTCTCGGTGTCTCTATGTCTGCGCACAATCGTTACATCGATATGTTATCCTAGATTTCCAAAACAAAAGAAGAGGCAAGGAATAACAAGCTCTTTGAAGCGAACTGCTCGGATTGTCTCTTGAATTTGTTGACTTGTTTAGTATCCCTAATTGATATTTGTTGGCAAAGGAGAGGCCATCTCCTCCTCGAGAGTGGAAATCGGATAACTTGTGCACAAGTACATATATATAGAGTATGTATTAAATTCAGTCCGCTTGGACATCCCTGAGTGGATTCTGATGCTGATGCTGAAGCTGTTTCACTTGGCTGCCATTCCATAAGACGAAACACAATCGCATTTTGGCATTAGCGATTTTGTAGCAGCAAGTTGAAGACAGCATTTGCAGTTCGTCCTTTATCCTTAGCCAGGCGCTAAACTGCAAGTTTTGGTTGAAAACTTTTAACGGATGCCATCATAAATCAACGACAACTGTTTGCAGCTTACTCCTGCTGCTGTCCTTTGTCCCGTCCTTTTTTAGTCCTTTGCATTTTGCTGTGGGTCTTTGGTTTGCCTTTGGCATTGCTTTCGCCTGTTCCATTTACAATTTATCAGTGCAAGTGCAAGTTATGCCCTCAAAGCGCGGTCGCCCCATTTAAACACAGTTTTGGGGTCAAAAATACTCATTGACGTAATGGTTCTGCCCTCCTCCGTCTTTGGCCAGCAGCGTGATGCAGGTCTTCTGACCGACTTACCAACAAGTGAAGCATTTTGCATTATGCATTCCCTTTCAAATGTTCATTTTAAATGCATTTTGAATACCAAATTTAAACAATTGACTGTCAATTTGTCAATAATGCCACAAATTATTCATCAGACATCCATGAAGCCTGCAAAGTAATTTTGATTCACAAACCATCATCATTGTTAATTGACGAAACAATTTTAAATGAGAACTGTCATATTTGGTTGTCCATTTAGCAAATGTAATTTTAAATAAACATTTTGCACTCTTACCAAAAATATATCTAAATATATCTAAAATATAACATTTAACTATCATTTATTGACATTAATCTTTGTGGGTGCCGCAAGCAAATGCTCATTAGTCACCAATGTGCTTAAAAGTTAAATAGATTAAATACACAATGTATGCTCCATTAAATATTAACGATTCGAATTTCAAATTAGTTTCAATAAGGGAAAGCAGTAATTAATTAATTTTGTTATACATTCATTAATTTATTTGCACTTTTAATTTAAAGCAAACATTAAGACTACAGGGTATTATTTGCATGGCATGCTGCTAACTGAATTTTGTTTACAGATTACAGCTAACAATCAACGGAGCTCCGTTTACGGTTCGCAGTTGACTCAGTGTCAAGTGCTGAGCGTTGGGTGTCGTCCGCAGTTCTCCGCAGTCAGATAAGTCACATTTTGTAGCTGACTTACCCGGAGGTGCTTGCCACGCCACAAAGTAGGCAACGAGCTTCTGCAATTTTCACTATCCCTTCCGTCCACCCGATGCTCCTCCTGCTGCTGCTGCTGTTGTTGACCATTGTTTGACCAGATTTGGTTTTTTGATTTTATTTTTTCGTTTTCGCTTTCGTTTTGTGTAATTAACAAAACATGAACGCATTTACCGTCAGCAGTTGGCAACTATGTGCCCTAACAATGGGTGGTGGGTGATGGTTGGTGACTGGCATTTTCTAAAATGTTGGGATTATTAATAGAGCAGCAGCAGCAGCAGCAGCAAAAAAGACTAACAATCAAATAAAATTGTTGCTGCCACATTGTAATTTTCGTAATTTTCATTATTTTTCTGCGTGGCATTTCTGTGGCATTCATACAAAAATGAGCAGTCAGCAAGCTAAGCCCTGCAGAGGAAAGGAAATGTGGCCCCTTTGGGCAACTGTTGGTCGCTCGACCCACTGTAATTCACATGCCAAAAAGCATCGGATTCGAGAGCGGACGCATTGCTAGAAAAAAATAAATACAAAATACAAAATAAAATAATAAAATGGCAGACGCCAAAACGTGCAAAGCCGACACAAGGGAAAATTGAAACAAAAAATTATATATATACATATATATAAAAAATAAAACAAGCAACGAATTCAATTATTTATTGGAAATTTTACCTTCTGACAGCTAACAGCGAAAACAGAAGCTAGCAAATAACAAGAAGCAACCGCTGGCAGGCAATAGTCGAACACGGAACACTCTTACAAAGGGTCTGCGAAGAATTTAAAATAGGTTCTGGATTCAAAATTAAAGATTACAAATTGCATATATTTTGCATCAGTTTTATACACTAAATAACCAATAAGTGTTTAGAAACAGAATATAAATTTAATTTGTAATTCGAAATGAAGTAACTTTGAGTGTCAGGCAAAATTTCTTTCTTATACAGGAATGTAATTAGGAAACTAATTCGAAACTAAACCAAATGAATCAGTTGTGGGATAAAGCTTAAATCTTAAATGCAAAATAGATACGATATCAATCCATTTATTCCAAAATTAAACAACTATTTATATGTGTATTATCACTTTAGCGTTAAAATTAATATAACATTTTTTTTACAAATATATATATAAAAAAAAAAAACTAATAACAAGAAATCGACAAAACTCCTCAGCGTGGGGAATGTGGTAAGTTAACAAGCCGGCTCCGCTCAAGCTCATAATCGAGACTACATATATGGTCGTACTTACCATGATTTATGGGACCAATAATGCTTCATTCAATATGCTGCACAGTTCGTGACAGAATTTAATACACTTGGCTAGGGTATCAAAACGACCAACAACCAACGATGAACGATGAACGATGAACGCTGGACGATGAACGGAAAATGGCAAACCAAAAACCAATAACTAAAAAAACAAAAAGCCAGAAACGAGGAACGAGGAACGAGATACTAAAATGTGCTCAAACACAAAGATTGTTAAATGTATGTAAGTAAGCAACAATGAAAATAGCAGCAACAACACAGCAATAAGAGTATCGCCAGTCGAAGCTGCAACAGACAACAACAACAACTGCAATAACATGTACTGAAACGAAGAACAGGACGAACAGGAACAAACAGGACGAAGGGAACGAAGGGGAAAACACGTCATGCAGTTGCTGTTGGGGGCGTTAAGACTTCGATGTGAATGTGAATGTGAAAGTGAATGTAAATGTGAATGTGATTGTGAATGTGAATGTGGGTGATGTCGACGAGGAGCGACGGGCAAAGCCAGCAGGTGGAATGCAGTCGAAACATATGCAGCACATTTCAAATTTCACAATTCACAATTCACAATTCACAACGCAGAATGGGCATTCAATGGGCAATTAGTGGGCGCCTCAAAACATCGATGGGCTTGAAAGCAATTCTTTTGATTCAACATTGAGGTGAAAAACTGAAATATTGCGAATTCATTTTTCGTTTTGATCGAAAGCCGACAGTTTGCCACCTAAAGCTTAAGCTTTCATGGGCTTTCCACAAATATAAGTGGTTAAATCAATGCATTATCTAGGCAAATAGTTATTTGTTTAGAAAAGCAAGAAAAAAAAACGTATCTTTCAATTTAAAAAAGAAAAATCTTGCTTCCTTTTTGATCGTTTCGCAGCACTGTTAACTGGAGCGGTGGCTCAACTTTCGTTAAGAATTCATTAAATCCACGTATCAAGATGAAATTTAATTTCAATTTTATATTTCTTTTTGAAAAATCTCTTTTCAGTCCCACTGCCCAACACTGTTAACTAATGCTGTTAACCTTTCGCTCACTCTCCCGCTCTCCCACTCTCTCTCCTAGTATCCATCTCTGCCTTGAGCTGGTGCAATTTTAACACCTCGCTGGCGACTGCTTACTTATGCACAATGTTAATTGAAAATCCGATTAAATTCCAATCGACAGTTGATCGTCTTATGTATTTTGTGTATTGAATTCGAATTACTTTTCTGAATCTACATATCAACTTTTTTACACACACACGTGCGCACACATATTTATATATACATATGTATATATTAGTAGTAACAGTGGGATTACAGTGCTGTTGGGTGGCAACGCTGGTTAACAGCAGCATAAGCATTAATGGAAGAAGCAGACTCGCAGAAGAACATTAAAAGAACAGAACCGAGTCGAGTTAAGATCTTGAATAAGTCGTCAAAGTCCCAAGTACCCAAAGCTGTAGAACTGTTGGTGTGTCGAGGAATTAAGTCAATGTTTTAAAAGGCGAACATTAAATTGTAAATCCAATATTCATATATCACTGTAATATAGTTATAACTATAAAATTAATAATATATATATATATATTATATATATTTATATACTATATACATATAGTTGTAGTTGCATCAACACATCTCATACACAGTACACAATACGCACAAATCCTTATCCATTTGTCATAATCTTTTATCAATGGAAAATGATGCAAAGCGTTTGATATGATGCCAATTTGGCGTGTGTGTGTGTGTGTGTGTTTGTAAGTGTGTGTGCTTGTGTGATTTTGTCGCATTCAGCATGTGGCCTATTGAACAGAAACTACATGCCATGTTTTTTTTTTCGCAAATCCATGGGATATTTGTAAATATTATGCAAACGTGGCTCGCACTTCTCTCTACTGTAGCTGGCTGCCACATAAGCCGCTCTGCTGCTGCTGTTGCTATTGTTGCTGCCACATTTGGGGCTCCATTGTGACTCGATGATGCTCGATGGCGCCAGCATCAGTTCACATTGTCTTTTTACATTGGCAACGGCCACAAAATTGGGTTCTCGTTGTTTGGCTGCTGCGTTGGCTGCAACTCCCTTTTATTATTATCACTATTTTTATTTTTTTATTTATATTTTTATTTATTTATTTATTTCATTTCATTCTTGCTTTTTGCGCTCCTCTTACTGTTATGGGGCTTTATACTTTCCCATATTTTATATGCACACACACCCACCCATAAAACAGATAGAAAGATACAGGTTCCGGATTGGGAGGGTGCGGTCTATGTGTACGAGTGTGTGTGTGTGTGTGTGTGTGTGTGTGTTTGTGATTGTGGCTGTGTGGAATGTATATTTACAGGTACAAATATTCACGGGAGAATTGGCCCCGTTAAATTGGCCTTTTAATTGTCTTCAATGGAGCCATGGAAATGTAATAAATCTGCTTTCATTGACAACTTTGGCTCCTGGTCTGCTTACGCCACATATATCCTTGTGCCGCATCATTTTTTATGGGACTAGGCGCTACGCTCATAATTCTTGTTTTGCCGGACAAAAAGTGTGTAAATGTTTTCTTTGATTGTAAATATTTCTGTCATTGCTTTTGGGTCGCTTCTTTTGTAAAAGGTTCTTTAAAGTTTTCGTTGGCTCGGATGTGGATTTGGGTTCAGTTTCAGTTTCATTCTCAGTCTCCGTCTGAATGTGCTTTAAGTTTAAATTTGGTGCTAGTTGACGCGTTATGGCCTGCCAGGCAAATCAGTTACGCACACACTCACACACACAACCACATGCATATACATACATACGCATAGCTCACCACCACACTTATAATCAAAATTTATTGTCCAAATTAGTGCAAATATTTCATAGTCGGGTTAGAGCGATTCAGTCAGGGGCATCATGAGGCAAGGCAAGGGGAGTGAGCGATGGGTTGTGAATTGCACGTTGCCATATGGTGGGTGGTTGGTGGTGGGTGGTGTGTGGTGGGGAGGGTAGGTCAGAGCTTGAGTTGGAATTTGGGTAGGAGATGGGGCAAACAATTTGTATGCAGCGTTGCAATTAGAAATTTCTGACATTAATAAGCAGCAATTTGTGCACATGACACCCGAAGAGGAACAGCAGGCCACAGATACTGGAAGCCAAAAAGAAGCAGGAGCAGGAGCAGATATATGAGAAGGGGGCTAAGCAGCAGAAAGCAAGCAAAGAAGCTAAGACAAAAATGTGGCAATTAGTTATTTTCTTGGCTGTTATTATGCTGCCGTACCCTGTACTCATTCAAAATGCACAGAGAGGCTATCTCGCATCCAGTTTGGCAAATCGATGTACCACGCAGAAGCAGACATCCTATTTGCAATCATTATTCATTTGAAACCGATCTTGAGACAATCAGTCAAACTAGTTCAAAATTTAAAGCTAACCAGATGAGAGCGTTTCCAATGAAAGCCACTAGATCAAGAATATCAATTATTATGATCCATCTTATTAAAATATCATTATTTATAAGACTTAAGGCTAAGCTAATTTTGTAGTTGTGAATGAAAAAAAAAATGGATCCTCAACGATATATATATATATACATATAGAAATGATTAAAGCTAACCTAGACAGAAGTCATAAGTGGGTTAGGGCTCTGTAGAGGGTAAGTCGTAGTCTGGCACTCTTTGTTATGATAGAAACTAAGTGTTCAACGGATTTCAACTCTTATTTAGTTTAAAATCTGGACCTTAATTGTGAGCCATAATGATAATCGTTGCCATGACAGCCCCAGTCAGTTGCCTCCAATTCGCCTCCTTGCGAATCTATCAATTTACAACCCGACTGCACCCTATTAGCGAAGCCTTGCATTATCCCGGTGCCGTTAAGCCGTTTCTCAGCTCCAAGTTTGCTTTTAATACTTGAATATTCTAATGCAAAACTTATGGCAGTAGCTACAACAACAACAACTACAACTACAACAACATTAGCAGTCACGGTGACAAATGAAGCCCCAGGAGTGCCAATCAGGGCTGCCGGCACCCGTCGAGCGAATAACACGGTTTAAATTCAGGAGCCAAGAATCTTGAATAAGAATACGCGTATTATTATATCATTATGTATGTATATAATAACAATTTGCATCCATATTTGATAGATAATACATCGCGTTATATAATGTGTCAGCAATTTGCTGGAAATTTGAACATCAAAGCCAAAGCAAGAAGTTTACATTTCGTTTTGACATTCGATTTCAAAGTAATTTCTTGATTTCAAAGTTATATTTGAAAAATACAAGCAATAAAACCAAATCAAATTAGTTCAAATTTCGTTTGTGGCTTGTTTGGCTTAAATTGAGACTTTGACTTTCGCTGTTATTAAATATGGTTTTTAACTGCTTACAATTTAATTTGTCACTTTTTTAAACTTACCTAAAACATCAAAAGCTATTAATTATATTGTATTGCCAATAAATTCATAATATTAGTATCGTTTAATAATATAAATCTCACATAAATTAACCACATTTTAATTTCTATATCTGCAGAAAATAATTTATTTAGCTTGAAGGCTAAACTTGCCTCCTGAAATAAATTCACGTTTGTTTACAATAAAGCAATTGTATTTAATATGGTCGATTTGTTTTTTTTAATCAAAAAAAAAACTGTTTAAAAATATATATTTTTTAATCGATGAACTGTGAGAAATATTTATAATACAAAATATATACATATATATTATATATAATATTTTAAATTGGTTCACAATAAGCATAGATTGCTGCTCCAGTAAAATATTTATGTTTGTAAACAATTATTTAATATTTTGGTTTGATTTTTTCTAAATACAAAATATAACTGTTTAATAACAAATGTTGCTATCGTTTGGCATGTTGAATATAAAACCGGGAAAGAACCGGCTCAATGAGACTCAAATGAGTCGAATTTGTTAAATAAAAGAGACAACCAATTTTTAATGCATTGTTCAAGAATCATTTGTCAGATTATGGAAAAGTATATTTAAACCGTGGAAGTGGAGGTGGAGCTGCCGCAGAGCTCGCAGTGAACAATTCCGTCTGGTATCGATTCATATACACAAATGACTATTTCCAGAGATGGGCTTTTAAGAATGCCTCCCATCTTGGCGGAGAGGCTCAACAATTTACGTTACTTTGACTCGTACAATATGTGAGCACTCGAACATTTCTATACAAAAGAACATAGGTACATGTACGATATGTATGTATCCATTTATGTATGTATTTATGTAGGTTGAATATATGTTGCGTATTCGCTTTAGGGGCAAGTCAAACGAAACGCGTCGCGGCTCCTAATCACGCGGTGGCGACGCCAATTTTATGGCCCCCCGGCTCGATAGGCGCCGCCCTGGCCAGACGTGTCAGAAACAGAAAATGGAGCCGATGCTGAGGGTGAGGCTGTGGGAGAGGCAGAGTCAGAGGCAGAGTCAGAGGCTGAGGCAGGCAAAAGCTTTCGCATTTGTTTATATGCCGCAACAGCTGCTCCCTAAAACAAAATAAACACGAACAACATAAAATGCAAAACGCCAAAGAGTGAATACCCTTTTCAAGTGTACCAAATTTTCAAATGATCTCATTTCAATTAATTGAATTATTCATTACAAAAACAATAGGGAACGTAGCAGGCGGGCTTAACTGACTGCGAAATATTATGATACCATAAGTTGTGTGTAGCCAGGAAATATTGCCCAAATAATGTCCACTAAAAAGCCGTAGATATAACTTAGTAACCCTTCTTCGAAGTTTGGCAACTTAAATTACGGAAGATATGAGCTCTTTGAGAGAAGGCGTTGTTGAAAAAAATTATAGAGAAGGTTCCTCATAATCTTTCTTCCAAATAACTGTAGCTATTAAATTTCTCGATATGGGCATTTATCGGTTTTTGGGGACGTGGTCCAACATTTTTTTTTTTTTTTGGTGTCTCTAGCTTACAAATCACCTTCAATCTTTAAAATTGTGGGAGACATATGGATTGATCGATTAACACTTTCCGAAATATCGGCATGGTCGATTATGGGCGCAGATGTAGGCGTGGCAGCACAAATTTGCTGTCGGTTCTTAAAGGCGACTACCAGTAATATATCTACAAAATTTGACGTTCCCAACTCAAAAACTGCCCAAGATATAGTTATTTAAAAGTTTTAGGGGCGGGGGGCTGTGGCATCGAAGGTGGGCGTGGCCTATGCCGATCTTTGAAGGACATCGCAAACAACCAAAACTGGTGACTGTAGCCATAAAATTGTGGGAGATATGTGGCTTTATCGAATTGTGAATATCGATTTTATCGATTTTTTAGCTCCCTAGTGGACGTAGGACTCCAATCCAAGGACTCCACTTTCAAGAATATGTTCCAAGTTTCTAGTCTCCATCTCTATGGGTGTCGAAAAAAGTTGCGTTCTTACAGACGGACAGACATCGTGACGTGAGATATATATTTCTCTAATCCTAATTTTTAGAAATAACTGGCGATTTTTTGTTTTTTTTTTTTTAAATTCAGAATTCATATGCATTTATGTGCTTAATTTGTTCAAAGATGTATTCTGCAATGCGTTACGCAACTTGTGGCAAAAGTGGAATGCTCTCTGCAAAGGGTATTTTATAAAATCCAAGAAGAAGCAAATGCCAAATTTTGGATTCGAGGCTGGCTAAACTTAGACGGTCCCTAAAATAAAAAGCAAAGTTAACAAGTTGTTGCCTTTTGTGTTACACATAAAGTATGAATACTTGAATGTGTGCGTGCGTGTGTGTGTGTGTGTGTGTACGTTTACGTTTGCACTTACTATGTATATACATTTCAATGTGGTTTTCGAGTTATGGGGCTATGTGCAGATTTCTGTTATCTCTTTGTTGCCGCGCCGGTAAATGGCCAACAAGCAAATTTGAAGCTGCTCATCTTTTTCTTTTCTTTGCCATAGCACCTAATTCGCATTTTGTCTCCTCGTTTTTTTTTTTTGTTTTTTTTTTTTTGTTGCGTATTTGGTCTTTTTATTTGGGTATTTTGTTGGCGGTCTTAATATAAATTCGTTAACGTTAACCTTTTGGCAGCTGGCTTGCGTTATCCTAAATCAACAGTGCCTGCAACAAGGACTAAGGACCAAGGAGTTGCCTTCAATTGTGCCAATTGCCTGCCGCTTGTCAGTTAATCAAAATAAAAGCCCGCCCCACAACCAAAGAATAAAAAAAAAAACAGAACAAAAAACACAGCGAAGAATGAAATTTTCAAAAAAAAAAAATAAAAATAAATAAAATGTAAAAAAAATATATAACAAAGAGTAAGCGCTGCCAGTTGAAATTCACAGGACGAAGGCTTAGGCACATGTTGTTGTTGTAGTGATTGTTGTTCTTGTTGTTGTTGTTGTTTTTGATATAGTCTGGCGCAACGCCAAAAATCTTTTGGCAACGAACACACAACGGGCTCGTGTCGGCGTTGCGTTCGTCTTCTTCTTCTTCTGAAGCTTTTTCCATTTGCTGCCTCGTTGTGTTAGTTTACCGTTAGTTTTGTTGTTCTTGATGTTTTGCATTTTGCCAGCGATTTGTGTTTTTTTTTTATTATTATTTTTGCTGTGCGTTCACCTTGTGTCCGGACTCCGGACTTTGGACCATATTTAAGTGCATCGATGGCGAAATATTTTTCAATTTTTCAACACATTTGGCTGGCAGCAGCAAAATGCTGCTCATATTTTCACAAGCTGTCAACATTTATCTTTTTGTTGTTGCTGCTGCTGCTGCTGCGTGTGCATTTCTGGCAATAATGTTGCAGTATAAGGCAGAAACAAACAGCAAACGGCAAACAAGTCTTGTGCAAGAGTGCCACACCCACACACACACACACACACACACAGAGGGAATGTAGAAGTGCAGCAGTCATTTCCTCGACTCAGTCAACATCAAACAGAAACAGAACGGCATAAAAATCAGGGCGTCGACGCTCACCGAGTTCGCTCGCCTTGTAAATGTGCAAAACACTTTGACAAAGTGCAGCTGACACATCACACTTACGTGCACAAACACACGCACACACACACACACACACACACACACACACCGACACAAGAAAACACAGGAGCGAAAAGACCCCATTACGAATTAATTTCCATAAGCTTGTAATGCAGAAAGTATGCGTTGCCTAAAGCTTTTGTATGCGCCTTACAAGCTCCGAAACGATCGAAAACTGTACGAATCCATATAGAAGATGGACTATTTTAATGCACCCAGAAACAGAACTATGTGTATTACATATATATATGTATATTCAAAATTCAGAAAGCTTACTATATATTCATTGAATGACATGATCCAGGGTAGAGAACAAGTTTGAACATAAAAATATATTTCACAATTTGCACAGCCCAATAAAAAACGCGTCTGTCAAAGCTAGATAAAGGAGATGGTAAAACATATAAGAACCCAATACATATGTATAAGAAATATATAATATACATTTGTTAATAAAGCTTTCGGGAAGACAGATTTGGAAGCGCCAGCATAGAACTCCTCATACAAAAGTATTACTACGTAATTAATTTCACTGTATGATTGCAGAATGCATTCGGTAATGATTAAGGGTCAATCAGTAGTACTACTGGGGTACATTTGTTAACGCAGTAGCGCTGCACTTAACACTGAACCTTATCCTCTATCAAACCTCCCCACCGCACCCCACACACACCGACACACTTCTTCCTCCCACCGTTCTTCGTTGAAAGTGTTGATGATTTTGAAGAGTGCGCGCGTTTTCCGCGCGATTTGATGGCGCTTTTGGCAGCGCATTTTGTGATTGGTGCACAGACCTCAGCAATTAAAGTTGTCGTTGCACAGTTTGCACGTATGCACGATGCGTGTGCGTGTGTGTGTGTCTATAGATACATTACGTGCATTTGTCCGTGTGTGTGTGTGTGTGTGTCTGGGTTTGATTTCAATTTAGTTGGGTTATTGCTTTGGTCGGCCGGCCGCAAAAAAATAATAAGCCAAATAGGCATAAAGCAGAACCATCTCCCACACTCAACACACACACTCACCCACCCTATGTCGCCAATCACATGCCTCTCCTCATTGGCAAAAAAAAGAATGGAGAAAAAAAGTGAAACCAACAACCCGAACCCCAAGCTCTAAAAATGTGAACCTTTTGCCTGCCTACACTCATAAAAAATCAGCCTACATTTTCGGAAATCGTAATACTTTTGGCGCAAATGTTTATTCAGAAAGTAAATCTCTAATGTCTCTATTTCAACATTAGTATTTTTAGACTTCGCGAACATTTTGTACATACTTTATAAGATACATGTTTCAGAATCTTATAAAGAATTTTCATAAAAATGTAAGTCTTGCATTTCTAATTTTTGAAATGCATTTCTTATTAAAAGAAAATAATTATAAGATAAGTAGAAAAAATCGTCATATTCTTGGTAAAGTTTTTGACATTTATTTTTTCCTAATATTTATTATTATTTTTTCTAAAATACTGATAAACTTTCTATTGGGGCAATTAACCAAAAAAAAAAAAAAAAAAATTCTGAGTGTAGCCTCGGTCTCGGTCACACATTGCAAGCCAATTGATGATGATGATGATGCGGAGACGCGTTAAGCGTGGGGCGGGACAGGGATAGGGGACAGGCGCAGGGACAGTGATAGGGAGAGAGGTCGTTGCCTGGGGGGAGGGGTTCCCGATAGGTGCACTGGCATGTGAAAATGCGTTCAATTGAAACTGGGTTACAGCTTAGGGGCTGGCTATGGGTTATAGGCTATATGTGCTTATGGGCTATATAGCAAATGGCGCAGATTGGGTGTTTTTCGATTTTGTGTGTGCGTTTCTCATTTTTCTTCCAATGTTTTTTTTTTTTTTTTTGGTTGATTATTCGAGCACGCCACGTTGGTAATGGCAATGGCCAAAAAGCAGCTCAAACATCATCGAGGTCAACTGATTGAAAATACATACATATGTGTGCATGTGTATGTGTGTATGTAGATGATTATGCTGATGATTTGAAGCAGGCAGGACCAAGTCCATTGGCTGTGCTGCGACTAATTGATTGCTTGACAGAACTTATCAGCGAAACAGCAAATACATATATACATATGCATATATGCACATACATATTTATATAGCTCAACTCGGACTTGTTGGTATCCGGCTAGATTTTGATTGATAATTAATTACATCTTATTACGTTGATTGATCTTAAATTTTATTTTTTGATTGATGGCAATTTATTTTATGATTGTATGTATAATTAATTTATTTAAGTTTAAACAGGCTTATAATTGATTATTGATTAAATTTAATTGCTTAATTGATTTTGAACTTAATTTATTGATTGATTGATTGATTAAGTTTAGACAAGCTTATAGTTGATGATTGATTAAATTTCTTTTAAGTAAATTCCAATAAAATTAAAGTATAAAATGACAGCATTAAGACAAACCAACTAAAATGAGAGCTTAAGTAGTGTGAATGGAGGGGAGGGAATCCAAAATTTTGTTAGGATAAAATGTGATCAGTGACATATAAACGCTGGTGCATTCAATATATGACCTAACGCCACAGGAATGGCGGGAGCGCTAAGGCAATGACATCGCGTCCGTCGTTGGACGCTGAAAGTGTAGTTATTGTGTTTTGAATGTTTACGATTGCACTATCCATTAAATCAGCTGTTTGTTAGTGATGAGTAGATTTGTGAGGTGTTGTGTTATTGTAAGTTCGCTTGGCATGGGAAGACCAATCCCTACCGAAGCAGCCCCATTAAGACAAACCAATGCGTAACGGATTACTAATTAAATTTAATTGCGTTGATTGATCTGAACTTAATTTATTGATTGATGGCATAATTGTATGTATGTATAATTGATCTATTTAAGTTCAGACAAGCTCACAATGCAAACTTGAATTTGGAAATAACCCAAACGAATTTAGTCTCTGATTTCGATTCCGATTTAGAATTTGTGGTCGGTAATCATGTGGTTCCGTTTTGACACCGTTATAAATTTCCACATACATCGTTGGTTGAAATTAAATATTTATTTCAATCATTTTGTATATATATATATAAAATATATAAATAAATAAATGGCCGAAATGCACAATTAACTTCTCCAAATTAGAATGCCCCAAGACCTTGCCAGATCATTGCATCGAGGCCAAATATGGCCACCTGCAAGGAACGTGTGCAGCGCAATTAAGACTAAGTGGCCACCATCAAAAATACTAAAGAATCGATCAAGTTGGCAACTCTACAATTGCATTTACCGTTGTATTTATTAACTGGCGCCTTAACTTCTGCCAATTGTCTAAGCAACAGCGTTGTGTACAAATCGGAATATATTAATAATTACAAATATTATTAAATTAAAACATTACTATTTTAATCACTGGGCTTTGTAATCATGCCGAAATCAAAGCACAGTTACAAGGGGGACGACTCGCACTTATTTTTGAAACCTTACGACAGGGCAGCAGACGCCAGTAAGAAGATGCATCGGATTAAAATCCAAAATATCGGAGATTCAACTCATAATGGCAATGAATTGCCGACAAATGCAACAACTGATCCGATAAATTGTGAAAATGTGCTCAAATGCTATGAGGTAAATCAGAAGCTGTCCGTTGTCTCCCTGACGAAGCAGTTCAAAGAGTTGGACCAGAAAGTACAAAATACCAATTTGACCATTGCGGACAGAAACAAGGAAAATGCACAACTACAGAAACGGTAACTAAATCCAATTACAATTTATTTATTTTGTTCCTCAATTTTTATAAATGTGTAAGAAGGGTATAGTGAATCACCCCTCACCATAAAGTATATGTATTGTCGATCAGCATCAAGACCCAAGTTTATCTATATTTTCGATACCAATAAAAGCCATAATTTTAAAGGACGAGCCTTTCAATGGATTTTCAATATACTTTGAAATATTTTTTCTTATACCCGAGTTATCGCATTGGAGCTCACTCGATTTCATCATTCTTCCTTTTTTTTTTAATTTTTATTTATTTGTTTTTATATTTCAGTTTGCAGGACATGATAGATAATAATAATAAGCTGGAGCAACAGTTAATTAAAAACAATAAAAAGTATTCCTTATTGGAAAATGGATATGATGAGAAGCATGGCTATTTTAAAGCCATTTTACACAGAACGCAAGTTGAGCTAACTGCGCAGCACAAACAAAACGAGGACTTGTTGGGCGAGGTAAGCTGTAAAACGGTTAATAGACAGAAGCCAAATTATGACCTCTTTTTTATTAATTTGTTTTGTTTCTAGTTAAAGACAGTGCGGGAGCAGCATCGTGCACTGTTGGTTCAATTCGAAACTATGGCGCAGCAGAAGGATAACCAATTGATTGATCAACAAGTAAAATATACGCAGCTGCAGGAGCAAATGATTGAAATGAAGACGACCTTTGAACAGGAGAAGCTGCAATTTATAGGGGAAAAAGAGGTATGTAACGCTTAAATGTATTGTTCGCTCAAGACTTGTAGCTAGCAATTACAATTGAAAACCCATTTAATATTTGAAAACTGTCTATTTATACAAACATGACTCAATACAAACATGATTTATTACACCATTCAGACGGCCCAATCGCAGCAGCGAGCCGAGGTATCTATGGCACTTGCTAAGCTGGACCAGAGCGTACAGCGTGAGCTTGAGCTGGTGTCGAGAGTTAATAAGCTGGAGGATTGTGAGATGCGTTACCTTGAGCTGCAACAGTTAAACCAGCAGATTTCGATTGAGGCGTCCAGCGTAACGACACGTCTAGAGTCAGAAATAGATGGGCAAAAGCTGCAAATTGAAGAGCTCCTCAAGCAAAATCAGGACTTGAAGACAAAAGAGAAGCGTCTTCAAACCGAAAACGGAGCACTTCAAGAAGTCATCGATAAGTTAAAAGACAGTAGTGTGCTCAAAGATGCCACAGCGCATAATGAGCTAAGGAAATCTGAAAGCCAACTGAGCCAAGTAAAGCAGCAATTCGAAGAGCTGCAGCAAAAGCATTTGAATACAACAAATACGTTGTCAGACGAAAAAGACGCGATGATACAGGAGTTCCAGGACGTCAAGCTACAATATGAGGTAATTGAGAATCAGCAATTATTAAAATGTCGAAATGACTAATAAATATAAATATTTTCAGCAAAAACTTGCCCGTCTGCAGGTTGAGCTCGAGCTAAAGAATGCAGACATTGTCGCAACCCAACAGCAATTTGCCGAGCTGGAAAGTAATAGCAATGTAAGTTGCTACCATGTATTATATTTTATGTACAGTTGCATTTAAATATCTTTTTTATGCAGGCCACTATTGCGAAGCTTAACTATAAAATAAGTTCTATCGGCAAACATTTTAATCAGCCAGTCGGCACGGCCAGAGTTCTAAACAGACATGAGACAGGTGATTCAACCGTGTCACAGACCGCACCCGTAACTATACCTCCCGAGGAACCACTCAGTACGGCAAATGTTGGTGAAAATTCGAATGACAGTATTATCAGTATACCTGTAAATGTAGCTAACAAACCACAAATGCTACCAAAACATCAAACAAAAACAAAAAAATGGTACGATTCTGACTTTATAACAGATTCGGATTCAAATTTGGAACCCAGACAGATTAATGTGGTACGTATCATAGTCTTATCTAAACTATATCTTGTATTCAATTGTAATCCATCGAAATTATTATTTTTTTTTAGAACAAAAGGAGTCTGATCCGTAAAGGAAATGGCAAAGCTAAACGCGAACGTTTCCCTACACAAGAATCGAACGCTTTTGATAAATTAAAGAATTCATAGACAGTATCTGGTATCTTACAAGTATTTCGATTTGAAAGCTGCATTTTATTATATACTTTACAAACATGTTTTAATTCTGTATTATTGTATGTTTATGCTAGGCGCATAATCATTCAAATAATGTTCACTCATGTAACACATATTATGTAAGGCTTTGTGAAGTTGGCTAATTTGTTTTTAGTTTTACTTCAATAATTTTACTTTGGCCTTGAAGTAGCCACATTTATCATATTATTTTCATCAGTAATATATACCTATTTCAGTTTCGTGTTATTGTATGTTTATGTCAGGTGCATAATCATTCAAATAATTATAAGTTATTTAAGTCATATTAATAATAGTCAATACCTTTGCTTTCCTTAATACGTTTATATTACAAACATATATAAACTTAACACTCTAGCTTGAAAGGACGATCAAAGCATATACGCTGTGTCCATCAACTATATACAAATATTTGAATATTTCGTTATTGTAAGCTTATGCCAGGCGCAGAAGCATTCAAGTAACTTTTGTTTACTGATGTAACTCATCTTAAGACTTTGCTAAATCTGTGCCAAGTTGGTTTCGTTTGTTCATAGTTTTAAGTTTAAAGGTGTGAAAACAATTTTTTGGCTTCGACAAAAAAAAAAAACACTTTTTTAATATTTTCACGAAATATATGAACTATTTCTTTACTACACTTTTATTTGGGTGATTATTTTTTTTTTGTGATGAGGTTATCAGTTATAGAGGTTAACTGATTGAAAACACATACATATCTGTGCATGTGTATGTGTGTATGTAGATGATTATGCTGATGATTTGAAGCAGGCAGGACCAAGTCCATTGGCTGTGCTGCGACTAATTGATTGCCTGACAGAAATTATCAGCGAAACAGGAAATACATATATACATACATACGCACATATGCACATACATACATATTTATATAGTTCACCTCGGACTTGTTCGTGCCCGGCGACACTTTGATTGATTTGTTGCGGCTGTGGTTGAAAGTATCGATCCTCGAAGGTGCCAACAATCGACCACATCGCAGTCCCCTGTTTGAATCTTAAGAAATTAGAGAGAGAGAGCCAAAATTCGAAAGAGAGTGTGAGCTCGCGCCCTAAAACGAAGTGCATAAGTGAATAGGAATTATCCGAGATGAGTCCGAAAGGGAGAAAAATGACAATTATCGGATTTAATTATAATTTTTATTTGTGTTTTGTTAATTTATTGATCATTATTTGTTAATAATTATTTATTATATCGCCTTAATTTATACTTTTCCTTCATATATTATTTTTTTGCTTAAATTCATTATTAATTCTTTATATTGGTCACCGAGAAACAACGATATATGTTATACAGAAATTGTTAAATATTTTTGTGCAGTATGTATATTTAAACCTTCTTCTATTCTAGATATAGTACCTTCGATCCTTCAAGATGCCATAACTTCGTCAAAACCCAACGCATTTCCAAAAACAAGGGCGTTTTAATCATAGTTTGGCCTCTAGATCAATCGTACATTTAATGTTAAAAACGTGATTTTGGGTCGGAACATAAGTCAAAATTATAGTCCGAAAATCGACATTATAGTGCACAAATAGACATATGGGCATAGGTCGAACCTTCAAAATGCAATAACTTCGTCAAAACCCAACGCATTTTCAAAAGCAAGGGCGTTTTAATCATAGTTTGCCATCTAGATCAATCGTACATTTAAAGTTGAAATCGCGATTTTGGGTCGGAACATAAGTCAAAATTATAGTCCGAAAATCGGCATTATAGTCCGAAAATCGGCATTATAGTCCGAAAATCGGCTAATGAGCATAGATCGAACCTTCAAAATGCCATAACTTCGTCAAAACCCAACGCATTTTCAAAAGCAAGGGCGTTTTAATCATAGTTTGGCCTCTAGATCAATCGTACATTTAATGTTAAAAACGTGATTTTGGGTCGGAACATAAGTCAAAATTATAGTCCGAAAATCGGCATTATAGTCAGAAAATCGGCTAATGAGCATAGCGAACCTTCAAAATGCCATAACTTCGTCAAAACCCAACGCATTTTCAAAAGCAAGGGCGTTTTAATCATAGTTTGGCCTTCTAGATCAGTCGTACATTTAAAGTTGAAAACTGATTTTGGGTCGGACATAGTCAAAATTATAGTCCGAAAATCGGCTTATCGGCATATGGGCATAATCAACTTCAAAATGCCATAACTTCGTCAAAACCCAACGCATTTTCAAAAGCAAGGCGTTTTAATCATAGTTTGGCCTTAGATCAATCGTACATTAAAGTTGAAACGTGATTTTGTGTCGGAACATAAGTCAAAATTAAAGTCCGAAAATCGGCATTATAGTCGAAAATCGGCATATGGCATAGGTCGAACTTTCAAAATGCCATAACTTCGTCAAAACCCAACGCATTTTCAAAAGCAAGGGCGTTTTAATCATAGTTTGGCCTCTAGATCAATCGTACATTTAAAGTTGAAAACGTGATTTTGGGTCGGAACATAAGTCAAAAATATAGTCCGAAAATCGGATTTATAGTCCGAAAATCGGCATTATAGTCAGAAAATCGGCATATGGGCACAGGTCGAACTTTCAAAATGCCATAACTTCGTCAAAACCCAACGCATTTTCAAAAGCAAGGGCGTTTTAATCATAGTTTGGCCTCTAGATCAATCGTACATTTAAAGTTGAAAACGCTGATTTTGTGTCGGAACATAAGTCAAAAATATAGTCCGAAAATCGGCATTATAGTCCGAAAATCGGAATATGGGCATAGGTCGAACCTTCAAAATGCCATAACTTCGTCAAAACCCAACGCATTTTCAAAAGCAAGGGCGTTTTAATCATAGTTTGCCTTCTAGATCAATCGTACATTTAAAGTTGAAATCGCGATTTTGGGTCGGACATAAGTCAAAATTATAGTCCGAAAATCGGCATTATAGTCAGAAAATCGGCATATGAGCATAGATCGAACCTTCAAAATGCCATAACTTCGTCAAAACCCAACGCATTTTCAAAAGCAAGGGCGTTTTAATCATAGTTTGGCCTCTAGATCAATCGTACATTTAAAGTTGAAAACGCGATTTTGGGTCGGAACATAAGTCAAAAATATAGTCCGAAAATCGGATTTAAGGTCCGAAAATCGGATTTATAGTCCGAAAATCGGCATATGGGCATAGGTCGAACCTTCAAAATGCCAGAACTTCGTCAAAACCCAACGCATTTTCAAAAGCAAGGGCGTTTTAATCATAGTTTGGCCTCTAGATCAATCGTACACTTAAAGTTGAAAACCTGATTTTGTGTCGGAACATAAGTCAAAATTATTGTCAGAAAATCGGCATATGAGCATAGATCGAACCTTCAAAATGCCATAACTTCGTCCAAACCCAACGCATTTTCAAAAGCAATGGCGTTTAAATCATAGTTTGGCCTCTAGATCAATTGTACATTTAAAGTTGAAATCGCGATTTTGGGTCGGAACATAAGTCAAAATTAAAATCCGAAAATCGGTTTATCGGAATAGGGGCATATGTATAACCTTCAAAATGCCATAACTTCTTCAAAACCCAACGCATTTTCAACAGCAAGGGCATTTTAATCATAGTTTGGCCTCTAGATCAATCGTACATTTAAAGTTGAAATCGCGATCTTGGGTCGGAACATAAGTCAAAAATATAGTCCGAAAATCGGATTTAAGGTCCGAAAATCGGATTTATAGTCCGAAAATCGGCATATGGGCATAGGTCGAACTTTCAAAATGCCAGAACTTCGTCAAAACTCAACGTATTTTCAAAAGCAAGGGCGTTTTAATCATAGTTTGGCCTCTAGATCAATCGTACACTTAAAGTTGAAAACCTGATTTTGTGTCGGAACATAAGTCAAAATTATTGTCAGAAAATCGGCATATGAGCATAGATCGAACCTTCAAAATGCCATAACTTCGTCCAAACCCAACGCATTTTCAAAAGCAATGGCGTTTAAATCATAGTTTGGCCTCTAGATCAATCGTACATTTAAAGTTGAAATCGCGATTTTGGGTCGGAACATAAGTCAAAATTAAAATCCGAAAATCGGTTTATCGGAATAGGGGCATATGTATAACCTTCAAAATGCCATAACTTCGTCAAAACCCAACGCATTTTCAAAAGCAAGGGCGTTTTAATCATAGTTTGGCCTCTAGATCAATCGTACATTTAAAGTTGAAATCGCGATTTTGGGTCGGAACATAAGTCAAAATTATAGTCCGAAAATCGGCATTATAGTCCGAAAATCGGCTATATGAGGCATAGATCGAACCTTCAAAATGCCATAACTTCGTCAAAACCCAACGCATTTTCAAAAGCAAGGGCGTTTTAATCATAGTTTGCCTTCTAGATCAATCGTACATTTAAAGTTGAAATCGCGATTTTGAGTCGGAACATAAGTCAAAATTAAAGTCCGAAAATCGGCATTATAGTCAGAAAATCGGCATATGGGCATAGGTCGAACCTTCAAAATGCCATAACTTCGTCAAAACCCAACGCATTTTCAAAAGCAATGTCGTTTTAATCATAGTTTGGCCTCTAGATCAATCGTATATTTAAAGTTGAAAACATCATTTTGGGTCGGTACATATGTCAAAATTATAGTCCGAAAATCGGCGTTATAGTCCGAAATCGGCATATGGGCATAGATCGAACCTTCAAAATGCCATAACTTCGTCAAAACCCAACGCATTTTCAAAAGCAAGGGCGTTTTAATCATAGTTGGGCTTTTAGATCAATCGTACATTTAAAGTTGAAATCGCGATTTTGAGTCGGAACATAAGTCAAAATTAAAGTCCGAAAATCGGCATTATAGTCAGAAAATCGGCATATGGGCATAGATCGAACTTTCAAAATGCCATAACTTCGTCAAAACCCAACGCATTTTCAAAAGCAAGGGCGTTTTAAATCATAGTTTGGCCTCTAGATCAATCGTACATTTAAAGTTGAAAACATGATTTTGGGTCGGTACATATGTCAAAATTATAGTCCGAAAATCGGCGTTATAGTCCGAAATCGGCATATGGGCATAGATCGAACCTTCAAAATGCCATAACTTCGTCAAAACCCAACGCATTTTCAAAAGCAAGGGCGTTTTAATCATAGTTGGGCCTCTAGATCAATCGTACATTTAAAGTTGAAATCGCGATTTTGGGTCGGAACATAAGTCAAAATTAAAGTCCGAAAATCGGTTTTTTGGAATAGGGGCATATGTATAACCTTCAAAATGCCATAAGTTCGTCAAAACCCAACGCATTTTCAAAAGCAAGGGCGTTTTACTCATAGTTTGGCGTCTAGACAAATCGTGCATTTAAAGTTGAAAATATGATTTTGGGTCGAAACACAAGTAAAAATTGTAGTCCGAAAATATGGAAGGTATTTTTGTATTTTTGAAAATTCACTTGTATTTTTGTTTACAAGTTTTGGCTGCAAGCAAAAACAAAATACTGCACAAAAATTAAGAAACGTAGAAATAAAGAGTAAAGTTTTTGTCGTATAACGGAAAGTTAAATTCAATTCTCTTAAGTTTATTAAAAAAAAATATAATGTATGAAATTCATTTTGTATATATGTATTTGTATACATATATATATATATACATTTAGAGGAAGAATAAAAAATAAATGCACAATTTACTTCTCCAAATAAGAAGACCTTGCCAGATCATTGTATTGTAAGTGGCCACCATCAAAAATACTACAGAATCGATCAAGTTGGCAACTCTACAATTGCATTTACCGTTGCATTTATTAATTGACGCCTTCATTTTCTGCCAATTGTCTAAGCAACAGCGTTGTGTACAAATCGGAATATATTAATAATTAAAAATATTAATAAATTAAAACATTACTATTTTAATCACTGGGCTTTGTAATCATGCCGAAATCAAAGCACAGTTACAAGGGGGACGACTCGCAATTATTTTTGAAACCTTACGACAAGGCAGCAGACGCCAGTAAGAAGATGAATCGGATTAAAATCCAAAATGTCGGAGATTCAGCTCAAAATGGCAATGAATTGCTGACAAATGCAACAACTGATCCGATAAATTGTGAAAATGTACTCAAATGCTATGAGATACATCAGAAGCTGTCCGTTGTCTCCCTGACGAAGCAGTTCAAAGAGTTGGACCAGAAAGTACAAAATACCAATCTGACCATTGCAGACAGAAACAAGGAAAATGCCCAACTACAGAAACGGTAACTAAATCCAATTACAATTTATCTATTTTGTTCCTCAATTTTTATAAATGTGTAAGAAGGGTATAGTGAATCATCCCTCACCATAAAGTATATGTATTGTCGATCAGCATCAAGACCCAAGTTTATCTATATTTTCGATACCAATAAAAGCCATAATTTTAAAGGACGAGCCTTTCAATGGATTTCCAATATACTTTGAAATATTTTTTCTTATACCCGAGTTATCGCATTGGAGGTTTCATCATTCTTACTTGTTTTTTTTTTTAAATTTTTATTTATTTTTTTTTTTTATATTTCAGTTTGCAGGACATGAAGAACCAAAAGAAGAACTTAAGTGCGCAGTGCAACAAGCTATTAGATAATAATAATAAGCTGGAGCAACAGTTAATTGAAAACAATAAAAAGTATTCCTTGTTGGAAAATGGATATGATGAGAAGCATGGCTATTTTAAAGCCATTTTACACAGAACGCAAGTTGAGCTAACTGCGCAGCACAAACAAAACGAGGACTTGTTGGGCGAGGTAAGCTATAAAACGGTTAATAAACAGAAGCCAAATTATGACCTCTTTTTTATTAATTTGTTTCGTTTCTAGTTAAAGACAGTGCGGGAGCAGCATCGTGCATTGTTAGTTCAATTCGAGACTATGGCGCAGCAGAAGGATAACCAATTGATTGATCAACAAGTAAAATATACGCAGCTGCAGGAGCAAATGATTGAAATGAAGACGACCTTTGAACAGGAGAAGCTGCAATTTATAGGGGAAAAAGAGGTATGTAACGCTTAAATGTATCGTGCGCTCAAGACTTGTAGCTAGCAATTACAATTGAAAACCCATTTAATATTTGAAAACTGTCTATTTATACAAACATGACTCAATACAAACATGATTTATTACACCATTCAGACGGCCCAATCGCAGCAGCGAGCCGAGGTATCTATGGCACTTGCTAAGCTGGACCAGAGCGTACAGCGTGAGCTTGAGCTGGTGTCGAGAGTTAATAAGCTGGAGGATTGTGAGATGCGTTACCTTGAGCTGCAACAGTTAAACCAGCAGATTTCGATTGAGGCGTCCAGCGTAACGACACGTCTAGAGTCAGAAATAGATGGGCAAAAGCTGCAAATTGAAGAGCTCCTCAAGCAAAATCAGGACTTGAAGACAAAAGAGAAGCGTCTTCAAACCGAAAACGGAGCACTTCAAGAAGTCATCGATAAGTTAGAAGACAGTAGTGTGCTCAAAGATGCCACAGCGCATAATGAGCTAAGGAAATCTGAAAGCCAACTGAGCCAAGTAAGGCAGCAATTCGAAGAGCTGCAGCAAAAGCATTTGAATACAACAAATACGTTGTCAGACGAAAAAGACGCGATGATACAGGAGATCCAGGAGGTCAAGCTACAATATGAGGTAATTGAAAATCAGCAATTAATAAAATGTCGAAATGACTAATAAATATAAATATTTTCAGCAAAAACTTGCCGCTCTGCAGGTTGAGCTCGAGCTAAAGAATGCAGACATTGTCGCAACCCAACAGCAATTTGCCGAGCTGGAAAGTAATAGCAATGTAAGTTGCCACAATGTATTATATTTTATGTACAGTTGCATTTAAATATCTTTTTTATGCAGGCCGCTATTGCGAAGCTTAACTATAAAATAAGTTCTATCGGCAAACATTTTAATCAGCCAGTCGGCACGGCCAGAGTTCTAAACAGACATGAGACAGGTGATTCAACCGTGTCACAGACCGCACCCGTAACTATACCTCCCGAGGAACCACTCAGTACGGCAAATGTTGGTGAAAATTCGAATGACAGTATTATTAGTATATCTGCAACTGTTGCTAACAAACCACAAATGCTTCCAAAACATCAAATAAAAACAAAAAAATGGTACGATTCTGATTTTATGACAGATTCTGATTCAAATTTGGAACCCAGACAGATTAATGAGGTACGTATCATAGTCTTATCTAAACTATATCTTATATTCAATTGTAATCCATCGAAATTATTATTTTTTAGAACAAAAGGAGTCTGATCCGTAAAGGAAATGGCAAAGCTAAACGCGAACGTTTCCCTACACAAGAATCGAACGCTTTTGATAAATTAAAGAATTCATAGACAGTATCTGGTATCTTACAAGTATTTCGATTTGAAAGCTGCATTTTATTATATACTTTACAAACATGTTTTAATTCTGTATTATTGTATGTTTATGCAAGGCGCATAATCATTCAAATAATGTTCACTCATGTAACACATATTATGTAAGTTGGCTAATTTGTTTTTAGTTTTACTTCAATAATTTTGCTTTGGCCATGAAGTAGCCACATTTATCATATTATTTTCATTAGTAATTTATACCTATTTCAGTTTCGTGTTATTGTATGTTTATGTCAGGTGCATAATCATTCAAATAATTATAAGTTATTTAAGTCATATTAATAATAGTCAATACCTTTGCTTTCCTTAATACGTTTATATTACAAACATATATTAACTTAACACTCTAGCTTGAAAGGACGATCAAAGCACATACGCTGTGTCCATCAACTATATACAAATATTTGAATATTTCGTTATTGTAAGCTTATGCCAGGCGCAGAAGCATTCAACTAACTTTTGTTTACTGATGTAACTCATCTTAAGACTTTGCTAAATCTGTGCCAAGTTGGTTTCTTTTGTTCATAGTTTTAAGTTTAAAGGTGTGAAAACAATTTTTTGGCTTCGAAAAAAAAAACACTTTTTTAATATTTTCACGAAATATATGAACTATTTCTTAACTACACTTTAAGCAATAAGCAAGAATACTATAATTAAGAATATTATAATCAAAACTATAATCAAGGATTAAATGAAAATCTTAATTAATTTGATTTGTACATTAAAATACATTAACAATAATATATAATAAATAACATGTTAAACTACTGTCTCTCTTATCATAACATTTGTATTATGCAAAGATTTTGGTCGATATACATACGTTTGTATTTACATAGTGCAACTGTAATTAATTTGATTTGTGGCATGCTACTGATAGATCTAATGATTAATGCGCAACTTGAACTTGATGGAATTGATTGATCTCAGTGCGACTGACTAAAGTATGTCAAGTATGGCTTGTGGGGGCAATTGATAGGAACGCCTCATAAAATGCTGATTCTCTCCGTTAATGTTGATTAGCATTTTACAAGCACATACAAATTACATTCGAAATTCGTTCAAGCCGAATGATTGATTTGATTCTTTTGGTCATCCCCTTTCCCGTTAGCCAACTTATCCACTTAACCATCCATCAACATCATGGACAACCCAACGCGCCCACAATTCACAATTCAATAAAGCTAAAGCCACAACAGCATTCCCAGCTCATGGTCAGCGCTCCTCACTCTCCTCCCTCAATTCGAGTTGTCCAACGTCAACGCCAACACTAGCGTCAAACAACCATTGCTAATTGTGTTATGTAGGCACAAATGCCACAATCCTTTCAGGCGCCTCGAACCGCAGCCCACAGCAACGGCAACGGCAACGGCAGCGACGACGGCAACAATAAGAGTAACTGTAACTGAATAGTTGCAACCGCATTTACGACACCAACAACAACAACCACAACAGCGTCCCATTGAAACGTTTATGGGCGACATCAACCGCCACGCCGCAAAAACTAAACAGACCCCTCTGACGCTCGGTTTAATCACAAGCAAATGCGTCCGGCCGCTATCCGAGCCGAAAGAGTAATCACCCAACCCCTCCAACCACCCCTAACGACAACGATAACAATAAACAGTACCCGTTACCCACACTGCCCCTCACATCTCTTAGCTATTGCCTCGCCCTCGCATCCATGAAAAATCCATACACATTTTAGTCCGCTATTAATTCGAAAAATATTCAAAAACCAAACAGCGAAAGTTTTGGTTTCGCCTGTTTTGCTAACAACAACAGCAGCAGCTGCTGCAAAATGTTGGGCGTACAAATATTTTGTGGTGACTGACTTTTTTTTTACTTTTCTAGGTTCCATCTCTGCATTGAAAGTAAATAGAAATAATTATCAATGCTCCGATTTCCGTGCTCAGCACAAAACAAAAAAAGAAAGACACAAAACAAAAAAAAAAAAATAGAAAAATAAATTATTTACTTACGCAACGTTTATCCAAAACCTGTGCGCGCAATAACAAAAGTAACAGTAGCTTAAGTCCTGCCCAATCCTTATTCACCTCCCTCATACAGCGCCTCTGCCCACGCCTCGGGCATTTGTTGATTTGTTCGTCCGCCCGATTGCAGTCAACGACAGAAGCAGGAGAAACAACATCAACAACAGCAGCAGCAACAACGTTGATGATTTTTGCTGTTGTTTTTGCCGTTACTACAAGTTTTTGTTGCAAGCCGCATAAAAAGCATAAGCGCGTAAATAAAGTCAACCTCATTTATTTTGAATATAAACTACATTTTTTACGACTGCCAGCAGCAAAACAGCAGCAGCAGCAGCGGCAGCGGCAGCCAGCAGCCGCAACCAAGCCAAAGTCAAAGCGCTTTGCAATAGTCAACGGCAGGAGCCGTCGCCTGATTTTGTTACTGGGGCCCATCATCATCAGCCTGGCAACCGGCCATGACAACTAAGTAATGCTGTTTGAGCTCCCACCTTACATTTCATCCTTATCATATTTTCAAATTAAACGCTTCAAGTTTCTAAACAAACTTTCGCACTACTCAAGTCGAAGTGCGCCACCTTTTGTCCATTATCTAAAGTAAGGCTGCTTGCTTTGAAACTTTAGCTGCAGAGTTGCATTTGCTGGCAGAGTGATAATTGGGCTGCCTTCATGGCAATTGATCAGATGTGTTGTATTTAATTTTGCACTTCGACTTGAAGTTTAGTTTTAATTCACAACAGAATTTATAGAAGCCATCTAGACTATAGAGAATGAGCTTGTCGACTCTGATTTTCTCACGTTCCCAGGTATTATTTGTATACCCTGTAACCAAATACTACACAGGTAATCACGGAACTGGGATCCAATTTAATTTTATTCTTTATTCCCACATTCATTATTGCATTATTTTAAGCTGATTGAGTAATATGAAGTATGTGGCTTGTGAATTATATGTATTTTAAAGTAACAGTTAAGTTTACTTATAATCAAATATTAGATTGATATTGTTTTTAATGGTACATGTTGTACTGGGTATTCACAAGTTGAATATTTCCTTAGCTTGCTTTACGTTTTTTTGCTTATTGTTTTTATTACATGATGCTGTTGTTTTTACCTGTTGTTATTGTTGTTGTGGGGCGTTTGTTATCGTCAAGCAATTTTGGTTGAGGTCTCGACATTAAACGTAAAAATGACATACAGCTTAAGCAGTGTGTGGACGGCAGCGGGGAGTGGATGGGGCGGGGGTGTGCTTGATGGTGATTTTGGTTGGGTGACACGGGGGCAACAGTTCATTGCCAGCAGTTCCTGCTTTGGTCCAAAACTCACACACACACAAATATACACACATACAATGGCCAGCAAATAAAGAGAAATGAATGCATTTGTCATGACCTCGAAACGGAAACAATTGAAAAAGCTTTCCTATCGCGCTGAGGCTCTTGCAAGCAAATGGAGTCGGAACGGGAACGAGAGCGGGGCATGCCGAACCGCAACGCGACCCCTTCACTCGCACACACACACACACACACACACACACACAAAATACACACAAAAATGTAACAGGCGTAACACAAAAATGCAACTGACATAGAAAAACGGCATTTTATGTACCCAGACTCTCACACACACACACACACACACATAATGTAAGCTCGAGTTGGTTTTAGCTTAATATCAAGTCCCTGGCCCATTCTGCTTAATTTTTTCTTATTTCCTCGCACACAATGCAGTAGCAACAAAAACAACACATTGAAAGAAAGTAGGAATAAGGGACCAAAAAAAAAAAAATAGAATAGAAGCAACTGCCAAGAAAATTCTTTTTACCATTTAAGCAAAGAAAAGTAAGTCGACTGGGCAAAGGCACAAGGCACATGGTGCTCGCTATTCCCATGGATGTGCCAACGAGTGTTGGCCAGTTGGTTAGTTGAAAGTTGGACGCTGCCACTGCCAAGGGCTTGTAAGCTGCAGCTGAGATTGAGCAGCCTGTGACTGGCAGCAGCAGGTCGACGTTGATGTTAACGGTGGTCCTTTGGCTTGGACGTTGGACGTTGCACGTTGTGTTTGGGTGCGTCAACTTCAAATTAATTGCACTTTAACTTCATTATTTTGCATGCCTGAGCATGCTGCCTGCCTTGCTGTAAGGCCTTTTGCGACATTAGGGGCGTTGCCTACTTTTCGGGGCCTGCCTGACACCATTGCGCTTGGTCAATATTTCAAACAGATTAGAGAGCAACAAAATGCGCCTTAATTGAATGCCACACGCCGTCCAAAGCTAAAGCCAAAGCCAAGCCCAAGCCCAAACCCATACCCGGATAGAACCCGACATACTAACGACCCAAGCCATGAGCATCCACCAGCTGCTTAGCACAAGACATACATATTTAATGAGCCTCGACACGTCTTGCGACAGGCAGCACATTTCCCATCAAGGAGTCGGAGTCGGAGTTGGAGTTGGAGACGGAGTCAGCATGTGGCTGTAGGTAACTGGTTTCAATTGCTTCTGCCTCCCCCTCATCTTTTGCTGTGGGGCATCGTTAACGTTTGCCGCAGTCGAAGTCGCAGTCGCAGTCACAATCGCACCTTGGCAGCGGCACGCACTCATACGCACACACACACACACACACACACATAAGCCGAAACATAAATTTCGTTAATCATTGAACTGGAAATTTAATAGCCAAGCCATATATATATATATATATATATATATATATATATTTATATATATATATATACAGACGGCATTAAGCGCCAGGCAATCTACGCACCCATTGAGCCATTTCCACAATTCCAACACTCGGCCGCATTGCAGTTAAAGTTTGGTTCGCATCCATCCACAAAGGAAGCAAAGCGCAAAAAATTCCATTGCACAGAGCACGTAGTCAGTGGGTGGTTGGTGTGGTGCTCTCCGCACGACAGGAGGTGTGAGCTGGCTGGTGGTTCACTTAAAAACTACGACAACCATAATAAGCATTTTGTTAAAAAACAAAAAAAAAATAAAAAAAAAATAAATAAATGTATTTATTTATTTTTTTTTTTTTGGGACTTTAGTGAGAAGAGTTTTGCGGCCTGGCTTGTCAATGTATTGTGCTGCTGGCCAAGCTAAAATACATAATTATATGGCTGTTGTAATAATGCGAGTTGCCACAAAGTTCAAGCAGCAAAACAAAATGCCAAAAGGCGACCCAAGGGTCACGACATGCCCCATGAAGATATACGCAAAGATCAGAGATAGCCAACCAAATGGCCGCACTTTCCTCCTTTTCTTTCATTTTCAATACCACCCAAATCCACGGCCTCATCTCAATTCGGAAATAGATTAAGCTTTAAATGCCACAATGTGTAACCGTAATAGGGTCAATAGATGGCAGGAGCAGAGCCTTAGCACCTGCCACATTAGCATTCCGCCTCTTTGTTGTTGCCGCTCGTCTCACAATGTGGTAATATATTTAAATGGCTGAGCAGCAAACAAGTTGAAAGCAATTGCCGTTAGGAATTTTACACAGCGTGGCGAACATTGATGCAAGCAACGATTTTGGAATACACACACACACACACACACACACACACTACACACACACACACACACACACACACACACACACACACACACACAAAGTGATCATTTAAATTCGTATAAGTCCACAGATGATGTAATTTTGTTCAGTTGCAACAATCACAAATTTTAATTGATAACTTTAACATGTGTATTTAATTAAATGCAATTTAATAACAGATATTTCTGCAAGTACAATAACCAAATTCAAATAATAAACAGTTATTGTTGAATTTATGGTTATAATCTAATTGGATTTATACATTATGCTATCAAATTTGCTTTTGCCAAAACAGGGCTTACAATGGCATGCTGCAACATGCAACATGCAACATTGCAACGAACGAGCAGATGATGATATATAATAAGGTATATACTACTATTCAAAAGAAATCCAAATTAATTTAATTTATTCAGTGTTATTTCATTATTGGGAAGCAACTTCGATGTTAAAGTGTAAACTTTAAGACCAATGAGAGGACTGAATTTCTGTCTTTGATATACATATATATTTCCTTGGAAATTTATATGTATATATATTTTGTTGAAGGTACCGTGTACACTGTTAATCTTGCCAGCTGCAGGTCACAGTTTTTCTTGAACTACTGTGCGGAGCTGGCGACGGACAAAGCAAGTATCACTTGGATTTGGAAGCGATTGGTCCCGATTTGGCGTTTTTTTCTCCTTTTTTCTTTTCTTTTATATATCTTTGAGTTAATTTGGAATTTATTCACTTTTCACGTACGCTCTGAATAACTGCGATGGGGAAAAAAATAAAATAAACAAGTCCAAGTGGATGGGACTTAGAGCAAATCCAATACTTTTGGCAGACAGAATAAGGAAGAATGACGATAAGCACAATTAGGGGAAATGTAATAAAAAGGACTCCACTATCTACTACTTACCTCATAAAGGATGTGGGAAAGGCTCGCCTTTTCTAAGAAATATAAAAGCATAGCCTCAGGGATAATTGATTAGTTAGTTAGACAAAGCGGGGAATAGTCTGCAACTGGTGTATGTCGCCAAGAAATACACATACATACATACATACATACATACAATACATACATACATACATACTTACATACATACATACATACATACATACATACATATATACATTCACATAAACATTCACATAAACACGACATCAGACACACCCAACATATTATTATTATGCAACCGTCAATATATCTCATATCTCAATATGAAAATATATAATATATATGGAATACGCAAATTTGTTCTTTTCAAATTTGTAATATCCTTTTTTGATTTTCATTCTAAAAGCGATTACCCCTAATTACCCCTAAAGAGAGGGTATCGAATAGCTCAGCACACTTTCCTACCACTTCTGAGTTCTTAACCCAATAATCAGCATAATCAGCTTAGAAGTCTTTGTGCAACAATTTCAGGGAAATTGTGCAGGTGACAAGAACCCTTTGCAACCAATTTACATTCATAATAGAGATGGTAATCGGACTAGCTAAAATAACTGTAAGCAATTAAAACCAAGTTAAAGCGACACAAGAATCAATTTAACATTTCATAAATAAACAGTCTACTCTGAAATTGTCGGCAAACTTTGAAAAAGAGAAAACTAGAAGCTTATGCGAAATTATTTCTAATACTTTTTATTATATTAACAACTATATTATATAATTAATAATAAATCATAATCAATTTATACATTCGCTTAATTCGTTATATAATTTTCCACTACAGCTCTATTTACTTTTCCACTTCAAAATACAAAAGTTCAACTGATAAGTATACATATTTTTACGCCTTATATACTTAAATACTAAAATATAAATATTTGTATTAATTATTATTTTATCACACTTGAAATATAAATATTTTTATTAATTATTATTTTATCACACTTGTGTGCAATTTTCATACGGTATTGTTCATAGTTTGTAAAATATTTAAGCTCTTTTGTTCAACCATTTTTATTTCGACTAAAGCTGTATGTGCATTCATATATCATTTTTAACTGAATAATGATAATCAAAAAAGTATATATCCAATTTATATAACTGCTTTTTGTTGCAACGTAAAGCTCGAAATCCTTAAAGTGGAGATTGCACTGGGCGCCGCCGTAAAGGAATATCCGTTTCAACTTAAACGCTTCCCATACGATTATTTTTATCACATCTGTGTCATGTGTCGTGTGTGGTGTGTGGTGTTGTTGGTGTTGTTGGTGTTGTTGGTGTTGTTGGTGTTGTTGCTGTTGTTGCTGTTGTCGTGTGCTGCTTATATGACCGGATCCGGACTGCAACCTGTGCTGGTGCTGGACAGCTGGTGGGCCATAAAGCGAATAGTGCTAAATCCGGCCAACAATTGCAACGCCAACTTGCCACACAGTCAAAATGGCGAGAATGCCACGGATAGAGCAGAGAGTAAAGCGAAGCAGAACAACGGACTTTTGAGCTGAGCTGCAATGGCTCTGGTTCAGCGAAATGCTGCACAAACTTTTGCAGCAGGCAAAGCCCATAAATGCCAAGCACCCATCGAGGAGCAGCTCCAGCAACTGGGGTCCATGAAAGTGGATGTGGGAGCGACAGTTGACTGGCAACTGTAGCTGTTTTTGATATGATATGATTGTTGTTGTTGTTGCTAGCTGTATTTATGTCTTATTAAACTAACCCACCAAAGTGCCCCTAAATGTGCCCCTATCAACGGCACTGCTCTTGCCATTCAGTACCGAAGCTGAAGTTGAATTTGTAGCTTTAAGTGGGTTTGGGGATAATTTAAGCGTGTCCAATGACACCAATCAATTTGCGCAATGGACAACAAATGCCAGACAAATAGAAAAATGCAACGATTGACACACACACACACACACACACACACACACACACTCTGGACAGTGAGCAAATAGTTTAAGTAAACACGCAACAACAACAATGACTGTCAAAACAAGAAACAAAGCCAACAACACTCAAAGCTACCCTCTTTGTGTGCAAAGCACTCTATATCTCCTTACACACACACACTCACACACACACATACACACACACACACTCACTCGCACACACATGTGGCCAGCCAGTTAGTTAGTTATATACAAATATCTATGGATATACATATGTACATGTGTATCTGGCTACCCAAAAGTAGCAGCCGGTTCGAGCCAGTCGGGAAGTCAAAGCAGAGTCCAGTCCACAGTCCAGTTGAGCCGAGTGAAGTGAGTCGATTGAAATGGAAATTGACAGATTGTTGGATACACTAATTGGAAAGCCTGTCCTCCACAGATAATATTCTGTCGATGGCTGACAAGAATGTCATTAGTTTTTATACTTATTAAATAAGTTACTACAATGAAATCCACATCACAAATTGTAACATTAAATAAATGTTTTCTCTGCATGCAATATTCGTTAACAAAAGTTTAGTGGGGTTTAATCCGACAAATAATACGATATAATATAAATATATATATATATACATATAAATATATATATATATATATATATATATAATATTTAAGCTTTTCGAACTATATTTTTCATTACAAAGATACTAATGAAATGCTGAATTTTACTTATAAACTGACATTTTATTGTAATAAGTAAAGTGTTGTGTGATTTTAAATTAGAATGAAAGAAATCGATTGTTTTTTATTATTATTAGATTTTTTTATCCCAGATATCAATTTATGATGATTTCCACTAGATAAGTATCATAAGCCTTCTACAGAAATCAATGTTTCATCGAGTGCATTTTTGATATAGTTCATTTTTGTTTATCTTGCAACTCATTTGTTTGCTTTTGAAGTTGTAGAGTTGATTGTGAGAGCTTACTTGAGTGGCTCATCCTGTTTCCCTTGGAATTTTGACTATATTAAAAATGATTTTTATTTTTGGTTTGTAGCTTTCTGTTCTGTTCTGCTTTCATGGCTTTTTTTACCTGTTTTGTTTTCATACAGTGTTTTATTATTGTTGATGCACTTAATGGCTGCTATGTGAATTTCAGTTGAAGTGCTGGTTTTACGGCTTCGCCCTACTTTATAGGCCAAATGCATGGAATAATTTATTTTAATAAAAAAAATCATCTAATAAAAACCACAGCCAAAAACTGAAAATTGAAATCACAAAACAAGATCTTTCACAGCGAAACTACGGCATAGAATTCCACAATGCACATGGCCCAAATAGAGATAAACAAAATCCCAACTCTGCGAGTCAAAATAACGAGTTGGAATAGTTGAATCTTCGCATAGACAACACTTAAATACCCTTACAAATTGAAATGCGATTCGAAATGTGATAAAACGATCTTGTTAAATACAAATTAATTAACTCTTTAAAGTCAGCGAATATTTGAAGCACATCTAACAAATATATAAAATAAAACCAGTACATAAATAACTTTTGGGGGCACTTACTTCCTTGCAATCACTGTTGAAACTACAACAAATGCTGAGTAAACATTTAATTTATATTATTATTCGTAAATTTCAGTTTTGAATTCCACGCGACCTTTTTAAGAAAGTGAGTTCAGTTTGTACATTTATTAGTGATTGGAACTTTTCTTAAATTTGAAAAATGATACCAATGTCAAAAGATTTGGAGTTCTGGTTTGCTTGGATCCGTAATGAATTTAACGTAAAGTGAATTGAATATTTGAATTTGAATTTAAACTTTGGGCTTCCCGAAAACTGGTGCTGGTGAAAGTGTTTTCATGAAATCGTTTCAAAATCAAAATTTGAGAAATTGAATTAAATTAATAAGAGTTGTGAGTTTGAATGGTGTGTGCTTCAATGCGTTACACATGTCGTGTTCAAATTATGAAACTTTCAACAAGGGTATATATAAACATATATACGTATATATAAACAACATAATAACAAGTACAACACACTTTCAACAAATACCAACACAAATGTATTTCGACTTTTATTTGCATACTTTTGTGTGCGCACACAGAATGATTTAAAATGATAATTTCGGCATATAAAAAATAGAATAGAAAAAATTATAATAATATAATAATAATAATAAAAAAAAGGAGGAACGAAAATTATGCAAAAGTCTGAGGAATGCCAATGCTAGGAGCAACAACAACAACAACAACCACAGACTGGATCCTATTTAGCTGCTTTGTTTCCTCGTTTTATTGCTTGCCTCTCGTAATTTCAATTAAAATTATTCTAGTCGTACAACATGCGCATGCCTTGTAAGTAGAGTGGTGGGCGTGGCCGGATGGGATGGGCTGCATTGCCAGTCTGGGCGGTAAAACGATGCCGCTTTCAAAATGTTGTTGCAGGCAAAAAAAAAAAAATAAATAAAATAAATAAAAATAAAGAAATTATCTGTGAAAGCAAGCCAACAATCAAGTGGCAAGTTTACAGTTAAGTAATACGCACTCGTCGCTTAATGGCCCGGCACTGCTTGGACCGCAATCAGCAGCAAGCTGGTGGCACGGCAACCCTAGCGCCAAACGCCAAGGCCAATGCGAAAGCGAACTCAACGATGACTCCAGGACAGTCCATCAGCGGCCGACAGACGTCGCTCTGTCCCAGAGCGCCATTACTGTAAAACTTTAACGCTGAGTTGTTAGCACCAGCAGCACCACCACCTCCACCACCACCACCACCAGCAGCAGCAGCAGCAGCAGTAGCAAACGAACTTAGGAACACAAACACGCGCACCACACACACACACCCACACACACACACGCCCACGCACATCTACTCCAAATGGAGAGGCAGGCAGCCAATCCCTTCCATTAGCTAACCCATCGTTAGTCCCTAGTCCAAGCCCAATCCCAATCCCAATCCCAGTCGCAGTCAAGCCTTATCAAAGCACTCGCAACGCAGCGGGACGAAGGCGACATTAACTTAGCGCGCCAAAGTAGAAGTTGAAGCATTGGCATCCCTGCCACACAAGCAGCACGACTCCTACGCACACAGCTTGAGTTATTTGCCTTGGGACAGACCACTTCGTCTCACTGAGAGCGGAGGAGAGCGGAGGAGAGCGCCCGCGAAAGAGAGAGAGACCAGAGAGAGAGAGAGAGTGAGCGAGCTTAAATTCTCTGCAAAAGCAGTCGCGAAGCTTTGGCTGCAAAAAGTGTTGCCTACATTTGAGCGTTTTTCACATTTTTGTTCTTTTTGAGTGCAGTTCGCCGCTTGAGTCGCGACTTGAAGTCCTTTGAGAAACTAGTCGTTTGTTGCAACTCAGCTCAGATCTATCTGTGTGTGTGTGTGTGTATGTGTGTGTGTGTGTGCATGTGCTTTCTAGCTTCTCCTAACCGGCAACTCTTCCATTTGATTTCTTTGATTCTTTTTTTAGTAGCAACTGCAGCGTTGGGCACTGGTGGCTCATTCCAAAGACCAAAAGTGGGTCAATTTACGTGCCGTCGTTGCCAATGGAACGCTGAAAGGTACTATGTGCTTGTGTTTCTGTGTGTATGTTGTTCTTGTTAAATAAACCATGCTAGGTTGCACATATATAAATACATATGTATTAATATATATTTCTGTAGTATATGTATATTTATACATAGCTATATACAGCTGCGGTCAGAGTAATAGTAGTGCTGCTTCATAAAATATATAATCTCCATTTTTTTTATTCTTATAATATTAATATAAGATATTTTTGTTATGATATTAATATTAATAATAAATAAATATGCTTTCCGAAACCTTGCTCCCCACACCAAGTTTTGGGATTATAATTGTTGAAATTGCTTAGGAAATATTTAAATTCGTCGTTGGATTAGTGCTAGAGCATTTTGCGGTCGGGCGCATCCCAATTTCTCTTAAATTGTGGCCAAGGATTCCGACACCATCTCAGACTAAAAACAAGATGCGAAAAATGCAATGATAATTTGGACGACAAATCCTACTACCATTTTAACCGGAACTGTATATAGCACAGTACGTATGTATATATGTATGTACGTATGTATGTATGCATATATGTATATGTATGTGTGCCGAGGGCGATGACACAAGGCAACTTTGATACGCATGGGAATTTAATTTGCAACCCAAGGAAATGTAAGTAATGATTGCAAACTTTAAAATTTTGATAGTGCCACCAGCGGCATTGTGACAAAAGCCAAACACAATACGTAAAATTTAGCTGCAATTCTTATCTCATATATACATATGTACATATCTTTATATATATATATATATATCTAAGCAACTGCAACTGGCAATTCTGCGTAGATATTTTCGTAAGTGCAAACGAGCAATTTGAAGTGCTTAAATATTTGATATTGGTTTTGGGCTGTCTGTCGTCGACGAAGACGAAGAAGGCATCTTTCATCTTCATGCAACGGCAGCTAACGCAACTTATGCTGTGCGCATCATTTTAATGAATTTGTCTATGTGCATCCGCATCCGCAACCGCATCCGCAACCGCATCCGCATCGTCGTCAACAGTCAATACAAGTAATAGGAGTCTTAAATTAATTTATTAGCGCCACACTTAGTTAGTAGTTATTTTAATCGGAGAGCTATGCATACATATACTGGATATTCAGTTGCAACGATAACTGCTGAAATCTGTCCATTGAATTGTTAATGGAAGCAATTGAAAATTGAACTCGGTATCAGGCGCTGGAGCTAATGCCATATCAATTAGGTAATTGTGTGTGGACATTTATTGAATTGGCAGACATTCGAGAACACTTTGGTAAGTTCGTATGGTTTTCGGGAGCATAAGTTGTTCAGTTCAGGCTCGAATGCCTGCGCACGGATTAAAGGGGCAATAAATAGGCATTAAGTGGGCAAACAACAAACCAAAGGAGGCATTTAGTTGGAACAGAAGCTGGAGCGAGAGTAGAGCTGGAGCAGTTGCCACTGGATTTGGGTGCGACCAGGCAGCAGACAGTCGACAGCTTGAAGAGCACCGCAAAGAAATGTAAGTAAGTCGCATGAAAATGTTTTTGCAATTTGTTGTGGTGGGGCTGGATGTTGATGCTGTGTCTGGTACTGGTAGTGAGGCTGGGACTGGTCTGGGACTGAACTGGGACCGAACTGGGACTGACGCTGTTGGGATGCTCAGGACGCTATGGAAGTTGAGGCTGCGGCTGCGGCTGCGGCTGAGGTTCCTGCCAAGGATAAGAGCGTGCAAAAATTGCGGCTGGCTTGAAGTGGATTGCTGCTAGACAGGCTGAAATGATGGCGTATAAAAGGCCATGAAGTGCAGAAGCAAAATCACTAACACAACCCAAAGAACAAGAAAAAGAAGCACCAGCAGATGCCAAAGACATGGCCATAGCTCAAGCACAATGAGCTAAGATGTTTGATGGTGCAGACAGTGCTCTCAGTTCTGGAGGAGTGAAAAAAGCTAGTTTGAAGCAGTAATGAAGCAAAATCCTGCTAAATTTCCAAAGGAAAAGAAGAAATTAATAAGAATGAGAATTAATAGGATATAATAGGAGATTATATACCCTTATAGACACAAGTTAACCTCACTTAATACTATTCTTTTTCTTTATCTTTTTCTTAACTTGTTAGATAGTTTTATTTATTTATGTTTGCAAACGGACGAATATAATCCAAGTAACTTTAAAGCTGATGAACATCGAAAAAAATTCGCACAATATAATCGACAAATTACAACACAAAATTATAGCACCATCTATAAGATTATACAAAAATCAGAAAAGATTGCATAAGAAAGAAAAAGAAAAATAGAACAGCTGATTTCACATCATCCACGCCAAAAAAGGCCAAAACTAACGGGAAAAATGCATCGGATTGGTATCACTGACCGTCAGCCAAGTATACCCCAAATAGATTAATAGACATTGCGAACATTTAACCAATTTCACATACATATATACATATATATATATATAAATACATATATATAAATGAGCAAAAAGCAAAAGACCAGAAAGATAATCCAATTTTTATGAAGAAAGTCTACCTTGTTCTAACGACTTGGATATTAAAGAGCCAGTCAAGTGGAACGAAAGCAGGTAAATGCGAATCTCTTTTGATAAGCCAGTAATGCTGTAAAGAGCCAGTCTTGGAAAACAATCAAAGAGGCTATTCATTCATTCGGAGAAGACAAGTGCAGCAAAATAAAATGCTCGACAACTGAAAGTAACTCGCGAGTTGCATCTCTTGGATCATACTTACACGATATTGAATAAGATTCGTTTTAAGTGAAAACATTATATAGTAATAGACTTACAGATATCCTGCAATAATGTGAGAATATCGGTCCGAGAATAATCATCTATAAAGAGAGAGAGAGAGAGAAAGCGAACAAGTCATAGAGACGTGGGAGTGAGAAAAAATTATAGATTGAATTTACTCTGTTTATTATTACGATAAAGCACCAAAAAAACTTAATATTTTATAAACACAGCTAAGAAATTGCAACCTTTATTCTGGTGAAGAGTCATTCTTCTGCCTCATAAATATACATAAAAACTTGACTTTTGTTTGCATTGCAACAATCTCAAAATGAGACTGATGAATACTGAACACTGATCGGGGCACGAATACACTTAAGTGGAACTGAGCAAAATACCCCGCCTGAATTGCGTTGCAGAAAGAATTTTCTTATTAGAAAAGTAAAAAACTTTGGCAAAAGTCATGCGAATGCCAGAGTTGTACGACGTACGGCTTAAAAATGCGCCTGGAATCAGAAGCGGACTATCTTGCGATTGCCGTGGGACACACAGAGAATGTACGAACGAGTGAGAGATGGAGCGAGAGAGAGATAGAGAGAGAGAGAAGGAAAAATAAAGTAGGAGATACTGTGAGGCTCTTTTGTATGCTATTCGCACAATTGCATGGTGAATGATATAAAACTCGCTGCTAAACATGCATGCACCACACACATCATATTCACTCTATCTTACACTTTACCGCTCCCCCTTCCCCTTCCTGCGGGTTTGGCCTCTTTTCTGTCTGGCTCTGGCTCTGGCTCTGGCTGTTGCCAACTATGTGGGGAGAAGTGTGAGCCAAGCATGTGGAACAAAACGCAAAAGTTTTTACAACTTTTGCTGTGAGTGCTGCGGAATGTTGGGCTATGTTGGGCTATGTCGGTATATGCGGTATACGTCCTGGGGAATGGGTTAATGCCAGGGCAAATGAAGCGTAAGCAGCGCAGCGCACAGACTAACAAAAACACACACATTCACACACAAAAGCAACCAATGTATGCGGGCTAAAAACAATACATTTAATTAAAGTTTAAGATGAGTTAGCACAACAAGAGAACCAGGCAACAATCAGAGCAACAGCAACAGCAACAACAACAACAACAACAACAGCAGCAGCAAACGCCAACAGCGGGTTGATAAAATTCACACTTTCAACATTTTCCACAGTTTACACAAGACTTTGTAAAAATTGTTAACGCTCTACAAAAACCACCATTTAATTTAAATTATAACCCAAACAATACTTGTGCACAAAAACTTTAACGCGTAAATTCTATCCGTCTGATTGTCTATCCTTCTCTCTCTCTCTCTCTCACTCTAGCTGCCTTTATGTGTTTCTCTGCCTCTTTGACTGGTTTTGGCCGAGTGCGCCATTTGTTGGCTTGCAATTAATATCAACGTGCCTTGCAGCAATGTCATCTTTGTATAGGAATCATTCACTCTGCACTGAGAGAACAGCTTGGAAAGGAACTTGTATTTAGTCAACCAATTTAGCGAGTTTAATGTTTGCTAATTACTGTAAATACCACTTAAGCTTATTTCGATCTCATTAATTATTTAAAGGTTTACCTTTCGTTGATAAGAAAAGCTTGTGTCGCAGTTAAGTTTAGTGAAGCTTAAGAATTCAAATTCAGATCCCTGAGAGTGATTAACTGTTATTTGCTCAACAATAATGCAATATGTAATATAAAATTTGTCATTTTATTGCACAACAAATGAGAATTTTATTATTTGTACTTTCTTTGGTTTGGTTTGGTTCTTTTGTTAACGCAAGTTGAAGTGAGTTGGCTTATAAAATAAAGGTTTACGTAATGAGATTAACATCCTTAAATGGGCAGAAGGCAATCTAAATTTGCATAAATCCCATCGATCTGCAAATTAAGATATGCAACTGACTTCAACTTATTGCAGCACAGATACCGTTGCTATCATTGGCTTCGGAGCAACTGCTTTTTCTCACTCTCCCTCTCTCTCTCTCTGTCTTTCTTTTGTATTCACATCAGCTTTTATTTTTCTCGCTGTGTGGCAACGCCGACTATTTGAAATTGTCGTGCTGCTGTTAAACAACGCTCAACGCTATCTAGTTGATGACTAAAAACTTTGGCAAAGTAGTCACGTCGAGGGCAACACCCCTTCCCCTTCCCCTTCCCTATCCACTTGCCAACGTTGTCCCAATCTGTCCCAAAGACGGGCAAAGACAACCGGTGCGTGATTGTCAAGTCATGTTTTAAATGTTGCCCAACTAAATTGGACAAACATTTTCAAAGCGCATTCGCGTTCGCATTCCAAATTAGCACATTTAGCACATCCCTCCCATTCTGCCACACCGCAATGTTTTACAAATGAGGGGCGTGGCACTAGTCATGCACAAAACATATTGAGTTCGCACATTGCCAGTCGCCAGTCGCCAGTTGCCAGTTGCCAGAGTTTGCCAGAGTTGCCAGTTGCGAGTGGATTACTTGCCACATTTGTAATTCAAAGTGCGCTTTTCTACTGGCGTCTTTTTCATTTCAATTCTCTATGCACTTTTTGGAATGGGACGCGGGAGGGGTGTTTGTATGTGTGTGTGTGCGTGGGGGGGGGGGGGAGTGTAAGTGTGGTCATGCGGCAGCTTCAAAAGCAAAATGCCATTTCCGCAAGCTGCCGGCGCGCGGCTGCTAACAATTTCAAGATGCCGTCAACGCCGTCGGAAGGAGCAGTCGAGCAGTCACTAACTGAAAAAATAATCGAGTTCTCATGTAACTATGCGCCTGTGTGTTTGTGTGTGTGTGTGTGTGTGTGTGTGTGTTTGTTTGTGGCACAACAATAAATGCTAATTTCCCTTTTGGGGCGGCAACATAAAACATTCTTAATTGAAAAACGCTGACAGAAATGGCCGCAACTGGAACGACAGTCGCTCATTCGGCCTGATGATTGACACACCTGGGTGGCCTCTTACATATGTGCCACTTTGTGTGTGTGTGTTTGTGTGTGTGAGTGTGTGTGAGTGTGTGTGCCAGCTACTTTGAGTTGAGGTGAGATGCTTTTGTTTCATTTTCGTTGTCGAGCGACTCTCACCGTCAAACGCAACACAAACACACAAAACCAGCAGACAGACAGACAGACAGACAGAAGAGCAGACAGTCGGAGCGACAAGCAAACAAACGACACACAAACTGGCAAACAAGCAAACAAAGTGACGGGAAAAACAAATGGCCAAAGTTCGCACATGGCAGCGGAAGATGTTGACGAAGTCGCGGACAAAAAAAAAAACAACAACAACAAAAACAAAAACAAAACCAAAACCCCAAGCGAGACTGGCGGGATAAGCAGTAGCGGAACGGAGCGGATCGGGTCGGGTTGGGTCGGGTCGGAGTGGAGCAGCTGTGGAGTGGAGTGGAGTGGAGTGGAGTAAAGTGAAGTGGATTGGAGGACGTGGGGTGCACATGATGGCACAATATGAATAAAATGAATAAATTGGCATATGTAATGCGTTTGCACTGGGATTCCTGGGTGGTGTTATATTTTGGGAAGGGATACCCGATGCTTGCTGCCCGCTGCTCGCTGCTTGCTGCGTGCTGTGTGCTGCTCCTAGATGATGCTTCGATACACATAGAAAGAGAGAGCCCAGAGGGGCCGGGGCCACCTGGAGATTTGCTTGAATGCGGCACTGATTATATGCCATGAGATTTTCATGGCGCGTTATCATTGAATCTGCGCCACGTGTGCTTGGCGCGAGGGGGCGGACGTCAAATTGGGTGTTGAACTGTGCGAGGAATTTCCTTGAAAGTTCAACAGGGGAATTGCCAAATGGCGGACTGCCAAATGCGAATGCGAATGCGAATCCGGCTGCGGCAAGGAATTGATGACCAGACGTTGTCTGAATGGCGGACTAAATGAGTGCACATAAATCGATAAGAACAACAATCTGTGACAAAGCGTCTGTTCATCATATTCATTGATGAAGGCCAACAGTTTTATTGAGTGCATCACATTATGTATTACAACTGGCTCGTAAATAAATACATACATATGTATATTTATATATACAACAAAACGCTGCTTAAATTTATTTTATTATGCCAAATATTGCTTGGAAAGCTGTAACAGTGTTTCTCATATTTCAAAACTTGTATATTTTTGGATTTATGGTTTCAATAAATCGTTCTTTTAATTATTTGATTGTCAAACAAATCTAGAGAATTTGTACCCACGGGCCAATAATAATGTGTTGCATGTTTTACAATAGATGCAATCATTTCTCAACTTTTCATTTATAACTTTACCTTTTGTGTTCGGGCATTTTCATTTATTTAATCGCACTTATTCGAAACAAACTTTTCATGTCCAAATTTTCCAATAGATTATGCACGAAAATTGTCTGTGCAAATAATTGACAAAGGTTGAAATGTGAAAGCATTTTGTGCTCAATGCTGGCTAAGACAGGTGTCCCTGGCCATTTGGACATGTGCAATGATTTTCAGATTGTTTGCAACTTATTTATGCATATTTTGGATTGTAATAGATGAAGTGATTAAAAAACGAAAAATCAAATTCAAATAAATGCATTTATTTACAAAAGCAAACAAATGAATTTATTTAGCAATTTGCCATATAAATCTCACTGGGGAAATTGTTGCAAACAGTTTGGCAGTTGTTATGCAGTTAAATAATGCGAGCTGGCACCACCGATGTGCTTTGGTTTTATTAGTGGTGGTGCTGGTGGTGGTGATGGTGTTAGGGTTGCTGCTGGTGTCTCTACTTTGATCCAATAAATTTGAAGCTCACAGCTCTCTTGACTGCTTTATGTGTGTAATTACAAGCTGCCTTTCTGCGGGGGGATGTTGCACTGTGGTTGTGTGAAACTGAGGCACCGATGCGAAAACCAACACACACATATATATATGTATGTATATGTATATATATGTATGTATATATATATGCACGTGCGCACTCTCACGCACTCACAAAATGCCACGGCATTAGCATAATGTGATTCTGTAAGCATCTGATTTGCAGGCAGTCAGGCATCCAGTCAGGATATAGCCAAAGGACGGTCAACTTGTTGACTTTGAGAACTACGTGGGTGGGTTGTGGTGGTGGCAGAGCATCCAGCAGCAGCAGCAGCAGCAACAGCAGCAGCATCCTGCAGCAGCATCAGGCAACGCTTCCTGCCACTTTAGCCGTAAACGCTGCAAATGAGCAAGCGTCGCTTTTGGCACCAGACCCCCCTCCATCCACGATTGACATAACCCATGCAGGCATGCTGCACGTTGCCACGCGCATTGATTTCAGCTCACACTCACACACACACACACACACACACACACACACACACACAGATGGCAGTTGCCATTAGGTTGACATCCTATGGCTGCCATTGATGATGCAGTCATTCATTTTTATCAGCGCAGATTCGTAAATGCAATAAAAACTGAAATCAACTTGCGATGCAATTTTGCATCGTGGAAGAGATTGGCGAAAGTCTCCTCAGCTGGAGGAAGAGTGATTCTGAAGGTGAGTTGCGCCATGTGAACGGTACTTGTGTTTTGGGTAGCCTAACTGGCGCCTGTAACTACACTCAGAAAATCAAAATTTTCAAAATAGGCATTAACTTAGATAAAAATCCACCGCAAATTAAAATCTAAGAAACTGAAAATGCTTTTGGTTTTCAGAAATAATTTGCAAATTTACGAACGAACAAAAAGTGTTTTAAAATTTGAAAGGATTTTTATATATATATATTTTTTTTTTCAATATTTTGTGTAATTTTGAAATTGATTTCTAACAAGTCGAAACTTTATTAAAGAAGAATACTTTCTGAAAGAAAGGAGTAAAATTGCTCTCTCGACAGACAACTGTTTTTAATATTTGAATATATAGGATGTCGTAAAATACTAATAGTATATTATAGTTAGTTATAGTATTATTATATAAAATACGTTGGAAAAAATGTCCTCAACTGAACCTTCCACGAGGGTACCGACTGGAAATATCGTCACAGTGGTCCGCAAGTTATTGATGCTAACTAAGATGTGTACCCCGAAGATTGTTCTTGGTGGACCTGTGCCAATAGTCAGCCAGTCGCTCACGGATCATATCGGATAAATGGCGACATCCAATATTAACAAGGCAGCCCACTTTTCTTCGCAACTCGATGGATTCAAATGGATCACAGTATTTAAAGACTTAATCCAAAAGAGTTCGTCTCACGCCAAAAGCCGGAAGGGAGAAGGCTTCAAAACCTGGCCAAAGCTTTTCTCCGGCAAGAGTGGTAAAGGAACCAATAAAACCTTTTCTATGCGAAGAAAGTTGAAAGAGATTCAAACCGTTTAAGTCCCAAATTGCGGGCGCAGCAACCAAAAATTGGCTATATGCAATTTTCGAGGAAGATCTCGCCTGCGAAGCCATCACATACCAGCTCAAAGGACCCAAGAGTCTATCTTCCTTCATGTTAATGACCTATGATACTGTTCATAGACCCAACCCTATCTCGGGGTCCCAATATGCCTACAGAATAGGCAGATCTACAGATACTGCTCTCCATTCAGTAATAAATATAATAGAAACATCTTTAAGCTCCAAGTATTATTTCTTCATAGCTGTCCTAGATATTGAAGGTGCTTTTAAGCTCTGCTAGATCTGAAACTTGGCACGAGTTAAGTGGAACTGATTAATCAAAGCTTGAGAATTACACAACATAACATTGAGCTATTGTTCAATATCCCGATAAACAATAGTGCTTTTCAGGTGGAAGTATTAGCCATAGAAGAAGAACTTGGTTGCCTTAAGAGGTCTAAAGTTATTCCAGGCAACGTGAACATATACATTGATAGCCAACTCGCACAGGATGATTAAGTGACACGTTATGAGCCTAATTGGGGTGCCTGGATACCAGAACTTAGAAGGCAATCGTAAAGCTGATGAGCTAGCCTGTAAATGTCCTATTTAAATAACAAACACAATAGTCAGTTAGTTGGCTCCAAGCACCTTTTAATGATTTTTGCAGAAATTATTCTGATGCTGCTATCAATTAAAAAATTGCAAGGACTCGCTACATTAAGAAGTCACTTTCTATGAAGTTTATCATAGTTGGAGAATATAGGACCGACCAGAATTGCGAAATTTGTAAATGCAACTGGTTGGAGTAACCCCTGATCTGTACTCACATGTTCACCTTAGAAAGGAAGTGAGATCCATACGGTATCACAACGGGTCAATTATGGCCTATGTGTGTCGACCTTATGCTGGGCAACCGTCTAACCTAACCTAACCTAGTTATTCATTTATCTAAATTTCAATAAAATCAACCCTGGAATTGAGAAAAGACAAACTCTCGTTTTAAGAAAGACAGAACCTTGCGTTTAGTAAATAACCTTCAGAGTTTGAAGGTTACCCTTGGCACCAACAGTTGGCCGCTTTTCGAAATTTCATAATGTTTTTTTGAATGTACTTTTCGCACCAAGGACAGCTTAAAATATATGTACTTTTTTAAGCCCAACTTTCACTTCTACTTTTTAGAAATGTTTCTTATTTCTGCAAATGTACGTTCGGCTCTGGCGACGTTTTTATACCCTTAACCCATTAAAAATGGGTAAAAAGGGTATAATGGTTTTGTGCAAATGTATGCAACAGGCAGAAGAAAGCATCTCCGACCCCATAAAGTATATATATACTTGATCAGGATCAACAGCCGAGTCGATACAGCACTGTCCGTCTGTCCGTCCGTCTATAGACTATAAGAGCTAGAGAATTCAAAATTGGAATATAAGATCTCGTGTAGCAGGCGCAGATCAAGTTTGCTTTATTTTATCGATAACTGCCTCAGTTTCTGAATTATCGATACATTTCGATTTCCGATAGCAATAAATTTAACAATTTAAGAGGCAGGGGCTTCTAATTTATTTCATTAGGATCGGAAAAGAAACACCAAAGTTATAGTCGAAAATATATTTTCATATTGATCTTCTTGCTGTCAGCAGCCGCAAGCATTTTCTGTTTGCATAAATAGGCGAGCGCATGTGTGAGAAAGAGATGGCATGATAATCGACGCTAGTGTCAATATATTTGTGTGTATTCTGCAGAGCCCCGATAAGTACTGTTTCGTGTACGTATGTATGCCTGTATGTATGTATGTATATGCTTGTGAGTAAAAAGACTCTGTAAGAGAAGACTCTGCAGAACTGAACATTTGAGTGCAAATCATTTTAAAGGGAAATAAAACTAGAATATATTTAACAACTGGGTTAAGGGTATATCATAGTCGAGCCAACTCGACTACAGCATCTTACTTGTTTTTGTTTTGTTTTTCTAAATAAAACTTTGGTACATGTTTTTTGCTGGCATTTATTGTGGTTGCGATGACACAATGTTGTTGTTGTTGTTGTTTTTGTTTTTGTTGTTGCTGTCGCTGAGATTCATTTAGCATTTAAATGCGAGCCTTGTTCAATGGCTGGCAAAATGCAGCTGCACCATAGAAAATATACATTTCCAATGCAAACGCAGCTAAAAAGCTGGCAACTGGCAACTGGCAACTGACAATTGCTAACTGGCAATTGGTAACTGGCATTTGTTAGCTGGCAACTGACAGATTGTGGCGACGAAATGTTGGAGCATTGCTAAGGTCTAGATTTGGTTTTGTTTTAACTTGGTTTACTATTTGGTTTCTTGGGAAGTTGATGGGGCAAACATTCGTTTGCCTCTGATTGCACTCGCTGTGTGGCAGCAATCTATCTCAGCTTTGTCTGTTGGATGCCACCTTCACCTGTGTTGCCTGGCATTGCATATGCATGGCTATATATCTCATTCTGGTGGCATTCAATATAGATCGCTTTGTCTGCTTGTGGCATGCTGCATAATTTACCGTTCGAGTCAATACCGTTTTCCCAACTTTAATTAAATTTGCGCTTGTGAACGTTTGGCAATACACCGAGTGGTGTCTAAGGCTTGAGGGTGGAGGTGGTGGTGGTGGTGGTTGGGTGAATTGATAGGTGGGTGTGGATATGGTGGGTTATGTGGCCACACACCATGCCGTGCACCATGAACCAAAATGATACACAAATCGCTAAAACTTTGTTGCAGCAACAGCAGATGGCTGGCAGCATTAATGAGCGGCAGGCAGCCAGCAGCCACCGGAAAGTGCCAACGCCTCAAGGCATTTATCGGTTAATTGACACCAACACAAACTGTGGGGTGCGAGATTCAGCAGCAGCTGCCCCATTTTAGTGGGCCCTTTGGGGCATAGTCGCTTTATCGCATGCAATTATCAAAATTGTTTATCACTTACCCAATTATATTGTTATCTTACCTCTGGTATGGGGTGATTCACTAATTTCAGCGATAAAAAATATTTATGTGCAACACATTCACTTGTTGTGCACCCCCTCGTACCCGTCATAATGCCACACTTGGCCAATTAAAAGACAATCTACAATTTTGCATTAATTAATTTATGGAAGCATTAATTTTACAGTTCTTAAAATGCAGTGGGTTTTTTTCTCATTTTTACTATTATTTTTTTCTCATTATTAATTCTCAGTTTTAAATTTTCCCTTTGTTTAACTAATGTCACCAGCTGTGCCTTTATTTATTTTACGTACATATTACACATATCCCTGTGTGTATGTGTGTGTGAATGTGTGTGTGTGTCTCTGCACCACTTTCATCAATCGCACCACATTCAATGCGCTTAAATTGCTCTTCAGTCGATTGCTTTGCTGCTGTTTCTCCCTATACCCTGTAACCATGTCAACAGGCGCCAGACAGTATCAACAGCTCAAAAACGAGATAGAGATTTTGAGATTATCAAATTTTTCCCTCCTATCCGCACCCCACAATTTGTGATATAACATATTTTATTCCAAAATACAATTAGCAACACATATTTTTGTACACGCTTTTGAATCTAATCTTGGCTTAATGGAAGCTTATGGTATCCACAAATCGAGTTATCTCGACCAGAAATTGTCGCTTATTTGTTGTTTTTGTGCGGTGCGGTTGGTGGTGCGGTGTTGCCGTAGTTGTCGCTGTTGGCATTGCTATTGCTATTGCTATATTGCTATTGCTATTGCTATTGCTATTGCCTTTGCCTGAATGCTTCCTGCATGGAGCTTCGTCACGTTCGATTGCACCCGCAGCTCTCATTTGGGGATCTGTGGCCACATGCGGGCAACTGGCAGCAGCATCATCACAGCACAGCATCGCATGGCCAAATCGAGGCGAACGTATGCAGCTCCATCACCGCCATCTCCTCATCATCATCATCACCAACAGCATTAGTTGGTGCTGGAAGAGCTTTGGCTGCGTCTAGTGTTGTCTTTGGCTCTACTGATTTGCTTGCACACTTAAGCGACATTTAATCAATGCTGTCAGCCATTGTATTAACCGCACGCACATGCTTTAAGCTATTTACACACACACACACACACACACACATACACAGACAGACAGAAGGAACAGAAGGAACAGAGCCAACTGTTGCACAGTGTCCTCAACAGCAGCGACTCTAAATGTACTGTGCATTTTTTTTTTATTTAATTAAATGACACTTTGATCACCATAACCTTGCTTATGCCTGCATGGGAATGTGTGTGTGTGTGTGTGTGTGTCGGTGTGTGTGTGTGCGAGAGGAGTGGAGGCTTAGTATTTGATCCAATAATCACATCACGAAATGAATGCCACACCCGCAACTCGACAACGACAACGTAACCCGTAGCGCAGACTCACGCAGGCGTAAGCAATGCAATTAATTATAAATGAAATGAAAACAAAAGCATTGCGCCAAATTGAATAATATGCACACACCCACACGCACACACACACACACACACACACACCCACACACACACAATTACTCGGGACACCATGGAAATCAGGAGACACTTTTTGTGGCATCAATTAAACTAGTTGAATACGAATGCACGGTTCTTAATACGAATTTCTGCACTTTATTTGAAAAAAAATGAAAATATGACTAAACAAATAACTGCTGAAATGGAACTATGGAAATTGGACTCATCAAAGCTTAAGTTTTTCCATTGAGGTGTACCAAATAGATCAGTACGATAAATGCATTAAAAAATGGGTTAAACTATCAAATAAGTTGAAAGCTGCTCCATGGGTGCTTAATTAATTTTATCTGTATGTTTTGGGTACTCGTTTATTATTTTTAATATTTATGGGTCATAAAAAATATATAAAATATAAATATATAAAATATATATCTTGTGCGTGAACTTATAGAGAAAATCGAAAAAAAAAAATATATATATTTTTTCTCAAATGGAAAAATATAAAGAAAAATGATACCGGAATTAAATTTGTGAGCGACGCAAAATATTATTAAAATGACGGAAATTAAAATATTGATATTTTTGTTAATAAAATTAAATCCAGATCAAAAATTATTTCTTCTGTATAAAAATAGATTTGCTTAAATCCAGCTTAAAAGTGATTTCATGCTTTGAAATTGAAAGTGGAAAACTATGTTGTGCAAAATAAACACCAAGAAAACTGATGGTAATTCACTGATAGCCTTCTTTAAAGATAAAGCCACTCTTCCAGAGTGTTCCAGACTGCTGTAGACTGACTCTCTGATCTATTCCTTTAATTTACTCAATTTTGTAATTTCAAAGAGTCATCTGTGCTACTTAAATTGAGGTGAAGCCTTTAAGTGGTATTCTGAAAATACAAAACCCCAAAAAATAAGCCAAAAATAAGACATGGCTTGGCTACATTCAACAACAACAGCTGGACACTTTGCCACATAAAGCATCAATTTGTCCCAAGGTGCCACGCGCACGCGACTTTGGCGAATGCAAAGAAGTGCTGTATGCTTTTGGGCTCTGGCTGTTCGTAAATTTACGCCCGTGTGACAGACAGATGGACAGATGGACAGACAGACAGACTAACTGTCGACTGTTGTACGGCTCTTCTGTGTTAACGGTCTGGGGCTTTTGGCCTGTACTTACTCGTACACACGTTAATGCAGACTCAGAGACCCCGTCATAATTACAGGCAGGCTATGTTTTTTTAATGAGCTACCAACCAACCTGACAACTTGTGCGTGTGGGGAGTGGCAACCCTAAACTCTTGCCACTCGACGGAGTGCTGTTGCCACTGGCAAGGTCATATAAATATATATATATACATGTATATATAAATACACTCTGCGAAACTCGATCGAAGCCACATCTTTTTTTTCCCCTTATAAAATTGAAAATAAAATGTTTACGATAGAATTTTAGATGCCGTACAATTTTTTATCCAGTCTAGTCCGTAAGATTGCAGATTAGCACTGTTTTTTGTATTTTTTTTTTGTTATTTTATTATTTTTTTTTTTTTTAATTTTAACGCCTTGTCAACTGATGATGCCTACCGACCTCATTTAATTGATAAGGATTTTAGATATCTCAAAATTTTTGTAAGCGACTTATCTGTTTCCAAGTGTAAAATATTAAATAAATATGTATACTTAATTATCCGTTTCAAAGAAAATCCAAATACTTTTACTTTACCAATGGCTTGAAAGTGACTACCATAAAAAGTATAAAAAAAACCCAATAATAATTTCAACATTAATAGTGTAAGAAGAAATACTTCGTCATATTAGCCATGCTGCATATTATAAATAGGCTTTTGATGGATGTTCTGGTTGCGCTTCAGCAGATTGTCTGGTTTGTCGACAGAATGCACCTCCCGAGCTGCCATTCTCCAGGATGGAGAAGTTGTTCTCATCATCAGCCCCGTGGACTTTGGATATAGCTGTTATTGCCATTTCTTTTTTTGGTTCCGGTACTATTTCTGCCTTTATCCTATGAAAGAGTTGTCTGAATGTGATATTTACAAAACCCGCTGCTGCATCTTGTAGAGCTCCAGTTCGTTCTGGAAATATTGCCACAGGGTCTGCCCTGCTGAACGCGCTTCATTTGATCTTTTATTTTGAAAATGGGGTGTCGATAAAAACGCTCCAGCTTTGCTCGAAACTGTTTTGTAAATTCTGAAAATTTTGGGGTTTGTAAAATCAATCGGTCAATAATAAAAAAGAAACCGCTTCTCCAAAATATGCAAGTAACAATTAGAAAATGTTTCACAAAACGTAAATTCAAGGAACAAATTTTATGAGTTTTCTTTGAATAACAACATTAAATGGGCGTGTGTCTGTTTTATGGAATGACAGACAGAAAGCCTGGCAGGGGTCGAGGCCAGGCAAGTCATTAAAGTTAGTTAACTGCCGTTAACCCGTTGTCAGCGTCAGGACTCTCATCCAGTCAAGTCAAGTGGCTCATTCTGGTGTCATAAAAGTTTTATTGCCTACTTTTTGGGGCGCGCTTTCAATAAGGCGCTTTAGTCGGCCTACCAGCATCAATTATTAAGCGTCATTAAATTATAAGTGGTGCTCGGCCAGTCTAAGCAGCGCACCACAACATTTCTACATCAACGCTCCGGTAGTTTAATTAAATTTCAACAAAAATTCGCACGTCAACCGTCGAACCGGATCTCAGTCTAGGCATTCATTAACAATGCATTGCCAGGACTCGTTGGACTCCAAGCCAGATGCTCATCGGCACTCTCTGAAAGCGCAAACATGGAGAGAAAACGTAAAAGCAAGAGAGAGAGAGAGAGAAAGAGAGAGAGAGAAAGAGGGAGAGGGCGAAAGAGTGCCACAGTCACAGCTAATTCGATTGACTCTTTAAATGCAACCAAGCGCCGCGACTCGAAAAAAAAAACAAAACTCTTTTATTTTTTATTATTATTTGTACATATATTTTTTTACTGCCACACTTGAACAAGGTTTTTTTTATGACTGAACTGTACGGAATGTCTTTTTTATTTTATTATGTAAACTTGATTGGCTAGCTTAATTGAATAAAGTATCTTGTTAAACAAAATACAATTTAAATCTTAACTTAATCAACGCAAGTGCACTTCAAGTTCGTATTTTGCTGGCCTGTTTGTTACCCAAATAATAAAATTCTGAGAGTTTGTTAAGTAACTTGTTGGCCGGGTTGAAAGCCTGAGAATAATTGAAAAGGCGCTTGACCAAAAGTCAGCCAATATCTGGCAGAGGCACATACATATATAACTGTAAAGCAAAGGCTTTTCTCTCGTCTAAATTATGAGGCAAAGTCGTTACTTATAGAATTGCATTATGTATAAAATATGTATTTTTATTTTTTGTAATTTGAACCACGTTGGACCGAAAATATTTTTGAGACAACTTTAACTTGGCAGGCTATCGACAGCTCAATAATTTCATGAACGAAAAGAGCTCGTTTTCATATAAACATTTTTCACAAATTTCGGCACGTACCAACAAATATTTCATCTTGTTAAGTTCTAGTTGAAATTGGATTTCGGGAACTACAGCACAAAGTGAAAATTACTCTAGGAAACACACACACACACACACATTTATATATATGTATATGTATAGACTCCTTTATTAATACACAAGCTGACAGCTAAGGACACTGCAAATGTAGTATTATTTATAATCGAAATATTTCATTAAATTAAGAACACTGCTTGTGGCCGCGAGGCGCTGCCATTTACACACATATATATGTATATATATATATACATGTACATATATTTATATATACAAAAAGAACACACACGCATACAAAAACACACAAATTAACATATATAATTACAATTTAATTAGCGGACATGAATTGCAGCGTCGCAGCAGCCAAAATGACCAACTGACCGACCACATTCAAGGAGCCCAACCCAAATCCAGTTTGGCGCTGGACCTGTTTTTCCAACATTTTTCCCCCTGTCGCTCTCTGTCTCTCTCTGTCGCTCTCTCTCTCTCTCTCTCTCTCTCTCTCTATCTCGTTCTCTGTTGCGTCTGGTGGCTGCTGCTGACTGCGAGTGTTGGCGCTGCTGTTGCTTCCTGCCGCACAAAAACTTTTTGCTCATCCGCTTGTTGCACGCACAAACACACGCATCCACAGCTGCTGTGAAAGCTGATCAGATAATGTGCGGCAGCCAGCAACAAGCAAAAAAATGTATTCACATACACATGTACATATGTACATACATGTACATATGTATTACATATATGTGTATACCAAAAATATGTAAAAATAAAAACAATTCGATGATATTCAAGTGAAATATGACACTCACATATATATTCGCAATTATTCGCGCTATTCATTAAAGGACTCGTTCAGCCAACGCGAAAATTTACACACGCTGTCCCATGGATTATTTCCATCAAGTTTTCCGTGCCTGCCCAGCAATAATGAATAAGGAAAACGCAACAAAAATAAAACGCGAAAAAATGAAAATGAACAAGACGAAAAAACAGCAGTAAATTGAATAAAATGCTATGTAAATTTTGCGATCTGATGCAAATGTGACATTTAAACTTACGCGAAGGCAACAAGACAATTGCCGGCATTTGGATGCGTAGGGGCACGCCTCCAATGAGTGGGTGTTGCCTCAAGAAGCTTAATTTAAATTCCCATAGAAATTGATACCAGACTTAACATGCAATCAAATTGTCCGCACGCCCCTCACACTGTTGCCACACATCACGTTCCGGCTTAATAAACTGAACAAAAAGCCCAAACGTGGAGAAACTGAAATAAAAACGACATTGCAACATTTTGCGGTTATTTCGATTCGCTTTATTTATTTCTTAATTGTGTTTGTTTTATTTCGTGTTGTTTTAATATTTATTATTCTGTGAAACTTGCACAGCAGTACCACAAAGAACCCTTGCAAAAAAAAACTCAATAATTTTTTCACACCATTTAAAATAAAAGGCAGTAAAAAAAACTAGCCGTGAAAAAAGAACAGTTAAAGTGTTTGTTGTTGCAACGTAGCTTTAAAGTGCAAGTGAATATGAATCAGTGCTGTGTTTCAGTACATCAGATACTTCTTCAATAACCACAAACATAATCGGAATAAAAAACAAACTTTCATTTAAAGTAAGATGCTGTAGTCGGGTTAGCTCGACTACGATATACCCTTAACCCAGTCGTTAAATTTATTCTAGTTTTCTTGGCAAATTTCCCTTTAAGATGATTTGCACTCAAATGCCCGAACTCAATGGCTACAAACACGTGTATATACGTACATGCATACATACACACATACACACGTACACGAAATAGTGGTTATCGGGGCTCTGCTGAATACATACAAATATATTGACGCTGGCGTCGATTATCTTGTCTTCTCTTTCTCACACATGCGCTCGCCTATTAATATGCATACAGAAAATGGTTGCGGCTGCTGATAGAAATGAGATCAATCTGAGAATATATTTTCGAATATAACTGCGATGTTTATTATCCGATCTTAATGAAATTTCGGCAATTGATCAATAATATGTATAAGCAAATTATGTATAAATAAGAAGCCTCTGCCTTTTAAATTGTGGAATTTATTGCTATCGAAAATCGAAATGTATCGATAATACAGAAACTGAGGCAGTTATCGATAAAATAAAGCAAACTTGATCTGCGTCTGATATACGAGAACTTATATTCCAAATTTTTTAAGCTCTTATAGTCACTGAGATCCGCGTGTTCATACAGACGGACAGACAGACGGACGGATGAACAGACGGACAGACGAACGGACGGACGGACGGACAGACGGACAGGGCTATATCGACTCGGCTGTTGATCCTGATCAAGAATATATATACTTTATGGGGTCGGAGATGCTTCCTTCTGCCTGTTACATACATTTGCACAAACTTATTTTTAATGTGTTCAGGGTATAACAACAAATTTTTAAATTTTATATGCATGCGCATGTGGTTTTCTTTTTCTTCTCTTCTTCTTCCTCTTTCTTCTCTCTTCCTTAAAGATGGCCTTCCCTGCGATATCTCTCCTAAAATCTATCGATCTATCGGCCGACGATAACAAATGCCAAGTATTTTCGGGCTGCCGATGATTGCATACTTTTGGTGCAATCGAAACTGAATAAATAAAAAAATAAGATTTTTCGGCTAAACATGAGCATTGAGATACTTGTCATTATTGTTTTGTAGCTTCATATAAGTTAGGAAATCAGTCAATATACAAAAATCGTACAGCAAACAGCATTAAATTTATTTTAATTTTTGTGAATACATTTTTATTTGTTTATTTTGAACATACTTAAATATATATATGAAGACAGTGGTTCTGGTGAGTATTGAATATATCAAAGCAAATCAAAACACGAATTAGGGTTGGTTCTGTTTGGCTTAACTTGAGTTGGATTAGTTAAAGACTATGTAAATCCGTAGCTTCTGTAAAGATTTTTTTCTGTTTTTGTTATCATCCTGAAAAATGATGTAATTGTTTGTGCAAAAGTATGCAAAAGGCAGAAGGAAACTTTTCTGAGCCCTTAAGGTATATATATTCTGGTAAAGAATCAACGGCCGAGTCGATATAGCCATGTCCGTTTGTCCTGAACCCGGATCTGAGACACTATAAGAGCTTGAGAAATTGTCTTCAACAGCATATAAAGTGAGGAGGGGCAGGTGCCAGTTGGGGATACTGATGGCGGTAAGAATAGCCAAATTAAATATTTGCATGGATTTGTGCAATTTGTTTATCTAGACACTCACTTATTGTGCTCATAATGTTATTTTGAATTTGACAAAACAAACAAAGAACTCTGTTTATTTTTATCGGGAACGGAATTGATCTTTGGGATTTAATGTACATATTCCATGTGGTGTTCACCTCAGCAGAGTTACAAATTAAATTCATTTATGTTTACCATCTACCATTATTTGATCACTTTTTTCTCAGTTATTGCAAGAAAACAAAATTGAAAAATAATTCCAAGTCGCATCTTTCTTATATAACGAATTTGGATCTCGTATCTTTTAACACTTTGGTTTGGCAATTGCGAAATACAGCTGAAGTCGTGTAAGTAATTAGTTTAATTTAAATGTTTAAATGTTAGCACTGACTTGCTTCTATAATATATATTATCGAATTCTAGTGGATAGTGAGCAAATACCCATAAATAGTCGTAAGTAAGCAGACTCGTAAAAAACCCACACCATTTCTGATCTCTCTTTTTTATACTATTATACCAAAATGGTATAATAGTATATTGGTTTTGTGCAATGTCCGTCATGCTGTCTGTCCGTCTGTCCGTCTGTCCGTCTGTCCGTCTGTCCGTCTGTATGAACGCGCGTTCCTCCGACACCCTTTGAGATAGAGACTTGAAACTTGGAACGTATACTGGAAAGTACCCTCAAAAGTTAAAGTGTCTTGGGTTTGGACCTACGTCCACCAGGGAGCTAGAAAACCGCGAAAATCGATTTTAGCAAATCGATAAATCCACATATCTCTCACAATTTAATGAATATAGTCACCAATTTTGGTTGGTAGGTTGCTGGCGAGGTCCTTGAAAGTTTGACATGTGCCACGCCCACCTCCGACGCCCCCATCACCCCCGACCCTAAAATTTTCAAATGGCTATATCTTCCGCAGTTTTTGAGTAGGGAACGTCAAATTTGGTAGGTATATTACTGGTAGTCGCCTTTAAGAACCGATAACAAATTTGTGGTGCCACGCCCACACCTGCGCCTATAATCGAGAATTCCGATATTAAATCGATAACTCCGTATATCTCCGAACATTTTAAAGATAGAGTGACCAAACTTGGAAGGTAATTTGCTGGTAACCTCCTCCAAAGATTGGCATACCAATTTTTTGACCACGCCCACATCCACCGCCCCCAGGAACTTCGTCCCTAGAAATTTAAAATGCGCATATCTGCCGTAATTTGCAAGCTAGAGTCGCAAAATTTTTCAGGTATGTTACTGGTAACTCCCCCAAAGATCGATAAAAAAAATTGGATGGCTACGCCCACTCCACCTATCTGAACCGAAACACCTGTTGGTGTAAATCGATAAACCCATATATCTCACGCTATTTGAAAACTTTAAACACCAAATTTTAAAGGTATATTGCTAGTAACACCCTTCATAAATGTGGAAAAAAAATTTTGGACCACGCCCACTTCCGCCCACAAAAAACGATAAATGCCTGTATCTCCCGCAATTTAAGTTAGTTAATTAAATAAATATAATTAATATAAATGAAATAAATAGTAAAGCGCTATTTTCTTAAAAATGTGTTAGTTATACAAATACATTCCTTATTTTTTCATGTAATGCATTTATGAATGCATTTATAATCAAATTCACATGCACTTTGCACTTGCAAATAAAGTTGCCAGTAAAAGTGAACTTTGTGACGCAAGTCCAGCGTTGCCATTACATGCCAATTTCTAAAAATGTAATGTAACATAATACTTAACATATGTTGTTAATTTTGGATTAATGCAATTTGGTCACTCTTAATCAAGCGATTTTACCAAACGCGTCAAATTGTTAATTGATTGCATTTTGGGGGTTACTGAGAATTTTTTACGTTATAACATAAAATCAAAAAGTGTGGCAGGTTATTCTTCTTGGCGGGCAACCTTTTTCGGAGCGAGCGAGGACTTAAAACACATAAAAGAGTGTGGAATACAATTTGACGTAAGTGTGTAAATAATTTATATGTTATATGTACTAATTATTTTCTGTTATGTTTGTGGGTGGCAAACAGCAGGTCCACCGGCACTTCATTTATTTTGTTGTGTTCATAAATCTAAACATTGCAAATCAGCACGGCAACGGCGCCGCCTGCGACCCAATCACCAGACGCTAGTTGTCTATCACACCGTGGGATTCATGCAGGGATTCGGATAAGAATCGCCGGTGGATACACACCTACGCAGCAACTCATCACAGACACCTACACCTCACACAGACGCATATGCTGCGGCACAAGAAATCCACTATTTTTCTTCTCCGGTGGAGACGCGCATGCACAACACATCTGTATGATCACGCCGGTGAGTGCGTTCCAATAAGGAACCAGTGACACAACGCCCCCCTACAATAAAAGCCATCCGCTACGCAGTTCAATCGAATTCAAAGATTGAATTAAACTGCGTAATATATATAATATAATATAATATAATAATATATAAATACAGCACATATATATTGAAAATATTGAGGACATCCTCCAAAAATTGAGTCGATTCCAATAAGAAACTATATGTACTTCGGAATCTGATTCACCAAATAATAAATTTTTGTAAGCAAAAACCAATTCGGCGCCTAAGGCGAAGTACTTCTGCACATCTAGCCAACACCTATATAGTAATTAAGTAAATGTTTATTTATGTTTATTTTCCTTTCTAAATACCCATTCCGTAATTTTGGGGGATTTTAACTTATGCCTGCGAGCTCCCTCTGCTTCTTGTAGAAAAATTTACAATTTTTTAACTTCGCAAAATTATTATTCCCTTATCGATTTAAATACTTCAACTACTAAATCAAATACTCATATTGACTGGGCATTTTTGAATATAACTGATGCAAGTTACAGCGCGCGCACTTATCAAACTGTATATAGTCACCATAGCGGGATCTCTATAAGTCTTGACAGTGATCTAATTGTAGACTAAATTTTCTTTTTTAATATTTTTCTGCCATTGTGTGTGATATTATATTTATTTATATACTTTGTTAATTGAATTATTGAATTTTTCCAAAAAACATATATTATAAACTAATTTATTTATTTTTAATATTTATGTATTTACATTTTTAAAATTTAATAAAATTTATTTAAAACTTTAAATGAACTTGGATTTAATTTATTTTTTACGCAAAAAGTACGGTACCAAACTTGGGGAACTAGGAAATCACTTTCTGTTCAGCAATTTCAAGTCGACTCGAAGAATCTGCTAACTAATGTAGAACCCCATTAAAATTTTGATGGCCTCCTCGCGGTGTTCCCTGGACACCGATTAAATTTATTAAATCGGTAGCAAATTTGAGCGTCGAAATTAACTTAACATATAAACAGAAGATAAAAGAAGTTTAGTTGTTATAAAAATTGAAATTAATTTATATAATGGTATAATAGTATTTCGCTGTCGGTTACGTCCGACTGCAACGTTCTATCTTGTTATTAGCAGACAAATTCTAAATCGTATTGTGGACTACTTGTTACTTTCTTGCTTTATCCAATTCCAGAAATATGAGCAACAAAGGGCAAAGGGCTATTAATGTTGTTGTCACACGCAACACCAAGATTCAGTTTTCGAAAGACAACATCCTCAATTGGATCAACTGCACCTTGGGCAGCGACTTTCAGCGCATTAATGATCTCTGCACCGGAGCTGCCTATTGCAATTTGCTGGACGCATTGTTTCCGAATGTTATTCGGATGAGAAAAGTTAAGTTCATGTGCAATCAGCAATCGGACTACATCGCGAACTTTAAGCTGTTGCAGCAAGGCTTCAACATGTTGCAAGTCAATGCGCAATTTGAAATACTGGGGCTGATCAAGGGAAACTATCAGGACAACTATGAATTTGCCAATTGGTTCAAAACATTTTACGAGCGCAATTCCAAATCGCTTCGTAAGGATTACTGTGCGAAACTAGCGCGTAATTATCAGGAAATTGGAATTGGCGATCCCAAATTGAATCACCCTGTGCCGCAATGGCAATAGGATGAGCGGAAATGTGTAACTTCATCGACACAAAGGCCGACTTCGTCAATCGGTGTCGAGAAGAAGCCGAAAGTCAGAATTGTGTCGCAAGTAAAAAAGGATCCGCAGAAGATAATAAAATCAATTGGAACAAAGCTCTGGCAATACTTTCGACAAAACAGTTACGATCAATAATCCAAAATAAATACCTCAAATTAACTGTATTAGCTAAACAAAATCAAAAAACCAATAATAAAAAGAGTCTCAAACTCCAAGCTAAATTAATATTGTCTGCTGTTTCCCTTTAATTTCTATATATATTTGTGTAGGACTGGTTATGTCCAGTTTAGTATTAATATGATAGTTATATTATATATTATAAAATATGAGTATTCGACTTTATAAAGCAACGACTTATTTCCTCGATGCACCTACATTGACCATCTGTTAACCCTCGTTGCCACCTAACAGCACTAGTGTGCATCTAGATACAATATTCGCTTAAAATGAAGATAAAACAAGTATGAATGCTGTAGTCGATTTAGCTCGACTACGATATACCCTTGTTAAATATATTGTTAAATATATTCTAGTTTAATTGGCAAATTTCTCTTTAGGATGATTTGCACTCAAATGTTCGGCAAGTGCATTTCTTACAGAGTATTTTTACTCACAACCCCGAACTGACCCGAACTGGCTGGCTACAAACACGTTCATATACATACATACATACTGGCATACATACGTACACGAAATAGTAGTTATTGGGGCTCTGCAGAATACACACAAATCCAAATGTATATTGACGCCAGTGTCGATTATCATGCCATCTCTTTCTCACACATGCGCTCGTCTATTTATGCGTACAGAAAATGCTTGCGTCCGCTGACAGATCAATATGAAAATATTTTTTCGACTATAACTTTGATGTTTCTTATCCCATCTTAATGAAATTTTGGCAATTGATCAATAATATGTATAAATAAGAAGCCTCTGCCTCTTGAATTGTGGAATTTATTGCTATAGGAAATCGAAATGTATCGATAATTCAGAAACTGAGGCAGTTATCGATAAAATAAAGCAAACTTGATCTGCGCCTGGTACACGAGATCTTATATTCCAAATTTTAATTCTCTAGCTCTTATAGTTTCTGAGATCCGCGTGTTCATACAGACGGACGGACGGACAGACGGACGGACAGACGGACGGACAGACGGACATGGCTATATCGACTAGGCTGTTGATCCTGATCAAGAATATATATACTTTATGGGGTCGGAGATGTTTCCTTCTGCCTGTTACATACATTTGCACAAAACCATTATACCCTTTTTACCCATTTTTAATGGGTTAAGGGTATTAAAAGTTGTGCAGTTGCCAGCCTGCTCATCCAGGCAATAACTTAAAGATTTAAGTCGTTAGACGTATCTTAATTTATCTTATAATAAATAACGAGGGCTCACTTCGGATTAAGAGTTCATTAAGCGTGCCTCTAACTTGGCTCAGACGTCAGCCAGCCAGCCTCATCCTCGTGTCTGTTCTGCCCAAATCCGTCGATATGTCGCTTAATTGAATATGGTTATTGTTTGGATTAATGCAAATTCGAGTGCTCTTCATTTTGGCATTACCAATTGTGGTATTAAATTTAAGGAGCCGATTTGGCACTTTGCCTCTGAGCGCGTAAAAATATTAATTTTCTCATATTGCGAGCGTTATTATTATTTGCCTTTCGCATCGTTTAATTCCGTTTGGTTCGATTTTATTTGACTCGCATTCCGTTTCGCTCCATTTTATCAACACTGCTTACTGCTTTTTTATTAAAGTACACACACGCACACATGCACAGGCGCCTTAAAAAAAATAAATAATATATATAAAAGAGGCCAAAAGACGAGGATGCAGTCAGACAGATATGATGGGTGCTGGAAAGTGGCGGTAAACAACAAAAAATTCGCTTTACCAGCAATTTTTGTACTTGTTTTTCTCTGTATGTGTGTGTGTGTGTGTGCGTGCGTGTGAGTGTGTGTGTGAGTGTGTGCGAGTGTGTGTATATATGTTTTGATGGGTGTGTTCGAATGTTCGTTTGACACAGTGTCAAAAAATACCGTAATATTTGTCATAAAACTTTATGATGCACAAAATTAGTTTTACAGCACTGGAAAAAAGCCACTCGAACGACGCTTTGTCAAAGGACGCACGCCTCGGCAATGGACACCAATCGATTTGGCAGCCAACACTTCTGGCCCGGCTTCGGATGCGACCTTAGCATTACTCCAGTAGCAGTATCTATTATGCAATGCTTGCGGCGTTGCAAGTAATTTATTTATTTAGACATTTTTCGCCATTTAAGCCCGTAATTGCTTTAGCATGGCTAATATATATATTTATATATTTGATTCTTTTAAAATGTATTTATTTTTAAATATGGATACTGATTAATAATACGCGGGCAATGTGCAGGGAGCATCGAATTATGAAAGCGGGTTGCGGGCAACCAGCATTTAATTTATGAAAAACATATATATGCAAATAAATTGGCATTGTTGAAATATATTTTTGTATACCCTTGCAGCGGGTACATTCATTTTGTGGGGAGGTTTGTAGCGCATCCGAAGCTTGACTGGAAATCATCAGCATCGGAGCAACTATGCCTTATAATTATTTCTATAATGCATCAGTCGTAGCTCACAGCGGTATATTAATTATATATTATATTATTATTATAGAGCACTAACGGTATAATATTAACTCTAAACTGACAAATAAGTTCACCACCCATTCGCATCAATGACTAGAAAATATACAATGTAAAGTCTAATAAATATTAAGTTAATGATTTATATCGAAAACCTAACATTGAAGATGGTAAATTTAAAATACAATTATTTACTATGAAGTTAGTTAGTGTTAGAATTATTATTGCATACCGCAATCTTTTCGAAATCATTCAATTGAGGTATGCCAGTTAGTTTAAATTATAATCGGAACAATTTATAGCGAAATTTAAAAATAAAATATCAATTTTTTCTTGCTTTAATGCAATTAATTTATGTTTAAGCACAAAATAAAAAATAGTTGTGCCAACAAGGACATAGGACATAAAAAAATCAAAAGGACAAGGCTAATTGCATATTATTTATGCACAGAAATAAATATATAAAAAATATGTATATAAACATATATATTCGATATATAATTTAAGAAAGAGAATAGTACAGTGAAGCTTAATAAGGCGTCTATAAACTTAAAAAAAACTTAAAGTGAAAATATATCTGTAAAAATGAAAATAATAAGAAAAGTAAGAAACTTCAACTTGGCTTTGGATTTTGACACAAGAATGTATTCTTTATTTTGGAGTGATTATTTTCTTGTCTGCAGGCTGATGGCACATTTTAACCTAGTAATTTATTATTCCAATCACTATAGGGTAACTCATAGTCGACCAGTTTCATTAAGACCGTTCCCACTTGGTTTTGCGAGTGTTTTTTTTACCCACATTCGAGTTATTTTTGATTTGTGCGTATTGTTCGCTGTTACTGAAGGGTTTATTTTGTTTGAGTGTAGAGAATTATTTCAATGAATACCATTCATTATCAATTTAATTTCACTTATTATATTTTTGTGTTTTTAACATTATTTATATGACATGTATGAAATATATACTTCTTATTTTTCTTATATGCAAATATGCAAAGTTATTTTAATTGTATATATTCGTATATACATATGTACATATAATGGGCTGCCTCTTCAAATTTATTGCAACATTTTACGTACGTCGTGCAACATTTTGCATACAATATTTGTAGAGCATGCTACCATGTTCCACTTGTCTTTTAGCTGGGATTCCCATAATGATGCGGCTTGGTTATCTACAACATTTGCAGTTTAGAACTATTCCGCTAAAAAAATAATGACATTGCATTTGACATCCATAAATTATTTACGGGTGGATATCTTGAACACAGTCCTTTTAAGTAGTTAATTTTCATACTCTTTCAGCCGATAGTTAAATCTTAAATTATTCATCTTTATTAATGCATTTCGCACCATGTGTGAATATTCCTGTGTAAATATTCCTAATCTCCTCCAATTGTGAGGAGTGGAGTCTTAATAAAGTTTCACCACATGTTTCCATATCAATGACATAGTTATTTATAAATATTTAAATGCATTTGAGTGTACTAAACTCTGCTCACCGAAATTGTTCATCATTTGTTCAAATGGCCTGAGGCTTGAAGTTGTTGATAACAGAGCAAAACCATATCAGTTTTAGCCAGAAATACAAACAGAAAATCATCCAAGCGGCTATATTTGCCACTCAGCTGTATGAATTGGCCAAGATAACGCCAAAGACAAAATTGTTCAAGTGGATGCTTCATCACCTTTCGGGTTAGCAGCGACTTCACCAGATGTGTGGTAGACCTATGCATGTTTAACTGTTGTTTTGCTCAGCCCCTTTTGACGCCCCCTTTTTACATGGCACATAACGACAAATCATTGCCCGGAATCGACAGAAAGACTGCGACTGGGATTTGGATTGGTTTTGGGCGATGAAATTTTGCCTCCAACTCATATCGAGGGAATCGTTGCCCATTGAAATTAAAGGCTCTTCGAGTAGCACAGCTACTCACACATTTGACAAAGACATCAGGCAACCGGAATGACGAATGCGAATGGGATTTTGTACGCGAATGTGAATGTGAATGTGAATGGAAATAGGGATTTGGAATGGGATTGGGATTGGGAGTGGGAATGGGAATGCGAATGGGAATGTGAATGGAACTTAGCAGTTATTCCATTCCATAGTCTGTCAATACACAAATTTATGCAAGCTGTTGTCGCTGTCGCTGCCACAACAGGCCAATCCTGCCACACCCCAGTAGCAAGCACATGCGGCACCCAGTTCGTTTTTTCTTTTCACTTGTTTCATTTATCTTTCTTACACTCTCGCAAAAGGTTGTATAATTTGCTTGCCACACAAGCAATGCTCAAATAACTTATTATTAACAACTTATTTATTTATAAGTACAAAAATTAAATACTCCAAAGCAGTGGCAGTAATAAAATTATATTGATGCAGCATGAATTATTATTTCAATACTATTATTATTATTAATAATATATTTTCAAAATTATGCAATGAAAGAAATAACCTAGGAATCTAATAATCTATTTTATAACAGCGAAATCTATTTAAGACCACTCTTTACCTCAATTGGAATAAGTTCTTAAGTTTATTGACTACTGATTATTCACAGTATTCCACTGGAAGCAACAAATTTGTTATAAACAAGTAGTAAAGTAAATTGTAGGGAAATTTCATCTTCGACAACCCCAAAAGAAAATAAACAAAATAAAAAAGAAAACAGAAAACTGTAGTTTCTTGTTAGGTTTGTTGTTGTGGATCTTTTTTGTTTTTGTTTGCTTTTAGCTGTTTTGTTTAAGCAACAACGACGCGTATAAGTAATATAATGTGCATGCATTATACACACACACACACATAGAAACTAGTTGGCCAACACATATATCTCTCTATTTGTGTATGAGTATGGGTATATTTATATCTGGACCTTGTGTAGTTGCGTTCAAATGTAGTTACATAATTTGCTGCTGCCGTTGTTGCTGTTGCTGTTTTTGTTGCTGTTGCTGTTGCTGACACACAAATTACGGCCATTACAGTCATGTGGCAGGCTCCTAGAAATATGCAATAAAATAAAACTACACTTAAACGCCAGCTGGCCAAAACGAGTGTCATTGAAAAGTGCGAATGGCGGCGAGGGGAGTGAATTGAGTGGGTCGAAGACATGAATAATCAGCGCATTCCAAATAACATAATACGCCAACAAAAAGAAGAAGAAGCAGATGAAAAAGTAACGGACAAAAAATGAATGGAAAAGAAGACGACGCAAACCAATCAACAAGCAAATCCAATACAAGTCAAGGGACTGCAAGGGACCCCCGACCTTAGACCCCGAAAAATAAAAAAAAAACACTCGAGTCTGTACAGGAGGCAATCCTTGGCTCTCGGCTAACAACCCACCCCCCCCCCTCCCACAGCCACGCCCTCTCCCTCACGCCCACATAAAGAATTCAAATCGTATTGCCACTTAAACTCAAAATGGCTGGCTTCACATGTCGCCTTGCGTATGTGTGTGTGTGTGTGTGTGTGTGTGTGTGTGTGTGTGTGTGTGTGTGTGTGTGTGTGTGTGTGTGTGTGTGTGAATGTTTGTTTGAAATTCCCAAGTCCTGCTGGGCGCGCTGTGCTTTCAATTATGGCTGCCATCAAGCCCGAAACTGAAATGTTTGAATACATAGCCATTTAGTCCACGCCAGTGCAGCTGCACTTTGAAATAAAACGGGACAAATACCTAGATTTCGAGAGAAATGTTCTACATATATCGAGAAAAAAAAATATATATATATATATTTTTTTTTTTTAATTTAGTATCGATTATCCTAGAAATTGTAAATGCAAACTCTTTTTTAAGAAGTAAGAAAAACATTCGAGATTTTCGGACATTCTATTTTTCTGAGTGCAGATAGGAATGATGAGCATGGCTCATAGGGGGCATGGCCTAGGGTCGAGTGTTGAGGGCGATTGCGTGAAAATGGGGAGGGGGCGAGGGGGGCGTGCCAACGCATATATCACCAGTGCGACACAAAAACGTAAATCAAATGATATGCGAGTGCAAGTATGACAAGTATGTATTATGTTAGTAACTGCGAGTTTGTATTATCAGCATCGCCATATGGTGTCACCAACACCCCACACCACACCACAACATCCCATCTCATCCCATCCCAACCGCAACCGACGCAGTGCGTGCTGTGGTTCTGTGACTTCTGTTACCGGGTCTTGTGTCTGGTCTAGTCTGTTAAGTTCCGATCCCGTTGCCAGTTCCAGACCCAGTTCTCTGGCTAGGCTACTGATTCTGTTTCTGTTCCTGTGAATGAGCAAAAGCAACAAATCGAAAGCACAAGTCAGGAGTAAAAGCAAACGAGTGACATGTTTATCGCCACATTCTCCGAGCCATGACTAAAGAGGCAAACGCATAAATGCTGTGAAAAGCAGGCGACGAAAATTCAAGGGGAATGATGAACGGGAACGGCATCTAGAACGGGAATGGGAATGGGGGGCGGGGGGGGGGGGGGGTGGGTTTGAGCAGAGAGTTCGCTTCCACAATGGAAGCACGGAACGTGGTCCTCAAAGTTATGGCAGTCATCAGCTAAGCACAATGGTTTATAATAAAAATAAATCAAAAATTTGAGCGCGGAACTGGCACTCGTGGAACTCATTATTCCCACACTTTCGCACAATATCACACTGTTCTATATATATATATATATATTATTATATAAGTGACGCTTTGTTGTCTATAGATGAATATATACACACATATATATTTATATATATAGATATAGATCTAATGTATGCATGTCAATCTCGACATTGCTTCTCGATAATAGTTGTCGTTTAAAAACCTATCGATTAGTTAGTTGTCAAGGCCCATCACTTAGCCGTATCCACTGAATTTGAGCACTTTGAACACATCCGTGCGTAGATCAATTTAAGCCGGATATCTACATATGGACATATGGACATTTGTACTTTGTGATAGCTTAACTCGATAAGCCAATCAATTGTTGTTGGCTCGCTGGAAATACATCACTTAGGCTCCACCAATAGTCATGGTAATAATTGAATTGATTTTCACTATTTGGACACATTTATCGATAACTTGATTTGAACTGATTGACATTAAAGATTTTCCCCGCGCGTAAAGCGAATGACAAACTGCATTACACAAAGTGACAGCTGCTGTGCCCCACATACATATGTATGTATGTATGTATGTATATGTTCGTATGTATGAAAAAATGATAAATGCGACACATACATACAAATATATGTATTTGTCTTCCAGCTCTGCCAGTAGTGGGTGCCCGTACATCCGTTTTTTTGGCTGGTTTTGTTGTCCATCAATCTGCATGCATGGCATCCATCATCCGAAAAACAGAGTCAGATACAAATATGGCGACACAGAAGCCATTTGCAAATACCTACTCCTATTTACATACATACGTGCATACATGCATGCATACATACATATGTACACACATACACATATACGAGTATGTGCCATCAAAAAAAAAAAAAAAAAAAAATGAAAAATCGGTAGCTTTTGTCAATTGGCACTCCCATATGTGGGTCTATGGAACTGGGTGCCGGAATTGGGGCGCTGCAACGGGTCTGCTTGGCAAGCGTAAAAAGCGTCATTGAGATGTCAACTGTGAAAAGTGCGACCGGGTTCCGGGTACGCCATCAACATCCATGTGGTGAGCCAATAAATATCGTGTTTAAGCCAACACCCAAACAAAGTGATGTGAAAATAACACAGCGACTGTGTCGAGTCCCAAATCGTTTGGGCAGCGAGCCGTACGGATGAGGGGGCTGCGGGATACCGACGAGGGGGGGGGGGGGGGGGGACGGTCGGCCCTTGGCCATTGTATACGCACATGGCAAACAGAGTGAAGGCGTTGGAGCATAAACAGTTTTTGACATTGTCAGGTCCAAGACACATGCTAATGCCTCACTGCTCCCGTCACCCCACCTCCCCTTGTCCAACACACACACACACACACACAGTCACAGTGTGGTGAGTGTGTGTATCTGTGTCTGCTTTGTTGGCCGCACACGGCTTGGCCAACCAGCCATAAACGTTATCTGCTCATTGCGACAAATGCATGAATAGTTGCCTCTGATGCTCCCGCTACGTGTCTGAATACCCTAGACCCGGCCAAGTGAGTATGGCCAAAAGCGAACGAGTTTTGCAAGCAAGTGTTTATAAATACAAGTGTGTTTGCAGGTACTGGATGAATATATATAAATATGCATATATTAGTCAAAGGGTGCCCAGCCTTCAGTTCAGTGTGGGGCAACAGCTCATTTAACCCTGGAGTAGTCGATCGGAAAGTTAGGTTAAGTTTAGTTCGTTATAGAGTAATGAAATTTATTGTTCGGATTTCACTGGCCTTCTTATTATTTATTGCAAATATTGAATATATATTAAACTAAAATGCATTAGCATATTTTTTTGAAAACTAACAAATTTGTTCATTTGCAACCGCCCATTCTATTATTATTAATTAATTAGATTTCAACAGTGAGTTGAGCTGAAAATATGCCTAATTATTTTGATATTCAACATGCAGATGTGATTTATTTATTCATAAAAACACGATAATTATCAATTTTTTTTTTGTTCAAAAATCCAAATCAATAACAGTATAATTTGGCTGCTTTTTGTTTAGTTACACATGTTTTCCAAATGTTCCGCAATCAATTAATCTCATATGCATAAGCAAAAATATCAGAGTTTGTAAATTATTTGCATTTGGCATATATATATATATGAATATATGTATAATACATTAATGAATAATGTATGTGTACATCAGTTTGCTTGAGCAGTTTGAGCAGGGTATTCCCAATTTGGGCAATTACATCGGCAATTCCCCTTTTCATGCCGGACAGGTCGAGGGGCGTAACCTTTGCCACTTTTCACTTGAGTAAATGTTTGCCACACAGCAATTTCTATACATACGATATCTAACTATCTGCTCGTTCCCACTTATATATACATATATATATGGAGCGAAGGACCCCAATATATATACATACTATATCTGATGGTTTTATAGCCTGGCCGAGATTCACGTTTGCGGCTCGGCCTTTGACTTTATGCAGTCCATTTCGAAACTGAACGTGACATGAAAGCTGCCAACAACAAAAACAGCAACAGCAACAACAACAACAACAACAACAAACAACGTAGTAGCCCCCGGACAAGGACATGCTTTTGCGAAGCTGTGAACCGATTTGTCATTATTATTGGAGACACACGGCAAAGCGGCCATAAAAGCCACGCATGCAACACACGCCCAACAACAACAACAACAAATGATAAGCCACGCGCTGGAGCTGATGGGGCACAAATGTCGAAACGTTTACAAACAGCTTAAAATTGAACGTACCGTTATGTGATCCCAGCATAAATATATATATATACATATGTATATACACCACATTCTAAGGTGTGCTTTTAATAACCTCTAACCGTCAAAATGCTGCAAACAGAAAACCGTAAAATATGGCAAAATTACAAGTGCAAATAACCATAAAAATGCTATAGCAGGCAAAAGTATATATATGTATATATGTATGTATATGTATATATGTGTATGGAATATTAATTAATTTATTTAATGGCAACTAACGTCAGATGACACGGAAATATATAAAATACACACAAAGTCATAAATAAACACTTTTTATCTGCAATAGTCTTGCAAAAAAATGTTTCGATAATTATGACAATAATTTTATGCAAATATGTATTCCTATTCCTATTTTGACAGTTTGACCTGACCTGGACACAGACCAGTATACATCTGTTCCAAATTACCAGTTTTAGCTTGAAGGGTGTCGTTCATACGGACGGACTTGGCACAAGACCAATCTACTCCTGAGAGCAGCCAGGTTTTAAGAGAAGCTGAGTTGGATTGGGAGGCGAACCAGATAGTTGGCCAAGCATGGAGTATTCCGCCACCTCATTAATATTACGCAGGAATAACTCTGCTGCGTCTCATCACTCATCTCCATGTTCAGGTTGACAAGATGAGCCAACCTCTGCCGGAATCGGCTGCTGTTTGCCTTTCGCGGCATGCCTTGGGAGCATTTAGAGTTCTAGGAATCTAATTAGAGTTAAGATCAATTCGCTAGGATATACCAAGACAGTCAGACCGGATATGTATGTCAATTGCTGTCAGTCTATGGTTGCCGTGCCTGTGGTGCGTTGAGCCTCCCATACTTGAAGTACTTGAAGGTTGGAGTCTCTCACGCAATCCTCAAGTGCAATTCCACTTCGAGATTTTGCTGTGCACAACCAATGTGAAAACAAACGCAAACGTTGGCTACCAAATTGACGGACGGACGGACAGCATCCCGGAAATTGCACAAAACCAATATAACAATTTTTAGCCACGCACTTTTTGCAGGTCGGTGATTTGTGTATAAAAAGCAATTCAAATAATAATAATAATTCAAATATATAACTAATTTTTAATTTATTTATTTTTTATATATTAAAATGTTATTTTCTTAATGCCAACTAAAGTGCATCAATTGGCGTCAATTTATGTAAATGTAGATATTATTTTGGAAAGGATTTGATGCAGATCAGATGCTGAATGGAATTGAAATCGGCTTATTGTAAGCAAATCAAGAAGAGCAAATGTTGATTTGGCTTTAAAATTACCATTTTGACATAGCCAGCTTTGGTTTATTGCCTTTTCAGAATTTGTAGCCAAGGAAACTTCAGTGTGATGTGGCTCAAATGTCATGTCCAGGTTTAAGGCATTGTCTTGATGCCTTTAGGAGTTGTCTTTGAATTGAATCTGATGCTGCGGATTGTGGATTGTGGATTGCTCTTGCATTTTTGGTTGGACTAGGCTGTCAGGCTGGTTACAAATACATATATGCATACAATCAGGAATGTATGTTTGGTTTGGAGCTGTAATGGACAGCCGACATGAATATGGATGGCGGGCTTGTGGCAGCTCGTTGAATAGTCGGTCGGTCCGTCAACAGTCCATGTGAACAAAGCATTAATTGCAGGCAACGCAAGACAGACCAGAGCAGAGCTTCTATTCATGCGCGCCACAGGAGTCGTGGGGAGACCAACGGTTGCAGAGGCATGCAGCTGTTGCTTGGTTGCCAACCATTTCCAAATCAAATAAGGCCCGTTTGGGGCGAATGCTGTGTTGTCTGAGGACCAACTATATAATTAGTTGTAAGCGAATTTGTATTCAATTTCGCTGGCTTTGGTCGCTGGCGTTTTCATTTTCATAACATGCCATTGCTGCTGCCCCATAAATTATGTTGCCTACAACTTGGCAATTAAACGCAGGCACGAGCAACGTACTCCTGAGTGCCAGGCAGGCAGTGTGCGGCCTTTGAGCAGGCGCATGTCGAAACCAAAAAAAAAAAAAAAACCCCCCAAAAAAACAAAAACAAAAAGGCCAACTACTGATACTGATATGAAAGCGAAACAGCCGCTTGCCCCATCAAATTTACACCTAACAAACTTCATAACAAAGTCATAAAACCCGGCAGACCCTTCACTCCACAGAATCCATTGGCCATAAAAATGTACATGAGCTGAGGCAAGCATCAAGCTGCAAGCAGCGAGCAGCAAGCAGAAAGCAGCAAACGGGAAGCGGCAACCCGAAACCGGATAAGGGGCACGTGCATAAAAAGGACAGCGAGCAATCAAGACAGAGAGAGAGAGAGAGAGAGAACACAAACAGAGTGCTGGCTAAAAGCAAATGGAAAGTCAAGTCACTGTGCGGAGGTGGCACGTGGCAAGCTCTTTAAACAAGTGTATCCTGTGCTGTTGCCATACACCCGACCCGACCCCTCCGGTGCCAAAGGTGCCTTTGCTGGCAAAAATTCAACATCCGGCGATTGCTTGCTCGTTCACTATGCCCAAATATGCATATGAATATAAAACTATTCGGACATTTTGCAAAGGCCAAAACTTTTACACACGACTTTCCCAGACAAAACGGACAGGGCACAGGGCGGGGAAAAAAAAACCAAAAAAAAAAACCCAAAAAAATAACAAAAAATTGGCAGACCATGGAGCCGGTTCAGTGTCCAATCTTTAAGCAGCATCAGATACAGCAGCACCGGCTGCACCAGCGCCAGCAACGGACAGCACCCAGCAGGTCATGTACCAAGGGCAGACAGACACTGGGAGTTTCAGTTTCCATTTCACTGTTTCTGGGTTTCTATTTAAGGGTTTTTGCGTTTGGGCTCCCCCGACACCGAGCCTGTAATGTATTCTAATTGAATGTTGAACTTGACCAGCATAGACCATATGCAATTGTTGGTACAACTAGCACCAGCACACACACACACACACCCACACACACACACACACACACACACACACACACACACACACACACACACAGTTGAGAATACACAATGGCATTGCGAATTAGATGTGAGCGTGTGTCCTTCATTTTTGTGCAACAAAACCTGAACACCAAAAGTACTTGTTCAACAGCGAGTCCCGTGTTAAGAGAAACATCGCAAAAAAAAAAACACAGAAAAAGCTATTTTTAATATTAATTGCTTTATTTTTGGGGCTGTTTGTAGTATTTACGTAAACAGTTTAACAGTTTGATTGCTTCTACACGTTTGTAAATTAAGCAAATATAAATAATTGAGTTGAAAAATAATTCAAAATTGTTCTACAGTTTTTTTAAACACTTTTTTTTATTAATATTCTTGCAAAAAATAAAAAATAAAAAATTTGTAAATAGGTTTAGTTTTTTTGTAGAAATATACAATTTGTAGATAATAAAATTAATTAATTAATTAGTAAGAATCACTTTTGAAAGCGAAGAATTGTAGATTTGTTACCTTATCTTATTGCTAAAAAAGATCATCGAACTTTGTCATTAAAAACAAGTTTCGAAAATTGCTTACCTAATTTCAGTTGTAGAACGTGACTCGTGTCACGTGTCCATCACTAGTTGGAAATAAGCTAAAGAGAAACAGTTAGCAAAGATTTTTACTGCAATTTCGGTTGTGTTGTTTAGCAACAATGTGCATAAAATAGAAAGTTGGCAAAAAATCATTTTGCATAAAAGCAAGCAAAGAGAATTTCGCAATGCGCACAAAATGTTAAAGCTAAATTTAACAGACGGCATGTAATTTTATTAAAATCCATTGCCCAATGCCACACAGGACCCATCCCCAATTCCCCCCACCCCCCCCCCCCCCCTCACATTTGTGTACATGGATTGCATTGTGCAATGCGTGCAAATTTCAAATATACGAATTGTTGAGTTGAAACCCCGAAAAACAATTTGCCAAAAATGGCAACGCACCGAATGCAATTTCCATAACAAATAAAATATTTTATTGCTTTAGCGAAATGGTCAAAAAAGCATCAACAAAAAATTTAAAATAAAAGTATAAAAAAAAACACACACAAAAAAAAAACGGAAACACAAAAAGCAGAAAGCTTCAAATTTCAATTTTAAAGCACCCCAGATGACGTACGGCAGGCAAATCAGAGCTTCTGTCGCTTCATGTCGTTCCAAGAACTCAACAATGAACAATATATTGAATCATTTAAATTTGAATTGAAATCAATTGTAAATATTGCAACAATACATGGGGCATGGAATTCCACACGCTGTCACAAAATAAAAGTACAATTGAGCTTGATTATGTAAACACTGACAACGGGATGCGATATTCGATGCTGCCCTTTGACCTGGTTACTCGACAATCGGAAAGGTACAGTTATAGTATAATCAGACAATCAAAACATTCAATCATTAGACGTCTGAGTTTCATGATTACACTGGATCCATGTGGCAAATGTGATGTGGGCTTCAATGGAAGCCTTCAGTGTGCGATGGGCACAAATTTAATAACAATAAGCAGTCGGAGCAGGAACATTGTGAGAACCCTTCAAGCATACAAGCTGGAGCATGTGCGATGCAGCATGTAGCATGCAGCACGCAGCATGCAGCATATGGCATGCCGGAACATTGCTGCCCCAAGGCTCTCCTGCTCGTTGCACAACCCAATTATCAACTGCAAACTAATCAGCCGAGTGTAAACTTCAATGCTCTTGTTCTTGCTCCTGTTGCCAAGATTAAAAGCTAAAAATTGTTGGGTAGTAAGCCGTTTAGCAAATAGCATGGAGTGGTCCCTTATTGCCTAATGGCAATAAAGTGGAAAGTTGTTTTTAAGCCTACGATCTGTGGCTGCCACATACACACTTTTGCATCCAAATACCCACACGTGGCAGACAGCATGTTGTGGTAGCTGGCTAAGCGTCGCTGAGCCGAACTGCGTCCAGTTGCCGGACTCTGGCGGGACTGTTGCAGCAGCAGCAGCAGCAGCAGCAGCTGCAGCAAAAAACGAAAGCTTTGAAACCACCAAACACCAAATGATGTCAGCCAAAACTGCAGAGTAGCTGCACTGGCAGCTCCCACTCCGGTCCCGGTCCCGGCCCCAAGCAGGATGTGTGGGAGGCGAGGCATCAGGCAACATTGTTGTTGTTGTTGTTGTTGTTGTTGTTGTTTATGGCAACGCTGGAACAGAGTAGCCGTTAGCACAACTGCTGCCAGCTGTTAAAGTTCACACACTTAGCTTCCCCCCACCCCCCACCACCACAGCCGTCACTCACCTCTCTGTGTGAGTGTGTAGGTGGTGTGTGTGTGTGTGTGTGATGTGTGAGTGTGTGGTGTGTGTGTGTGTGTGTGTGTGTGTGTGTGTGTTGATGCTGTTCATTTGCGCATCTAATGAAGCTGAGCGCTGCAAGTGTGCGTGGGTGGTTAATGGCTGCGGCTCCAACTGCGGCCACGGCGTCAGACCTCGCACAGTGGCGCCTCCGGCTAAAGAATTTATCTAAAATTACAGTAATAAATCTAATTGAGGAATTTTTGAAAGATTCTGAAATTTCAAAGCACTTATTTGGTTTTATTTTCGCGTACAATTTAACTTTTTAAAATATACCTTAAAATTTGTAATTCAAATATTTTTATTATTATAATAATTATATGTTTATTGTTTTATTGCGATTATTATTATTATTGTTATTATGATAGAAAGACGTGTAAAGTGTATTTTGGTAAAATCGATTATCGGTGCTTGACAATTATTGAATTTTCCACGTAGAAAAATAATATATAATTGCAAGTAGCCAAAAATCTTCAATAAAAATATTGAATGGGGATTTATAAAACGAGATGTTCGCATCTACTTTTTATCCTTAAATTTAAATCAAAGAAAATTAAGCTATAAATTCTCTGGTCTTAACATGCACCCTGTATACACAGCACCCTTTATTTGCTCATTTTGAAGCCAAGTAAAGCTTTTGTTGCATCCTTTTTTAATTTTGAAGATATCTTCATTATTTTAGATATTTTTTTTTTTTTTTTTTTTTGTAAACAGTTGGCGCCATTGTGCGTCGTCTGTGTTGCTACAAAAAGTTGGGCAAAAAGAGAGATGCCAACACCGACGCCAACCCCAACGACGACGTCGACGTCGACGTCGACATTTCAGCTGGAGTAAATGCGAAAACATTACATTTCATTAGAGATAAGCTGATAAACGTGCATCCAGCAGCAGAGCAACCAGCACCAGGCGACATTAGAGGAAAATAATAATAATAAAATATGTACACTTTTTCTATGTATGCGTCTTTACTGGAATATGTATTTGCCCAGTTAAGTGCAGCAGTGCAACACATCCGAAAGTAACCCGCAACATATTCTGTATTTCTTAGTTGGAAAAGAACAGCCAGAAAATTATGTTAATTGATTTTGACCTGTTTGACCTACAACACTTTGTAATATTACGTTTCTTACACATCTAAAAGAGAAACGCAAAACCCCTTTTAAATATACATGTATATTTTATGTAGCATTTATATTTTAGGAACTAATAACATCCAATAACATCTTCGTAGCTGCAGCTGCTTTCCAAGCAGTGTAGGGGTTGGCAAGGAACACAGTGTCACCTGCGTAGCGCCACATGTGCCACAGCGTGTTTTAGGCTACTGAAATCAACAAGTCCGCGGTATACAATTTATTCAGGGCATGTCCAAGGACACTACCCTGCGGTACACCCGCTCCAAGAGAAAAGCTCCACCAAACAGGTAAGAACTGGGCCGTAAATACTGCCCCTACTGATAATAGGAACTTAAAAAGCAGACCATCATGTCATGACAGCAGAGCGGTACGGCTTATTTTGCAAGGCTTCGAGAACATGCTGTACTGCTCGATAAACTGGCCAATACCAGAAGCCAAACCGCATCGGGATCACCAGCTTTTCATCATCGTCGGTGAATATGTTGGTGATCCATTCTTCGTATCCTTAAAGCACAGGCGACATATCGATTACATTCGGGTAATGTGCTTAAAGGATACCAAGAATGAGTTCATCAACATATTCTCCCACGATGGTGAAAGCAAATACAGAGTTTTAAATATTGAATATTTTAAATTTCAACACATTTTTAACTCAATTGAGATTTTTATGAATTAGAGATGAGAAATATTGAAATAACGAAAGTCAAAAACAAGAGAGAACGTTGCAGTCGGGCGTAACCGACAGCGAAATACTATGATACCATAATTTGTGTGCAGCCAAGAAATACTGTCCAAGTTTGCCTTTCAGATAGAGGTAGATATAAGATAGTAACCCTTCTTTGAAGTTTGGAAACTGTAGCTCTTAAATTACGGGAGATATAGGAGACATATTCATCCCAATCGCAATCGGTTGTACGGGATCGAGATATGCTTATAGAAATGCCTCAGTTTCCTGAACCTGTGCATACATCCGTTACCAGGTCGAATAATGAAAAACTGGCGGCGCAATGCTCTTTTGTGGAAAGAGGTTGCGTGGAGGACAAGCCAGAGAGTTGGCCAAGCATGGAGTATTCCGCCTTCTCATTAATATTACGCAGGAATAACTTTGCTGCGTCTCATTACTCAGCTCCATGTTCAGGTTGACAAGATGAGCCAACCTCTGCCGAAATCGCGCGGCAGAAGACATGTTTTGGGAGCATTTGGAGAGAGAGGACAATCAGTCGCCTTGATCACTGGAGACTTTAACATCTGCCCAGAGCACGCGATCCGATGGATGAGCAAGGTGGTGCTGCTGGTGCTACCGCGGGTGGTTCTATTGCTGCTGTGCATGTTCTGGATGCCTGAGCATCTGGCAAGCCTTAATTTGAAGCATTTTTCTTGTCAGGAATCTGCGGTGCTACTTGCTGAAGCGGCAGAAGTGGTTTTTGCTGGTGCTGCGGCTGCTGGCGATGATGATGTTGTGGCTGTTGCTGCAGCCAAAGCTGCTGCAGGAGCTGTGTCTGTGGCAGCATCAGCATATAAAAAATATATTCACTGCTAAAATTGTTCTTAAATTTACTTTTTTAGTTTAATAAGAAACGGGTCAAAAACATGTATTGATTTATTTTATATTTTATATATATTTTTATTTATTTATTTATTTTTTGTGAACAACTGTGAGACAATAATAAAAATGCCACAAAATGGTAATTGAATATCAGGTAAAATATTTGTTTAATTGGGGCTTAAAGTATGTGGCATGCAGCATGTATTTTGGGAAATGTGCAACGTTATGAGCAAAATAAAACAATTGACAAATATATAATTTCAAATTCCCTCAAAATATTGGTATTTATTTTTGTGGAATTCAATAAAAATACACACGATTTTAGTGTGCAAAATCAATGTGAAAACATAAAGAAGCGCATATTTTCATCGGGTACTGAATTGATTCGTTTTTACCACAATTTTCATTTACATCCGGGGCACGGCACAGACCCAACTGTAATTATCATAAGTATTTGTGGCAGGGTTTAAAGTGAAATTCACAACTGCACCACTTCGTCCTTGTCTGTTGATCTTTTGCTCGAGCGCCAGAAGGGAGCTGCCATCACTTGTCGCCTGTGCCCAGTTCTGTTCCCAGTCCCAGTCTGAATCGTTCTGTCCTCTGCACAAACACACACACACACACACACACACACACACACATACACTTGTATATATTCATACATATTCATACATTCATTCATTTGAGAGTGCCTGTGTCTGCCTGTGTGTGTGTGCGTGTGTATGTATGTGTGTGTCTGTGTGTATACTTGTGCATATGTGTGCTTTCATGTGTAAATGTAAACCTGCGAATCTGGTGTGTGTGGGGTGTGTGTGTGTGGTGTGTGGTGTGCGTCCGTCTCTGTGTGCATGTGTGTGTTGTAAGCAATTGTTGTTTTGTGTGCTCCTTGTTGTAGTCTGTTGTCATCGTTGTTGTTGTTATGTTCATTTCTGTTTGTTGTTTGTTGCCTGTTTATTGTTGCTGCTGCATTTTGTGCTCCGGTGTCCCTAAAAAAAAAAAACTCACAGTTTCTTGTTTTGGGCGGGTGACCAGAGCAGCGTTTGGTGGCTGTCGCGTTTGGCTGGACGCACGACAACAGCAGCATTTAAATATGAGTGCCACACACACGCAGGCACACACAAACACACACACACACAACGCACACACACGCACACACGCACAGGCACCGACAGAAAGCTTTGGCACGCAAATACAATAACAAATTAGAGGCACAAAGGACTTAGCAAGTGCCACGGCTTAGCCCTGCAGGCACCTCCATAACCCCCTCCATTGTTGTTGTTTTTGGTGTTTATGCGTGCAAATTGCGTTGCTTGCCCCGGGAACTGTGCAACGCAGCGGCAGTGGCAAGCAGCAAGTAGAGCCTCCCACTCTGGATTCAACTTAAAGCGGGCTATCCCGGCTATTACCCCGTTTGTTGCTGGCCAAATGCAAGCAGTAGCCGGAAGAGTTACGGCACGGCCAAGCCGTACGAGTATTACTAAGTGTCTGGCTACGCTACACAAGCATATATATGGGAGTTACGGAACGCTATCGCTTCCCATGAGCACAAATTCCTAAGCTTCTTTAAGCGTAAAGTTACGAGCAGAGTGGCAATAACAAAAGCAACAGCGATGACAGCGCACACAATGTGGAAATTAAATGAAAGTCCAAGGTGGCAATGGACTGGACATAGGAACGTTGCCCCGTACACATCGTATACATCGACACACACACACACACACACACACACACACACATACATATGCATGCATATATGCCCCAGAGTTTAAGTGCAGCAAGTCATTTGTCAAACTTTAAAGCAATGTAATTACTCAACTATAAAACCAGTTTTCTACTTGCTGCCACCACCAAAGTTCATGTTAGTTGACCTAAAGTTAAATTGTAATCCGGCTTCGCAACTCTTTGTCAACGAAATTGTCTTTCGTTTTCCCAATCCCTTCCTGCATTTTCCTTTTTTGCAATCCTGGCGCACTTAAAAGTTGACAGAGCGGGTCGATAAATGCATTTCCTCAAAGTATTTTTGTTTTACAGTCGCCTTTTATTGTTCTTCATGTGTCGTATGCCTTCATCGCCTTTCCCTCAACATGCGTACACTCATAAAAAAACTCGGCCTACATTTTAAGAAATCTACAATTCAGAAATTACATTTAAAAAAACATGAACTTGCTTTTACACATTTCAGCGTGGAATTTTCTAAAATCTAGTTAAAAATGTTTAATTTCCGGGGGTTTCGTTTTCTATGATTGATGAGTTCTTAGGTAAGCTTTAATGAAACTTATGTTATTATTTAGCATTAGAATACTTCAAGACTTTAAATATACTCAACCCTTTATAGATTCATATACCTAACTTTAAGGAGAACTTTCGATTCCACAGGGATTTGAACTCGCAACCTTTGCAGGTTATCTAACTTCCCACAGAGGTTTCTGAATTTATGTAAGCATTTAGCCCAAAAATTGGGGCTTGCATTTCTACTTTAAGAAACTACTTCTAATAACTAGAAATATTTGCAATTTTTATGGGATGATCGATTTAGGGTAAGCCTTTCTAAAATTTAGAAATAATTACCAGAAACAAAAAATCAACAAGTTTTTCAATTTTTTGCGGTAACTTTTCTCAACACCTTTAGAGATAGGGGCTTGAAACTTGTAACTGATTTGTGTCCGTCGGCTTTGTAAGATAGAGCCACCAAATTTTGACCGGTGACTCCCCTAAGAGATCGATAATAAATTTGATGGCCACGCCCACTCCGCCTACCTAAGCCGATACACCTGTTGGTGTAAATCGATAAGACACACAATTTGAAAGCTAGAGTCACCAAATTTGAAATGTATATTGCTAGTAACACCCTTAAAAAATCTGGAAAAAAAGGTTGGACCTCACCCACTCCCGCCCCCAAAAACAATAAAAGCCTATATCTCCTACAACTTTAGAGCTACAGTTACCAAACTTGAATGGTATATTACTAAAATCGTACTCCAAAAAAATGTCTTCCCACGCCAATTGCCCCAAAATTTCGAAAAGCCCACATCTCCCTTAATTTAAGAGCTACAGTTTTCAAACTTCGAAAAGCAAACTTTGACAGTATTTTTTTGATATAACCACCCTATTGTTTGCTACCTTTTATAAAAGTATTTCGCACCCGGTTACGCCCAACTTTTACGTTGATAAATTGCTTTGAACTGACCATTTGATTATTATCTAGAACACCGTAGCTCAATAAATATTCGTTATCACTTATCGAAATCAACATTTTTGCAGCTTTTATTAAATAGTAATTATTTGCCTGTTGCAGTTAAAATAACAATAATAAATCACTCAACAAGAATTTAAATTGCTTATGCATTTAAATTAAATATTCAACAATAAATGTTCATCAAATATTTCAAAGAAATTTTGCACACTTTTTTATTATTATTAGATGGAACAAAATTGTATTTACAAACTTTACAAATAGTCTGTGGTCTTCAGCTAAGTTATTATTAGAATAAAATATTGCAATTATATTAAACAAAGTCGAGTTGAGATTTTGCTTAAGATTTACAAGAAAGATATGTTTATAAATCTAAAATCTTAAGTGATAGAAATACCAAAGGTTAAGTTTGTGCAAAATATATTTTTGTTATTTTTTTAATGGATAATTTAAATTATACATAATTGTTCTAATTTAGCATAAATGAAATACATATATATTTTATATATATATATATATATAGCGTTATTTAAACTGATGCACACACCTAATTATGCTCCTTTTTTATTGGTTTAAGGCTGCGATAAATTGAATTTTGTCTCACAGACTATTTGATAAATGACTCGATTGAGTAATATGAAGAATCGTGCGTGCAGCAATTTGATACCAATTTACAGCTCCATCACGCTTCGTGAAGTAAGCTGTCTATGCCCCAAACCTCCTCCATCAAAATTGGTATCGATCAGGACACCCACTCTAATGAGAAACCTTCCGCACTCACGCTGCCCAAAAAGAAGCAGCTCATCGATTGCATCAATTATATATACACTGAGAAAAACGTGCAAGAGGGACACCATCTTGTATATTCCCATATAGCTTGGAAAATACAAAATAAAAATATACCTGTTATAATAATAATATATGTTATTTAAAAACAAAATCTAAACTATATAAAATACTTTACAAGTAAGGAAACATCAGCTCCAATTTCAATTGGTTTATTTATAGATATTTATTTTTAATGTTTACCCCCAACAAAGGAGCTTTTGACGGAATCTATTCAGGCCTTGTCAAGACAGCAGCTCCCGACCATTTGGTCCTCGCCCAGACAGACGCTTAATGCGGCTCCTGGCGCTTCTTATGATCCGTTCAGTTTCTGGATGTTACTCGTGGGCTTACATCAAGTAATCAGTCAGCACAACATAATACTGGGTCAATTGCAGGACGTCAATATAAGCCCGGCTTTGCATCCCGCCAACAATACATATTTCTCATATTTCTTTAGCTGTAACTTAAAAGAGGTTGGCAAGGATTAGGGCAATGGGCAATGGGTGGGGATCATGGCTGTTACAAGGCACTTGACGTTGTTCTCAAGCTCCGCAGTGGACGTGTAATGGCAAAATGGAATTGCCAATTGAATCTCAGCCAGGCATCAAGTTCTATGTCCAATGCATTTGCTGTGTCCGCACTGAGGGCTTATTTTTGTAGTAGTTCGAGCCTTGAATCTCCACTCAGCACTTGAATCGTTCGGATTTTGATGCACACTCATATCTTTTTATTCGCCACTGGGTTTTTGCAGCGATGAAAGGGCGAATCCTGCCCAATATTTTCTGGGTTATCCAAACATTCATCTGCCAATTCACAAATAACAACCTACTGTTCGTTCATGTTTACTCCTTTTTGCTATATGTATGTTCACCACATGCGACATCCTTGATGCGACATTAAGATAGGCGTGGACACAAATGTCCGCATACATGTGGCACCTGCTGATGCAATATAACTGACTTAGTTCCACATATTTGGGGTTCAATCAGGGCTAGTCACACATATACACATACAAACTAGATAGAACGTTGCAGTCGGACGTAACCGACAGCGAAATACTATTATACCATAAAATTTTGCGACTCTAGCTTGCAAATTACGGCAGATATGCGCATTTTAAATTTCTAGGGATGAAGTTCCTAGGGGCAGCGGATGTGGGCGTGGTCCAAAAATTTATATGACAATCCTTGAAGGAGGTTACCAGAAAATTACCTTCCAAGTTTGGTTACTCTATCTTTAAAATTTTCGGAGATTATCGATTTACAATCGGAATTGTCGATTATAGGCGCAGGTGTGGGCGTGGCACAACAAATTTGTTATCGGTTCTTAAAAGTGACTACCAGTAATATACCTACCAAATTCGACGTTCCCTACTCAAAAACTGCGGAAGATATAGCCATTTGAAAGTTTTAGGGGCGGAGGTGATGGGGGCGTCGGAGGTGGGCGTGGCACATGCCAATCTTTCAAGGACCTCGCCAACAACCTACCAACCAAAATTGGTGACCGTATCCATTAAATTGTAAGAGATATGTGGATTTATCGATTTTCTAAAATCGAATTTCGCGGTTTTCTAGCTCCCTAGTGGACGTAGGTCCAAACCCAAGACACTTTAACTTTTGAGGGTATTTTCCAATATACGTTCCAAGTTTCAAGTCTCTATCTCTAAGGGTGTCGGAGGAACGCGCGGTCATACGGACGGACAGACGGACAGACAGCATGACGGACATTGAACAAAACCAATATACTATTATACCTTTTTGGTATAATAGTATAAAAATGGTCAGGAATGTTCCATAAACTATATTTGTGTTCCTAATCGGCATCAATATCCGAGTCGATATCCCCATGTTTGTCGTATGATATAAATCTGTATTCTGCGAGAACGTTTAATATTTGACGTGATTATCCGCTTCGTTCTGATTTGTGTTAGGTAACTATGATTTTTTGCTCAGTGTATTTGTGCAATAGATGCTTCTGGGCACCTGTACCTGGACAGACTCCTGTTCCTGCCGCTCTTTTGGGCTAAAACTGGGAGGAGCCACTGAGCCGGCCGGAGCTGCAGTTCCGTTAAATGCAATAAATGGCGTAAAACTTTGCGGCTTTCCGTGCCGCACTGTTCCAGTCATCAATACCGGTGCAGGTAGCCACAGCATGTACCCAGTGTTGCCACACACACCCCTCACCCCCTCCAACCACTGCATAAATCAACTTAAAACGTCAATGAGGGGAACATTGCATTATTGAGTTGACGCTGGCCGTTGACAGGCTGACTAGCAGCCTGCATCCTGCATCCTGCATCCTGCTGCTGGCTTCTAGCTGCTGCCTGCTGGCTGCTGGCTGCCGGCCGCTGGCCGCACTTATGTCCCTGCACTGACTTCCGCTGCCGGCTTCACCTGGTTCCCGCATTGTGGTAGAACTTGGGTTGTTCGCATTAGTTTGACATTTACTTTGGCACGTCGTTAGCTGAGTGCCATTTGCGCCTCAACTGCCCCCTCCCCTGAACAATCAGCACCACCCACAAGCCCCAATGTCATACCCAAACTGTATGTGTGTGTGTGTGTGTGTGTGTGTGTGTGTGTGTGTGTGTGTGTGGGTATCGGTGTGTGTGTGGGTGAGTGTATGCTTGGTACATTAGAGTGCCGCCTGTTCGGCAATTCAAATAGTTGGAATTGTTCGAGCTTGATTTAGGCGTACACCACACATTTTGCCATACGAATACATACACACACACACATACATATATATATCTTATATATATATATATATATATATATATGTATATATAGATATATATATATACCCAGGCATACCTCAAACATATACAGCTTGCCATGTTGGCGTCAAGTTATTTGAAGCACTTTAGCGTGGTTTGCATCTAAGGCCAACTTCCAGGAGTGTGCGTGATGTTGACGGTGTTAGCTTGGCTTCCATAATGTTTGCGCTCTCGGACCCGAAGCACAACAAATTAAGCCTTTTAACAAACACAAACAAAAGTCCAATTTGTTGCCAAGTTGCGATGATGTCCAAATGGCTAACGCCTTCGAAGTCGCCGTACATTCCACGGATTTCTCAGCGCTCATTTCGCCCAACTTGATACTTTTGACAGTGTCTCTAAGTCCGTATATATATATATATATATATATATACATGTATATATGTATATGTGTGTGTCTGTGTATATATGCATACATTTGTCGGGTTTTGTTTTGTTTGACTTTTATAATGGAGATTTTGCTGATGTTGATGAAAATTCACAAACCTTGAAGCGTGGAAAAATTTCAGTTAACATTCAGCTACGTCATATCTTTTATAGCTGGATTATGGCCATGCCTGACAGCCAGGCCAACACTCAACAGTGGCACCCGGATTTTGTATAAAATGAGACATAGCAAAAATATATATATACAAGAATTACTAACGAAATTAATGACTCGAATGAAACTTCTGTTAAGTATCAATTATCATATTTAAATAGCATTTAAAATATTTCAAACTGCACTTTTTTGTGTTCTTCATTAATTATCCACACTAAGTAATATTAATTTAAATAATTTAAGTATTTTAAAGCTTTATTCGCTTTTATTTTACACATATATATTTTTAATCGATTTTTCAAATTCATTTAGTAATTTTCATGTATCAGCTAAGAGTAACTTTGGGTTACATGTGTAAATTGATTTGCAATTCAATTTGCAAATGTTCCACTGTGGCACAAACTGTGGCACATGCCATGCAAACAGCACCGAACGGATTAATTTGCCCCATCTCTAATCCGAAAATCTTTCGAAAGCCAACGTATTAAAATTGCTTGAAAATCTTTCAATTATTAGTTGACAAAATGACTACCCAGAAACTAGGCATAAAGAGGATAAGTTTTTCATTATAATTATTCCTAATCATTCCTGACTGACTGAGGCCCTTTAATTGTAGCCCAGCAGAGCATAATATGATTATATTGTAAAATCTATATCGTCATCTGATATAGGAAATATGGATCGAGAAATTAGTTCTGTGTTACGAAGATGCTTGTCTCTCCAGATTTGCCTTTGATGAATGCAACAATTACTCACTGGTTCAATTATAAAATGGGATCAGCTTTTAAGATATGTACTTTGCTAGAGGATAGGGGCTGTCTGGGAACAGTGGTACCTAAAGTCAGTTTCCTGAGTGAAATGACTTGAGATTTCTTTTAAAAAGTGACTTCAAGTGTTTTGGATGAAATTTAATTTTAATTGAAATTTAATTATTTAATCCATGACAGATTGAATGCTTAGCTATCTATGTTTAATTGTATTTCCTACGCATTAGATTAGATATCCCAGACACCACCAAATATATATTTGATCAGCATCAATAGCCGAGTCCGCCGATCCGAATTATAACTATAATATCATTATATTTCTTATAGCGTTTTTATCGGTTCACTTTATCACAGAGCTGCTATAAGAGGAAGCTGTAGAAAAATTAGTGTTAAGCTGTGGGATTTAGATAGACGTAGATAAACAAATAACCTATGTAACTACACAAATGTGGCATGTTTAGTTCCAAGCCGAAAACACCTAAATATTAACGTTAAGAAAAGCTTGCCTGACAACTCTGTGTGGCTTGGACTGGTATCTAGACCATGGCCGACAAGAGCAGTCAAAGAGACTCAACCAGTTGAGCGCCGATATGCACAATGCACAGAGAGAGATAGAGCGAGAGCGAGAAAGAGAGCGAGAAAGAGAGCGAGAGAGAGAGAGAGCGAGAGAGAGAGAGAGAGAGAGCGAGAGAAATAGAGAGTCGATGTCGCTAGATATGTTTTCGCATTGAGCACATCATGAATATATTTGGATTTTCAAAACACTATATCCAAAAAATGCGAAAATCTGCCGCAATCCAATCAAAATTCTAGAAACCCGTCTGCAAATACATACGTACGTACATACATACATACATACATACATACATACAATCAAGGTCAAACCAAAAAGAAAGGCAAGCTCTAGCGAATTTTCCACAGTTTCCACCGTTTACTCTTTTCCCTCATGGAAAGCATTTTATTCAACACTGTTTGCTTCCTAAATGCTTTTCACAACGCACACTTTTCGAGCAGTTGCATTTGAAAGCTTTTGTGGCAATGGACATATTTTTCAATATTTATTTTCACAATTCTTAAGTTTTGCTGTTGCGTAAAAGTTTGTTTTTTATTTATGTAAGTATTTTTTTTTTTTTATTATATTTTTTAAGCAATTGCACACAAACATTCGCGGATTTTTGTTGACGATGCATTGCTTATCGGCACTCCGTATTTTGCTGTATTTGCACCACTGTGCGGGATTTCTTGTGTAAACATGTTCCATTCAGTGAGGACATGCACGGTGTAGGCCAACCCGTGAGTAATCCTAAATAGCTTTAGTGCCCTGGGAACCAAGCAATCATTGCAATTAGAGCGCTCACTGATTATTTATTTAAAGTCTTCGCTAGCTTTCCGGGCTGGTTGCCAGGTGCGTCAAACGTGGACACTCCCCCGTTAATAACAATGGCTCTAAGCCAACCATGTCGTCATTTCATTTGTTTTTGTTTTTTTTTTTTTATTAGTACAATTTACAATTGCTACTTACAGTGAGCATTCGGTGGTGGAGTGATCTGAGATTTGCTTAGCATACCAGATAAACAAAAGTAGACGCAATGCAAACGAAATCAAGAATTGAGCTTAAGATACGTGGCTGGGGCGACATTAGCTTTAGTATGTCAACGACTGCGAGAGCACACAGAATGAGCCAGCTGGAGGAGAATTTGCCCAAGCAAATTAGTGGCATAGTAACAACAGCCAACAATAAAATGGTCAAGATCGAGGAGGAGGCGCAACAACAGCCGGAGAGCGCTGCCGCAAAATGCGGAGAGCAACCAGCTGACTTTGAGACAGCCATCGATGCTGCGGGTTTTGGCCTGTTTAATATACTACTGCTCCTGGTGGCTGTGTTCGCTGCGATGTCCACCGTATACGAGACGTCTACCATGTCGTATATATTGCCCAGTGCTGAGTGTGATCTGAAGTTGAGTCTGCTCGACAAGGGTATATTGAATGCCATCACATATGCTGGCATGATAACATCGGCCATCTTCTGGGGCTATGTGGCCGATACGAAGGGACGAAAGAAGCTGTTAATTTTCGGTTATGTGGCCGATACGATCTGTGTGGTGGGCTGTGCCCTCAGCCAGAACGTGGTGCAGCTACTGATCTTCAAGTATCTGGGCGGTTTCATGTAAGTTGCACTTAACAAATACTAACTCGACGATGTACTCCGATGTGCATCTCTAGTATGAGCGGACCCTTTGCCGTCCTGATGACATATTTGACGGAGTTGCATGGACGACAATATCGTCAGCGCATCATGATGACTGTTGGCGTTATGTTTTGCATTGGCACACTCAGTTTGCCCGGATTGGCCATGGGCATATTGCCGCTCAACTGGGATATTAACATTTGGGGTCTATCATGTGAGTCACCTACTGCCTGTCCTCCGAATCCCCTTGCTTGTAATCTGTGTTGATGTCTGTCCATTCCATACTAGTTGCCAATGTAAATGTAGTATTATATACATATATATGTATGTATATATGTGTAGCTCTTATCTAAGACAATAAGGAGTGCATTATCACAACACCTGATAGCCACAGCTGCCCTTCTTCTATCTTGCTCTCTCTCGATCTTTGTCTCGCTCTCTCTTATTTGTAAAAAATATAATAAAACAATAAAGACATATCAGACTCATTCTCATTCTGCAGATTTCTACGGTTTTTTATACCCTTAACCCATTAAAAATGCGTAAAAAGGGTATAATGGTTTTGTGGAAATGTATGTAACAGGCAGAAGGAGTATATATATTCTTGATCAGGATCAACAGCCGAGTCGATATAGCCATGTCCGTCTGTCCTTCCGTCTGTATGAACACGCGAATCCCAGAGACTATAAGAGCTAGAGAATTTGGAATATAAGTTCGCGTATATCAGACGCAGATCAAGTTTTCTTTATTTTATCGATAACTGTCTCAGTTTCTGAATTATCGATACATTTTGATTTCCGATAGCAATAAATTCCACAATTTAAGAGGTGGAGGCTTCTAATTTATACATAATATGCATATATATATTATTGATCAATTGCCAATTTCATTAAGATCGGATAAGAAACATCAAAGTTATAGTCGAAAATATATTTTCATATTGATCTTCTTGTTGTCAGCAGCCGCAAGCATTTTCTGTATGCATAAATAGGCGAGCGCATGTGTGAGAAAGAGATGGCATGATAATCGACGCTAGCGTCAATATACATTTGGATTTGTGTGTATTCTGCAGAGCCCCGATGACTGTTTCGTGTACGTATGTATGCCTGTATGTATGTATGTATATGCACGTGTTTGTAGCCAGCCAGTTCGGGTCAGTTCGGGGTTGTGAGTAAAAATACTCTGTAAGAAATGCACTTGCCGAACATTTGAGTGCAAATCATCCTAAAGGGAAATTTACCAATTAAACTAGAATATATTTAACAAATATATTTAACAAGAGTATATCGTAGTCGAGCTAAATCGACTACAGCATTCATACTTGTTTTATCTTAATTTGAAGCGAATATTGAATCTAGATGTTAGGTAGCAACGATGGTTAACAGATGGCCAATGTAGGTGCATCGAGTAAATAAGTCGTTGCTTTATAAAGTCGAATACTCATATTTTATAATATATAATATAACTATCATATTAATACTAAACAGGACATAACCAGTCCTACACAAATATATATAGAAATTAAAGGGAAACAGCAGACAATATTAATTTAGCTTGGAGTTTGAGACTCTTTTTATTATTGGTTTTTTGATTTTGTTTAGCTAATACAGTTAATTTGAGATATTTATTTTGGATTAATGATCGTAACTGTTTTGTCGAAAGTATTGCGAGAGCTTTGTTCCAATTGATTTTATTATCTTCTGCGGATCCTTTTTTACTTGCGACACAATTCTGACTTTCGGCTTCTTCTCGACACCGATTGACGAAGTCGGCCTTTGTGTCGATGAAGTTACACATTTCCGCTCATCCTATTGCCATTGCGGCACAGGGCGATTCAATTTGGGTTCTCCAATTCCAATTTCCTGATTATTACGCGCTTGCTTCGTACAGTAATCCTTACGAAGCGATTTGGAATTGCGCTCGTAAAATGTTTTGAACCAATTGGCAAATTCATAGTTGTCCTGATAGTTTCCCTTGATCAGCCCCAGTATTTCAAATTGCGCATTGACTTGCAACATGTTAAAGCCCTGTTGCAACAGCTTAAAGTTCGCGATGTAGTCCGATTGCTGATTGCACATGAACTTCACTTTTCTCATCCGAATAACATTCGGAAACAATGCGTCCAGCAAATTGCAATAGGCAGCTCCGGTGCAGAGATCATTAATGCGCTGAAAGTCGCTGCCCAAGGTGCAGTTGATCCAATTGAGGATGTTGTCTTTCGAAAACTGAATCTTGGTGTTGCGTGTGACAACAACATTAATAGCCCTTTGCCCTTTGTTGCTCATATTTCTGGATTTGGATAAAGCAAGAAAGTAACAAGTAGTCCACAATACGATTTAGAATTTGTCTGCTCTAGAATTCGATAATATATATTCTAGAAGCAAGTCAGTGCTAACATTTAAATTAAACTAATTACTTACACGACTTCAGCTGTATTTCGCAATTGCCAAATCAAAGTGTCAAAATGTACGAGATCCAAATTCGTTATATAAGAAAGATGCGGCTTGGAATTATTTTTCAATTTTGTTTTCTTGCAATAACTGAGAAAAAAGTGATCAAATAATGGTAGATGGTAAACATAAATGAATTTAATTTGTAACTCTGCTGAGGTGAACACCACATGGAATATGTACATTAAATCCCAAAGATCAATTCCGTTCCCGATAAAAATAAGCAGAGTTCTTTGTTTGTTTTGTCAAATTCAAAATAACATTATGAGCACAATAAGTGAGTGTCTAGATAAACAAATTGCACAAATCCATGCAAATATTTAATTTGGCTATTCTTACCGCCATCAGTATCCCCAACTGGCACCTGCCCCTCCTCACTTTATATGCTGTTGAAGACAATTTCTCTAGCTCTTATAGTGTCTCAGATCCGGGTTCAGGACAAACGGACATGGCTATATCGACTCGGCCGTTGATTCTTAACCAGAATATATATAACTTAAGGGCTCAGAAAAGTTTCCTTCTGCCTTTTGCATACTTTTGCACAAACAATTACATCATTTTTCAGGATGATAACAACAACAGAAAAAAATCTTTACAGAAGCTACGGATTTACATAGTATTTAACTAATCCAACTCAAGTTAAGCCAAACAGAACCAACCCTAATTAATCAGGCTAAAACCAAACTCAATATATGGTTGTGTTTTGGTTTGCTTTGATATATTCAATACTCACCAGAACCACTGTCTTCATATATATATTTAAGTATATCCAATATAAACAAATAAAAATGTATTCACAAAAATTAAAATAAATTTAATGCTGTTTGCTGTACGATTTTTGTATATTGACTGATTTCCTAACTTATATGAAGCTACAAAACAATAATGAAAAGTATCTCAATGCTCATGTTTAGCCGAAAAATCTTATTCTTTTATTTATTCAGTTTCACTTGCACCAAAAGTATGCAATCATCGGCAGCCCGAAAATACTTGGCATTTGTTATCGTCGGCCGATAGATCAATAGATTTTGGGAGAGATATCGCAGGGAAGGCCATCTTTAAGGAAGAGAGAAGAAAGAGGAAGAAGAAGAGAAGAAAAAGAAAACCACATGCGCATGCGCATAAAATTTAAAAATTTGTTGTTATACCCTGAACACATTAAAAATGGTTTTGTGCAAATGTATGTAACAGGCAGAAGGAAGCATCTCCGACCCCATAAAGTACATACATATATTCTTGATCATGATCAACGAATCGGTATGGCCATGTCCGTCCGTCTGTGAAGTCTGTGAAGTTTGCATTATTTTCAGTTTCTGAATTATCGATACATTTCTATTTCCGATAGCAATAAATTCCACTATTTCCGATTGAACACGTGGATCTCAGAGACTATAAGAGCTAGAGAAATTGAAGTATAAGTTCTCGTATATCAGATGCAGATCAAGTTTGCATTATTTTCAGTTTCTGAATTATCGATACATTTCGATTTCCGATAGCAATAATTCCCACTATTTCTGAGGCAGAGGCTTCTAATTTAAACATAATACGCATATGTATATTATTGATTAATTGGTGGAAAATATATTCTCATATTGATATCATTTCTATCAGCAGCCGCAAGCATTTTCTGTATGTATGCGAGTGCATGTGTGAGAAAGAGATGGCATGATAATCAACGCTAGTGTCAATATATTTCTGTGTATTCTGCAGAGCCCCGATGACTACTATTTCGTGTACGTGTGTATGTGTGTATGTATGCATGTACGTATATACACGTGTTTGTAGCCATTGAGTTCGGGCATTTGAGTGCAAATCATCTTAAAGGGAAATTTGCCAAGATAACTAGAATATATTTAACAACTGGGTTAAGGCTATATCGTAGTCGAGCTAACTCGACTACAGCATCTTACTTGTTTTTTATTATAGGTGTTAATTATTTGATTGCTTTTACACAGCGCACAAAGTCTTTGCAGTTTCTTATTTCATTCATGGCCAACATTCTTGTTATTGATTGTTCTATTAGCTGAGGTCAGTGTTTGATCTAAATTCCTTAACTTCTCAACACTTCATTGGCAGGTTTGTGAGTGTTCAAATTCCAATCTACGTGTCAGTCATAAATAATATTTCGTGAATTTCATAGTTGCGATTCGTTGCAACACCTGGAAATTTATTGCTCCCATATTTCCAATTAATATTCCAACAAAATTGAATTGTTATCTTTGGCATTCCATTGTAGACCGGTGTAAATCTGCTTTGAAACTAATATTCAATGATTGTTTAGATATATATGTATATATATATATATATATATATATATATATATATATATTTAGTTAAGCATCATCTCTCTTGTTCCTATGATAGCTGTATGATATAGAGGTCTGATCCCTAAGGGCTTAAATATGTTTCATTTAAATAGCTTTAAATAAAAATTATTTTAAAACAGAAGTAGACGAAATTTAAAATAACAAAGCCGTTTTGAAAGAAAGTCCAGACTTAGTGTTACTCTTTTTTTAATAACATATATTTGTTTTAATTATTTATTCATTTATACAGCCAGTTTAATCGTTTTAATATTTTTTTTATAATTTATTTATTTATTTATTTTTATTGAAGGAAAGAGAGGTGCATTTGTTTATGTATTGACTTTGTGATAAATTTATATATATAAAATGTATTAATTTTTTTATGAGGTTAATGCTTACAAATTCAATCTGATTTATCGAAACCCGTTCATTCATTTACAGTGCATGCCTGGCAGGTATTTGTGGCAGTCAGTGCTGTGCCTAGCATCGTCAGTTGTGTGTTCTTCCCCTTCTTTCCGGAGAGCCCCAAGTTCCTAATGTCCCAGGGACGCAATCAGGAGGCACTGGAGGCCTTCAAATTCATATATGCACTGAACACACGTCAGCCCCGGGATGCATTTCCAGTGAGTTTCGAGTGAAATCCTCGCAATCCTTAAATCAGGTTTTATTTTCCAAATTCTGCAGATTAAACAACTGGCCAATGAAGTACCAGCGAAACCCAAACCTCAGCAGCCAAACTCCGATCCAGAGTCTGAATACAGCAAGGACCATCTGAAGGTAGCAAAAAGCTCACTCCATTCGGGACTACTACAGTTGCGCCCGCTCTTCGTCAAACCCTATCTGAGCATGTCCCTCTTGGTTTACTTGTCAAACTTTTGCGTTCTATTGGGGTAAGAGAGAGAGAGAGAGAGAGAGCGAGAGAGAGAGAGAGAGAGAGAGAGGGAGAGAGCTAATCAACCAACAAACTCAACTCATTTAACCAATATGTCTCTACTGGCAGCCAAAACACGTTTCGTCTGTGGATCCCACAACTGTTTGCATCCATTACGGAATACGATCAGTTGATGAGCAGCCAGCTGCCGGAGGGCAACGCTGGAGGCACGAGCATTTGCAGTATCGTCGAGTACAGTGTGAATCGCACAAGGATGCAAGTGGATGCAGCTCTCGATGATCCACTGGCCAAATGTTCAGTCAACATTAGCGCCGCCAGTTACACAAACAATTTAATTGTGGCCTCTGCCGGCTTAGTTTCTTACATCCTCGCCAGTTTCCTAGTCAATCTGGTCGGCATCAAACGCATCATGTGTGAGTGTAGCCTGGATCTAAGAATCGTGGAAAACATTCAATTTATGAATAATATGCGTATTGATTTGTAGGCCTGTGCCTCTTCATTGCCGGCTCGTGCTCCTTGGGCATGTACTGGTCAAGTTCATCTGGGGTCACTGTGGCGCTGGCCTCTGGATTTGTTACCATGGGCAGCATTGCGGCCACCTCACTGATCAGCGCATCGCTCAGCATGTTTCCCACCGCGTTACGGTAAAATTAAAGACAATAAGTTGCCCACACCTCTCCTCCTAACACGCTTTCGCATTACTTGCATCCTTGCAGCACAATGATCGTCTCGCTCAGCATGATGGTGGGTCGCATGGGCTCCTTGTCGGGTAACATCATTTTCCCGGCACTTATGACTTTGGGCTGCCTTCCACCCTTCCTGATGATCAGCTTTTTTATGTACTGTAAGTGGCTGTATTGTAGTTGCTAAACTTAAGGACTCGTAATTTAATGATTCACGTTCCCCTTTAGGTGCTTGCGTGCTGGGCTCACTCCTGCCTCTAAAGAACAAGGCGGTTCTGAAGTAACTCAATTTCCATTCCATCAACATTCGCCCCCAGTCCAATTCTCACGGATTGCTTTACATAGTCGATGATTCGGTTAAGTTAGTTACTAAATTTTATTTTATTTTATTTTTTTTTTTGTTGTTTTTTTGTTACTTTTTGCTTTTATTAAAATATAATTTATTGCAAAATGGACCTTTGTGCGACAACTTGATTTGTATGCAACTCCAGCAGTTTGTCAATCTGCATAAGCCTTGTGCCCGACACTTGCTAATTGCAGTCACTTACTATTCCTGCCCCTCGCGAATACATTAATGCCGCACAGCAGCTGCCCAGGAAACTTGTAAAACAAAGTCTCTCAACATTGTTATAAAAAAAAAAAAATTAAAATAAAAATAAAAAAAAAATAGAAAACGCAATTAACGACGATAGCCGTGTAATTGAGTAGATAACTGCGAATCGCAAAACATTTTAATCAGTTTTGTGGCGCCACTTCACATTGCATTTTGTATCCGATAGACCGAGTGCTTTACTGATTGTGAAAATACGTGCTTGCTGCACGGAGACTGGCATGTAACTTAAATGCTAGATTAAAATAATTAAAAACTCTTCCAATAATCTGAAAATCTGAAAAGCTTGTCTTAAATTGCTTATTTAAAAAACTGTTTCCTAATGGAACCATGCAGCTGCATGGTTCACAAAGTATACTTATGTTGATCAGTATGGATTAGTTGGATAAGTGATGAACATATATGTACATATATTGTATTTTATATTATTATATATAAAGGGCAAACATTTGTAACGGTCTTAGCCGTATTGTTACTAAATTAATAATTATGACAAAGCAAATACTGCAGGCTTAAACAATTTTTTCCACAATTTTTGAAGGTTAATGAAGTCAATAGATATATAAGTATTTGTGTATATTTATATAAGTGATGATGTGCTTACATTAACCGTTATTGTACATGCTATAGATAATGAATAAATTATGCGTACTTAAAGCCGTCAGATTATTTTGTTCACATGCCGCACATTTGGCAGCTACTAAATACTAAGTGCTGTCATAACTTGCAACTCTTCTTATCGCGTCCAATCTCTCTCTCTCTCTCTCTCTCTCTCTCTCTGTCTCTCTCTGTCCGTTTTTTGTTACACTCTTTTTTTTTTTGTTTTTTTGAATGGCCTCACTCGTATATCTTGAGCACACTCTTCTTGATATATTGCTCGAGTCCATCCAGTCCAGGCAACCAGCCAGCCTATCTGTAGCTAAATGGAAATGTTAATTATCTGACAACGAAAACGCTTAAAGTTAATGTGAACAGGCGGCAGTAGGCAGTAGGCAGTAGGCAGTAACCTATATACACCATATCTAAATCTGAAATTGAACCAAAACGCTTTCATCTTACGTACAGAGCGCTGGCAGCGACGGTGGCAGCGACGGTGGCAGCGGCGGGGGCAGCAGCGTCAGCTTGGAACATGATTTCGCAAATGTTTGAAATTAGAGAAGCCGCAAAAACTTTTAATTAAAAACTTGTCGCTTGACTTTGCCAAATGGGGGCATGGTCACACGGCCTTATGCAAATCTGTGCTAATAGAAGAAACAGATAAAAACAGAGAGAGAGAGCGAGAGAGGGAGTCAGAGAGAGATGGATAGAGAGAGTCGACGAACGCACTGTGGCAACCCACAGGTGAATAAAACATTTAATTTATATGTGAATCCCTATGACAAAAAAAGCCGAGGAAAATTTCCTTTGTCTAGAAAAAATATTTAAATATAGACAAAAAGGAAAATTCCAAATGAATACGATGTTTTTTGTCTAGGTGTAAAATAACGACAACAACAACAACAACAGGTTTCTCGCATGCGTCACTTGAATTACAATCTTATCAGTGTTTTGCTGCCCGCCGGCAAATGCATAAATGGATGGAGTGCGACCCATGTGGAGGACAGTCGGACACAATGAGTCTTAGCAACAAGGTGGCGATTGTGACTGGCGGTAGCAGCGGCATCGGCGCTGCCATTGCACAGGTGTTGGCCCGCGAGGGGGCACTGCTGTCGCTGGTTGGGCGCAATGTTGCCAATTTGGAGGCGACACGGGCGAAACTGCAACAAGAGCAGAAGGGCGTACAAGTGCTTAATGTGGCGGCGGATGTTACAACGGATGCGGATGCGATAATTCAGCAGACAATCAGCAAATATGGACGCATCGATGTGCTGGTGAATAATGCCGGCATTTTGGGAAGCGGCCAACTTATCGATCTGGATATGAATGAATTCGACACGGTGCTCAACACAAATCTGCGCGCCGTCGTTATGTTAACAAAGTCAGCGTTGCCACATCTGCTCAAGACCAAGGGCGCTGTGGTCAATGTGAGCAGTTGTTCTGGGATCTGTCACTTTCCCGGTCAGCTCAGCTATGGTATATCGAAGGCAGCACTGGATCAGTTCACCAAAATCGTCTCAATGGAGATGGCGCCGCAGGGTGTGCGTGTGAATTCAGTGAATCCCGGTTTTGTGGTCACCAACATACACAATCGCATTGGCATTGTGGACGAGGCCTATAGAGAGTTGCATGAGAGAGCCGAAAACACCAATCCCATGGGCCGTGTGGGTGATGCCCTTGAGGTGGCCGAGGCCGTTGCGTTTCTTGCCAGCTCCAAGGCCAGTTTTACCACCGGCGTCCTGCTGACGGTCGATGGTGGCAAAAACAATTATACGCCACGTTAAATAAAACCAAATATTCATAGTTAGATATTTATTATTATTATTATTAATAATTGTGGGTCTCTGTTAATCATTGGTGTATTACAAAGTCATTTAAAGTACAATCAATATTTGACCTTGGGTCACGACGACAAGCTAATCAGCATATGACGAGCTGGTGCCACCACAAGTTGAACCACAGACCAGATAAGATAGCTATATAATAACACAGCAATACTACATCGTTGTCTGCAGACAAGGAATGCCACCAACCGTGCTAATCTTATCACAATCATTCAAAATATTGGGATTTCATTTTTGTACATTTTGATTGAAGGAGAATCTTTCCCCTTGAGGAAGGGGAACATAATATCATAATAACGGGAATTTGACTTTGAAGCAACTTTGGGACAGATGCATGGCCTTTACGAGTGTTAAAAGCTTTCGCGAAAGCTTTTTCCACATAATATCAAGTCAATCCTTGCACAGACTTAACTTAAATTTGTGGAGCTTTAAGCTTCGGCAAAGCTTTTATCGAATACACTGCGAAATCAACACTTCTCCACATAACCAAGATCATTGTACTTAGATACCGAAGTTATAATAGTATATAGTCCGTCATGCTGTCTGTCCGTCCGTCGGTCTGTCCGTGTGTATGAACGCATATCGACACCCTTAAAGATAGAGACTTGAAACTTGGCACATATACTTGAAAGTGCTCCGAATAGATGAAGTGTCAAGATTGCAGTCCTACGTCCACACATACATATCTCTTACAATTTTATGGCTATAATCACCAGAACGTCATTGGTAGGTTGTTGGTGATATCCTTTAAGGATATATGCCACCGCCACCCCCCACGCCCCGAGCACCCCGCCCCTAAAACTCTTAAATGTCCATTTCTCCCGCAGTTTTTGAGTTGGAGACGTCAAATTTCGTAGGTATATTACTGGTAGTCGCCTTTAAGAACCGACAACAAATTTGTGTGGCCACGCCCACACCTGCCCCCATAATCTACAATGCCGATATTTCGGAAAGTGTAAATCGATAAATCCGTATGTCTCCCACATTTTTTAAGGATTAAGTGACCAAAATTTGGAAGGCAACTTGCTGGTTACCTCCTCCAAGGATCGGCATATCATTTTTTGAGCCACGCCCAGAAATCTAAAATATTTTTTCCATAATTTGTAAGACAGAGTCTCCAAATTTTGAAAAGTCACTGGTAATACCCCTAAGAGATCTACTAACAAGTAAGATGCTGTAGTCGAGTTAACTCCTTTGGTGCAATCGAAACTGAACAAGTAAGATGCTGTAGTCGAGTTGGCTCGACTACGATATTCCCCTAACCCAGTTGTTAAATATATTCTAGTTTTATTGGCAAATTTCCCTTTAAGATGATTTGCACTCAAATGTTCAGTCAGCAAGTGCATTTCTTACAGAGTCTTTTTACTCACAAGCATATATGTACATACATACAGACATACATACGTACACGAAACAGTACTTATCGGGGCTCTGCAGAATACACACAAATATATTGACACTAGCGTCAATTATCATGCCATCTCTTTCTCACACATGCGCTCGACTATTTATACATACAGAAAATGCTTGCGGCTGCTGACAACAGGAAGATCAATATGAAAATATATTTTCGACTATAACTGGCTTAGTTATCCGATCTTAATGAAATTTCGGTAATTGATCAGTAATATGTATAAGCATATTATGTATCTTAAATTGTGGAATTTATTGCTATCGGAAATCGAAATGTATCGATAATTCAGAAACTGAGGCAGTTATCGATAAAATAATGCAAACTTGATCTGCGCCTGATATACGAGAAATTATATTCCAAATTTTTTAGCTCTTATAGTCTCTGAGAACGGACAGACGAACGGACGGACAGACGGACAGGGCTATATCGACTCGGCTGTTGATCCTGATCAAGAATATATATAATTTATGGGTCGGAGATGCTTCCTTCTGCCTGTTACATACATTTGCACAAAACCATTATACCCTTTTTACCCATTTTTAATGGGTTCAGGGTATAACAACAAATGCCAAGTATTTTCGGGCTGCCGATGATTGCATACTTTTGGTGCAATCGAAACTGAATAAATAAAAAAATAAGATTTTTCGGCTAAACATGAGCATTGAGATACTTGTCATTATTGTTTTGTAGCTTCATAGAAGTTAGGAAATCAGTCAATATACAAAAATCGTACAGCAAACAGCATTAAATTTATTTTAATTTTTGTGAATACATTTTTTTTTTGTTTATTTTGAACATACGTAAATATATACATGAAGACAGTGGTTCTGGTGAGTATTGAATATATCAAAGCAAGCCAAAACACGACCATATATTGAGTTTGGTTTTAGCCTGATTAATTAGGGTTGGTTCTGTTTGGCTTAACTTGAGTATGATTAGTTAGCTTCTGTAAAGATTTTTTTGTTTTTGTCCTGAAAAATTATGTAATTGCTTGGCAAAAGTATGCAAAAGGCAGAAGGAAACTTTTCTGAGACCTTAAGGTATATATATTCTGGTAAAGAATCAATGGCCGAGTCGATATAGCCATGTCCGTTTGTCCTGAACACGCGGATCTGAGAGACTATAAGAGCTAGAGAAATTGTCTTCAACAGCATATAAAGTGAGGAGGGGCAGGTGCCAGTTGGGGATACTGATGGCGGTAAGAATAGCCAAATTAAATATTTGCATGGATTTGTGCAATTTGTTTATCTAGACACTCACTTATTGTGTTCATAATGTTATTTTAAATTTGACAAAACAAACAAAGAACTCTGTTTATTTTTATCGGGAACGGAATTGATCTTTGGGATTTAATGTACATATTCCATGTGGTGTTCACCTCAGCAGAGTTACAAATTAAATTCATTTATGTTTACCATCTACCATTATTTGATCACTTTTTTCTCAGTTATTGCAAGAAAACAAAATTGAAAAATAATTCCAAGCCGCATCTTTCTTATATAACGAATTTGGATCTCGTATCTTTTAATACTTTGGTTTGGCAATTGCGAAATACAGCTGAAGTCGTGTAAGTAATTAGTTTAATTTAAATGTTAGCACTGACTTGCTTCTATAATATATATTATCGAATTCTAGTGGATAGTGAGCAAATACCCATAAATAGTGGTAAGTAAGCAGACTCGTAAAAAACCCACACCATTTCTGATCTCTCTTTTTTATTAGCAGACAAATTCTAAATCGTATTGTGGAGTACTTGTTACTTTCTTGCTTTATCCAAATCCAGAAATATGAGCAACAAAGGGCAAAGGGCTATTAATGTTGTTGTCACACGCAACACCAAGATTCAGTTTTCGAAAGACAACATCCTCAATTGGATCAACTGCAACCTGGGCAGCGACTTTCAGCGCATTAATGATCTCTGCACCGGAGCTGCCTATTGCAATTTGCTGGACGCATTGTTTCCGAATGTTATTCGGATGAGAAAAGTTAAGTTCATGTGCAATCAGCAATCGGACTACATCGCGAACTTTAAGCTGTTGCAGCAAGGCTTCAACATGTTGCAAGTCAATGCGCAATTTGAAATACTGGGGCTGATCAAGGGAAACTATCAGGACAACTATGAATTTGCCAATTGGTTCAAAACATTTTACGAGCGCAATTCCAAATCGCTTCGTAAGGATTACTGTGCGAAACTAGCGCGTAATTATCAGGAAATTGGAATTGGCGATCCCAAATTGAATCACCCTGTGCCGCAATGGCAATAGGATGAGCGGAAATGTGTAACTTCATCGACACAAAGGCCGACTTCGTCAATCGGTGTCGAGAAGAAGCCGAAAGTCAGAATTGTGTCGCAAGTAAAAAAGGATCCGCAGAAAATAATAAAATCAATTGGAACAAAACTCTCGCAATACTTTCGACAAAACAGTTACGATCATTAATCCAAAATTACCGAAATACCTCAAATTAACTGTATTAGCTAAACAAAATCAAAAAACCAATAATAAAAAAGAATCTCGAACTCCAAGCTAAATTAATATTGTCTGCTGTTTCCCTTTAATTTCTATATATATTTGAATAGGACTGATTATGTCCTGTTTAGTATTAATATGAGAGTTATATTATTTATTATATATATATATATATAAATATTAGAGTAAAATATGAGTATTCGACTTTATAATGGCCACGCCCACTCCGCCTCCGTAAGCCGATACACCCGTTAGTGTGAATCGATAAGACCTTATATCTCACACAATTTGAAGGCTTAATTCACAAAATTTAAATATGTATATTGCTCGCAACGCCCTTCAAAAATGTGGAAAAAAAATTTGGACTCCCGCCCACAAAAAACGAAAAATGCAAATATCTCCCGTAATTTATAAGCTTCAGTTATCAAACATGGAAGTTATATTACTAAGATCGATATCCAAAATTTGCTTTGGGCCTCGTCCACTCACGCCTCCAAAATTCCAGGAAGCTAATATCTCCTGCATTTTAATAGCTACAGTTACCAAACTTGGAAGGAAGATTATTAGGAACCTTCTCTATAATTTTTTTCAGAAAAAGGGTTACTCTCTTATATTTACCGCAATCTGAAGGCGGTTACGCCCGACTGAAACGTTCTCTCTTGTAATCCTTTAGAAATGCACGTCCAATTTGTTATCCATTACTATTGATGTATATAAATCTTTATTTATTTCGAAATCGCAATAAGGTAACAAAACTGGTAAATATTGTGTACAATATCAAAAAGCGAAATATTTGATAAATTTGCCCGATTTTCTGTGAAGAATGACATATAAGTTATCCAATTCGCTGGAATCAAAGCTTCCATAACTTAGGCAAGCTTTAAGCTCGGGGCCATTCTGGTCAAATCTTGTCCTCCAATATAAGAAGGCGCTGCTCAAGCTCCAGAAAAGCTTCAATGCCAATTTGGGGATACTTTATGAACTACGCTGGGATTATCAAAAAGTGGTTTAGCCATTAAAGGTGCAGTAAGTAGGAAGTGGGTTGCTGCATGTGGTGAGCTTTGGTGCATGTGAAAGCGCTAAAGCTTCTTGGCAGTTGCAACCCTTAACAGTGAGACAGACGCTTAAAGCTCCAAGCAACCCCATCGACAAAGCTCAACTCGAATGGAAAATGGACGGAGGAGCTCTCAGTACTTGCGAGGCAGTCGTCGTGACTGCAATCGAATATCAGCCTATTTGCCTTCGTTGCCTTTGGATTTTATTATTATTTTATTTTTTTTTTTTTTTGTGGCGCACCAACACTCGCGACATATTCACCCACTTCCCAAACACGCCCACACACACGAACACACCCACACCCACACACACACACACAGACGTAGGCATAAATTCAAAGAAATTTCCCAGCTGTTGGCAGAACTGAGAAACTGATTGATTTTTCGCAATTGAAACTGGATCAAAAGCACGTTGGACACAATTACAATTGCAAGGGGGAAAGGCAAGTGTGCTCAAGTGAAAGTGACAACTGCACTGGCCAGCCACCCATATGGACATGAATGCCACGCTGGCCGAAGGTCAGCCCAAGTCAGCCAGCTGTGACAACGTGCAACAAACAACAATAACACCAGAAGCAGCTGTCGCTTGTAATCAAGATGAACGAAGGCAGAGTCAAGCGTATTCAGATGCAGATCCGGATGCAGATGCAGATGCTGATCCAGATGCTGATGCTGATGCAGATGGAGATGTGGATGCCGAGGATGAAGCGCAGCCATTGAGCCAACGCTGGTCGCCATTGGGTGCCAATTACGATGATGCGAATAGCGTCAGCTCGGAGCTGCTGACAACATCAGGAGACGGTGAGCTGGAGCCAACGATGCATGGTAGCCTGCAGCTGGAGAAGCAGTCGCAGCAGGCGGCTGGCATGGATAATGCCAATGAATTGGCGCGTCTGCGGACCATTGAGGAGGAACAGGAACTGCTGACCAGCTCACTGCTGGCCCTGACCTCACAGTTTGCTCACGTCCAGCTGCGTGTCCGGCAGATTGTCGAGGCACCCACGGATGAACGAGATCAATTGTTGCGTGATCTCGAGGATTTCGCGTTTCAGGGCATACCCGAGGTGACCCAGACGGATGGCGACAACGACACTGATGGCGAGAGACAATTGCAGGCGCCACCCGATGGACAGCTAATCGAGCAGCTAAAATCACAGCTAACGGAGCTGGAGCAGCTGGCATATGATTCGGGAGCGCCCGGCATATTGCCGCAGCATGTGCTGCTCGAGAAGCAAAAGTTCATACTGGACGAGCTGCGCACTAAGCTCAATCTGCAGGTGGAGCAGCATCAATTGCCAACACTGAGCACCGATCAGCTGCGCCATCAGGTGGACAATGCAATTGGTGAGTTTGTCGGTCCGCTCAAAATGAAGGAGCAACTGGTGGCCCAATTGAAAACTCAAATCACCGATCTGGAGCGCTTCATTGCATTTCTGCAGTGCGACACCGCTAGCGGTGGCACCAGCAACGGTGGCAGCGGTGCCACCACAAGCGCCAGCGAAAAGCTAAAGCTACTCAGCGGTGTCTACAACAGCTATGCGGCCAAACAAACAGCTCGGCAAATGCCCGCCCAGATGCCACTTACGATGTCAACCACAACCACAACAACAGCTGCAACGGCAACAGCAACAAAAACGGCAACAGCAGCATGCAACAACAGCATGGCTGCAGGAATCGGTACATCGACGGAGCATGCACCACAAAGGGAGAGTCTGCACAGCAAGGCGCACGGATTGCTCGACAAGGCATCGCTCCTAATGCAAATGTTTGCCACGACGCACTTTGCCAAGCGACAAGCGGACTTCCAACAAAACTCGCTGAAGAAGACGCACAAAGGCAACCACTGGGGGTAAGAATAAGAAGATTGCAAGCATCCCTGCACACCTTGCAGTTCAAGTCCTGTTAACATCGAAATTCCTTTATTTGACAGAGATCTGCGCGCACAGCTGGAGGTCGACATCCAGGAGGTAGCTGCGTTGGCGGCCACATTAAGCTGCGATCGTGAAAAACTGGCGAACATAAAGCGAGCGCTGCGTCAACAAAAGCTGCAACAGCAGCAGCAGCAGCAGCCGGCGAATGTAGCCAGCAGCCAGTGGCTGCCTAGTGGCTCAGTTGATGCAAATAACGGGGCATTAGCCACATTGCCACCACGTTGCAGGCGTGCGGTTGCCGCTGTTGTCGGACACGAGCTGACGCCGTATGCTGCTGGGGCAGCATCTGGCTCATCCGACTCGGATGAGGAGATGTACGAGCGCTATGACTGGGACAAGGACAAAGACAAAAAGGACAAGTCACTGGGTCGTCGCATTGTTCATATGCGCGGTGATTCCATTGCCACAATTGGACGCGAGCTGACCAGTGTGGTGCGTAAGAATTTTGCTCGCACTCTGCAACAGCTGATGCAGCACGGACTGCGCATCCCAACCGAGTCGGCTGCCTCCAGTTTGATGGTGCCATTCATGCGTTGCCTGCATCCGGGCGCACAGCGGATGACGGCGGCGGGTGCCGGTACGGCACCAGAAATGCAGTTCCTTGGCATTGGTCGTGCCATGCACGCCTGGGAGCTAATACTGGAATACTACAATCTGAAGAATGGCGAGGAATACAACAATACGCCGGCTAGGAAACTGTCGCAAAGCTTCCAGCTGGACATTGTGGACGCGCATGCGGTAACAGCCAAACAGAGCCTCCTCAGCGCCATCGGGATGATCCTGGCAATGCATCTACCCTACAAGCGCAGCTACAACTCCCACTTCAAGGCATTGATCTGTGCAGGACTCAAGTAAGTGAACACACTGTACATATACATATATAATCGATATAGCCATGTCAATTTATCCATTGTATGATTTTTATAGATGTATCTTTAGCAAATCTTGCAATTTAGATATTTATTATTTGTTTAATGTCAGTCGACACACATATAAAAAAAAGGGTAAAAGATAGATTAAAACAAAAGCAATTTTAAATTTAAATAAAAAATAAAATAAAAAAATTTTAATTTCAATTTTATGTTTCTTTGAATTTGTGCAGACATTTAACAATAAGTTCAGAGAAAACTTGACCGACAGTTTGATCAAACTTAATTATAATAAAGTCTTAGTTGAGCTCGTCTTAGATTAAGCTCATGTGTAAACAGATAAAATATCTTGACAAAATTCAAGAAAATAGAATCCATTTGGAATATGTTCGCAAGGTTATTAAGTTATCTGTTTTCTATAACATATGCATACATATATATATATGTCTATCCACATTTAAAATGGGGGTTTTCTTGCAACAAATGTTAGATCATTTTGTCGAATATTCTTATATTTAATGCTATATTAATAAATTATTTATTTTTTTAATAAATCTATTAATTTTTAATTGAAATATTTAACTTGAAGACTTATTGTTAAAATTTGTAAACTTCATTAAGTTGAATGTAATAAGAAAAGTACATCTTAATTCGCATATTTGCAGCGCACATCTTCTGGTGGAGTGGCTCAATCTAATACTCAGCTGCAATGAGCTTATTGACACCTACTACACGTCCAACAGCTATGTTGCATGCACCGGGTTCCGCGACTCCTTGCGCTCCATTGACACACTGTCCAAATTTGATTTCGATCTACCCGTGGATTTGGCCATACGCCACTTTCGCAATATTTAATATATATATATATATATATATATATATATATATATGTATATATATATATATATATTAAAAATTTGTTCTTTTTTGCTCCCTCAATGAATGAAACTAGTCCAAATCATAATTAATATAAATGTATAAATATGTGTATATACTTTAGATATGTCCAATTAACTAATACCTACTAATACAATTATTAAACCTAATGCGTGAGACTAACTAACTACTGAAATTCACTGGTATAAAACTGATGGATGCACTGGCTCAGCTTATCGCCCAACGGTCGCTGCAGTGGCCCACAGCATAATGTGGCCAGTAGCAGACGCGCCTCGGCCACATCCTTGCAATAAGCATAAGCATCGAGCAGCAGTCGAGGAGTTCCATATCGCTCCACAATGGCCAGCGCCCGATCGAGGGATAGCGAATGCAGCTGCAACAGCTGCTGGACAAAAACCTCGCGCACCGTCAACTGGGCATTGCGTGCCGAATCCTCGTACAGGGCACGAAACTTCAGCAGACCAACAGATGGACTGCTGCTGGCCTCTGTCTGTGCCGGTGATTCCAACTGGCTCTTGTCACTGACACTGTGCAGCGGCACATTGGCCTGCACATAGAGCTGCTGCAGCGCGCCACTTACTCCGCCCAGATAGCACATGGAGCGATAGTGATTATCACTGCGCACCACCTGAATGCCAGCGGACTGGATGCGTGCATTGGCCAGCGCCTGCTGCAACGAGTCGAACGGCAGGCCCAGCTGCTCGTTGTCGCCATAATCCTCGATCAGATAGATAATGTGCGGCAGTCCGCACTGACGCAACCGATGCTTCTGTTCGTGGAAGCGGCCATCGCGTATGCTGCTGGCCAAATCATCCATACGCTTGCGTTCCACAATGTAGGGCAGGACCAGCTCATTGCCAGCTGCATCACACGCTATCCACATAAAGTCACCGACTGTCAGCCGTCGCACTTGGTGCTCCACGGCCAAAGATTGCAGATAGTGACGCGTCTGATCCAAGACGCGTTTGTTCTTGCCACTCGTCTCCTGCGTATCCACGAGCAACACAATCCGATAACTGCCCGCTGGCATGCTCACAACGCGCTTCCGTTCCTCGACTGCTGCCTGTTCCTGTTGTGCCTTCTTTGTTAACTTTTTGGGCTTCGGCTGCTGTTTTAGTTGCTGCTGCTGCCGTTGCTGTTTTTGCACGACTTTGACCACTTGCTGCACCTGTTCCTGATATTGCACGCTGTCCACAGCTGTTGATTGACCAGCAAGCTGCCTGTGTTGACGCAGTTCATCATCGATCAGCTGGCAGAGCGTGGCGCCAAATCCGCGCAGCACGCCACATTCACGGCCGCTGTACAGCGGCAGCGGATAATTGTGTAACGCTTGCAGTGCCTGACGCAGCCTGTGCTGCGATTTGCGATTACGCTGCTCGGCCTCGTGGAGCCAACGTTGCAGCCAACGTTTGAACAGCGGATTAGGTTCCTGCAAACGAATGTCCAAGCGTGTTTCCATGTTTTGCGCCAAACTACGAAATGCAGTTGCCACCAAGCTGGAAAGTTGTGCGTATTAATGTGAATGACAAAAGCGACGTGCCGCCATCTATTGCCAATTTGTAATAAACTGAATAACCTCGATAACGTAATGCAATAGAAATAAATTGAAATTTTAATATATGTAATTGTTAAACATACAATTTTTTTGCGAAAATTACAAGCAACGTGTGCCGAACCCTGTTGGCAATTCTTAGTACCATACTATTCAAAAAAGAATGTCAAAGTTACCACACTTCACGTTGCCAGTGCTGCCAGCTTATGAACACTACGTTGCAATGTGAATGCTTGGAAAGTGCTTTGCATGCGAATTTGAACCCGAAATGTCCGCCAAACCGCAGTCAGAATGCAATTCCCAGCATTGATGACATCCATGTGGAGGTCTTTGCACTGAGCGAGAGCATACAAGACTGCTGTACTCCTGTTCCATTTTATACAAGAAGCGACTTCGCTTTCTGGTGGCGCTTAACAAGGTGAGAGTGACAGACCCCAACAAAAAAAAAATCGATTCACTAAACGCTTTAACACTTTTAGTGCACGACGGCCATAGAAGTGTTTCAGAATGCACTTGAGGAAGAGCACAGCTCCGCACCATGTTCCTAACATTCTATAAGATTCTACGAGAATCTAATCGCATGCAATGTCCCGTTCAAGTTGGGTGTTGGCTTTGCCACGCTGATGGCCACATCCTCGACTGTGTCAGCGGGTGTATGCCGATAATGCAACAGCGATGCTTGGCCCACCACCAGGCAAATCCACAGCCAGCCACAAACAAGATAAAAAGCGATTCCAGAGAGGAGGAAATCTTTCAGAGTTTCGTACAAAATCATTCAACGGCACAGCAAAGTAAACGTGATAATCAGCATCAGGAATTAAGATAATAATAATAAGATATTGTAGGGAACAAAAATATCATGCTTAATTGAAGAGCTTGGTCCGTAATATATTGGTCCAATCTGGTCAAAAAAAAGATGTGTTCGCAGCTTTTTTGAGCTGGGCTTAAGGGTACTGACAGATAAGTAGACAAACAGGACAAACGGACAAGACGCTATCGACTATTGATCAGGATTAATCGCAGAAAGTAAATATATTCTCTTATACTATAAGTATCTTATAAATATATCAAATTATAAATAAAACTTTTATATATAATGCAGTTAGTTTGTTCTTTATTTTTATTCACTTCAACAAGCAAAAACATTCAATATAGTGTTGTGTTCATTTTGTGCTTTTTTTTTTTATTTTGTATGTTTGTATGTGTGAGAGTGTATATTGTGTGTGTGGGTGTGTATGTGTGGATAGTACTCTGGGGTATATGGAAATAGTTTAGCTTCGCAAATTAATTGTAACAATTACAGTGATATATGGCGGATATATTTATCCATTGTGGAATCTTTAATTTGGGTTTTAGATAATATTTGAATGTATATATATATACATACATATATTTATATATATATATATATTTATGCACCTGCATGACGTTTTGTATGTAAATGCAAGCCGTTGTGTCTTATTTGCTTATTCTTAGATCTTATACTATGGATATACATACACACACACACACACACATATATATATATATATATATATATATATATATATATATATACATGTATTGTAAATATGTATGTATAGTAAATAGTATAGTATGAGCAAATCAATTGTTTTGAGTGCACTTCGCCACGCATAGCTCAACAGCTTGCTTTCCATACACACAAATATTTGTTAAATATTACGCTTACAAAAATACAGATCATCTCAAATTACAATTACAACTCTCAATGATTCACAGTTATACACAGTTATATATAGATCTAAATACAGTTAATACGTAGTGTTACATACATATTCATAAATATACATAAATGTATATATAGTGTATACAGTGTACATAGTATTTCAATTTACTTTTCATATATTTCATACATATTTCATTCCTATCCAATCAAACTGTGATCTTTTCACACACTTGATCTAATTCTATCTCGTGCATTCAACGCGTACATAAATACATATGTATCTTTATTTCTAATCTTAAGCTCCCGTTACGTCGCCCCATCTTCAATGTTTCCTTTGATTCGAGAAAAAAAAATCATTTGCTGAAGTATTTTTGTGCTTGAGTTTTTTTTCAGGACTGGACTTAGTGATTACATAAGTATGGGTTGCCTATTTTAGTGTGCTAGAAAGGTCTGCACCCCTCCCTACCCCCACACGTTGCCTGTCCCAGCGGGCGTTTATACGTTGCAGCGATTCGTGATAAGCTTTTCAGTTACGCATCAGCGATTTTCACACACAATATTTGTATTTTTAAATGCATTTTAAGCTAAAAAATCTTGCAATATTTGTGCTAAGAATTATACATACAAATTTATATATTTACTGATATTGTATAATTGTATATGTATATATGGAGCTGCCGGAAGTGGGCACACACACTCATACACACACATACAATTGAGCATACATACACGCACACTAAGAATATGAAAAAATAGAGTTTGTGCAGATAAAAAAATTATTGATATTAAGTAACAGCTTACGTAAAGAATCCTAAATATGTTTTCAAGAAACAGTCTTTTTCTATGTTTAATGTGTTTTTTTTTAGGTTTTTTTTTTTTTTGTTTACTTTGGAAACATAACAATGAAAATTGCTTGAGTGTATTTAATTTTGCCAACTTTTCATTTCATTACGCGGCTGCTTTTTTGTTTCATAGCTTAGCTTGGACATCATTTCTGAAAATGTTTAGGTTCTTAATATATAATATATGCTCTTAAGTATATACCAAATACACATACGAAAATATGTGCACGTATTTAACAATGTATTTAAACACTCATGTATCAAATATGTATGTATGTATTTACTGAAAAATTAGAACTAGAACAAAATTTTAATTTATTTTTTTGCATTATACATTTTAAAATGCACAAAAAAAATATCAAAAAATCTACTTTTTACACAAACTCCAAAAGATTTAAAAAAAAATCGAACAGAATTTTCCAGTCACTAGTTTTATGTATGTATATTGTATATATAAAATAAAATTGATTTCGAAATTGAATTGAATTGAATTGTTCAAAAAATACTAGAGCGACTTACATAAATACATACCTACATACATACTTAGTATTGAATGCTTATACATATATATTTTGTTTCAAGAAATTATAATTATTATTCTCTGTTCATGGAGAATATATTGTGCACATACTTAAATATTTGCAAAAGGTATATTTGATTAAAATATGCTTTTATATTTTTTTTATGGTATCAAGCTTTGTTCTCTTAGGTTTTTTTCTTGATCAAAAGGGTTATTATCTATATATACTTATATATATATATATATATATACATATATATATATATATATATATATATATGCCTGTATATGTTTTGTATATATCGTAAAAATATGTAAATACATATAGTAAATACAGGACAAAAACAAAAAACATCAAAAAGCGAAAAAGAAAACAGATGAAATTCTTGTTCTGGTTTTATATAGTAAAATCTTAATCATCATCGGACAGATTTGTTGTTGTGAGAAGTGTGGCATTATCCTCCGCACCCTGCTCTTCGATATCCTGCACGAAAGATAAGAAGTAAAAGAGAAGCGTGCATTTAGTTTAAGATATTATCAATTCACATTTATAATTATAGATCACAGAGTTCCCCCACCTGTAGCCCAATTATGCCCCAAAAATAGTTACACCTTGTTTGTTGTTTTTTTTTTTCTTATACAAAATATATGTATCTATATATTTAGCAATCTGTTTGTATTTGTTTTTTTTATTTTTTTTTTTGTTTTTTTTTTTTGTTACATTTTGTTAGGACGTATAAAACCACACGATCAAAATGGTAAACTAACATTAACAGTACTCGTTGTACGCACACATGTATACATATATATATATATATATATATTACATATATGTATTATTAACAATTCAACACATATATACATACACATGCATGCAGATTACATTGCTTTTGTTATTCTCAACTACACACACACTCTCAGTCACACACACTCTCGCACACACGAACACACACACACACACACACACACAAACACACACATTTAGAGGTACGAAAACGCAATTTTGTTCGCATTATTTTGAATTCGATTTTTGTAGCATTCTTGTATAAAAATAAAAAAATTTGTTTATTTCAAATAAAAAAATAAGATTTGTAATATTTAAAAATAATTATAATATAAAAATAATAAAAAAAAATTGTTTTTAAAAAAATAGACTTAAAGGGAAGCAAACAATGCAGTTTGAATATTTAAGAAAAACTTTTGCTCTAAGAGAAAATTGTATGTAAATGCAGCGCGACAGTACAAAAATGTTTTGTATATTGTTTTGTGTGTTGTGTGTTGCGTGTTGTTTGTGTTTTGTCGTTTGTTGTGTGTTGTTTAGTGTATATGCTGTGGCTTGAGTTTGCTGATAGTCTGTTTTTTCGATTGTGTTTTTGATGTTTTTGTTGTTGTTGCAGTTGTTGTCAGTTTTGTTTCAGTTGCTTGAGCGTCTGGAAGTGTGCGGAAGATTTTGTTGTTGATTGGTTTATGTGCATCTGCTTCACTTGAGCTTCTGCTTGATGGGACTGGGCGACGCCTGATCCGCCTCAGGCAGATCGCTCTCCTTCTTGCGCTTCACCTTGTCCTTGTTGGGCGCCTTCACCTTCTTCACCTGCGCCGCCAGCAGTTTGGCCTCCCGTTTCGCCTCGCGCGTGGCCCGCAACTGTTCCGTGATGAACGAGAAGACCAGATAGCCCTGCAGAGCGATCAATCCGATGAGCGAGATGAGGGCACGCAGCTTATAGCTGCCACCGGCAGAGCCGGCAATCCCATAGTACAACGTCAGCACACCAATCACCGAGGTGGCAAAGCGTGCCACCACAAAACAGGCACTGTTCACAATGCGAACGCGTGCCATACGCTCCTCGCGGTCGAAGACGCCAATCAGCTGGAAAATGTGAGCGATCAGCTCGCTGGCATAGTGCAACGTGAGCAGAACGAGCGCCAGACGCTGATAGCTGAGCGTATAGGCCAATACGATGAGCGTGAAACCGCTAATGGAATGTATAATCTTCGGCTGTTGCTCCTCCTTGGCGCGTATCTTCTGGAAATAGAGTTCCGGCAGCATATGCAGATAGTATGACAGCTGAATGATGAAATAGAATTTGTGTAGGAAACTCATCGGATGCTCCGGATAGCCCTCCCACAGCTGGGCCACCTGGCCAACGTAGCCCTCGCGCAGCGCTACATGTGCACCCCAAACCAGCGAGAGCAGATAAAAGGCGACCAGTTGGCCGGATTCATTGAAGCGGGCCAACTTGAATTTGGACAAATGCAGACGCTTGCTAATTTTGTCCAGCACAAACTCCTGAATGATCGCATGCATAATGATGCAGGTGAGCGTATAGAAGAATATCGCACAATAATCCTTAATGCCGGCCACATACGTATACGGCTTGCCATACGGCTGCTCCCGACTTGCCTCCACGCCGCTCACATTGTGATGCAGCGATATGAATGCGCTGGCAAACGATGCCGTCGACTCGTTCATAAGGCCAACAACAAAGACCATTGCCACGCAGGAGATGATGTCCGCATGGTTTTGGATGACAAACTCATGGCTCAATATCGGTGGATTCTTATTAGTTGGCTTTCGTCCGATTCCCGGTTTGATGGCCATGTTGATTTATCGTTTATAGCTGCTGTTCTTCTTGTTATTGCTGCAAAGTTTAACGTGTGTTTAGTATAGCTAAGTTATAGTTTTGCTCTCGCTGCCTCTTACGCTTCTTGTGTGCGTGGCGCTTGCAACGTCAGCAGCAACAGCAGCAGCAGCAGCTGACAGCGTTTGCAGCGGTTTTATGGCCATGTGCATGCTGTGTTGCCTCTGCCAACGGGCCTGAGGAATCAGTGCAACAGCAACACACACACACACACTAACACACACACACATACACAAGCATGCACTACAAATTTGCCTTGTTGGCACAAAAAGGCACACAAACACACCAACACACACACACTCGCACACACACACATAGCGTAGAGAGAGCGCACGCAAACAATTTCTTTTTTTTTTTCTTTTTTTTTGCTTTTTATTCGCTTTTGTTGTTGCTTACAGGATTGAAATTTGTAGCTGCAACTTGCTGACGTAGGCGTCGTCCAGTTGTGTCTTCTGTGTGTGTATTTTGTGATTTTCCTCTTCCAATTTTATTGTTTTTATTTATTATTTACTTATTTTTTTTATTATTTTTATTATTATTACTTTTCTATTTTTTCCAGTGCGACTGTGTTGCAGCCGCCTCCGCTGCCTGCCTGCCTCTGGCTTTTTTTTTGGATTAGCTACTGCTGCTGCTGCTCACCTGTGCGTGCGTGAGGGAGGAGTAGTGACTGACTGACTAACTGAGTGACTGACTGACTGACTGACTGAATGAAATGTGTGGCTACGTTTCACCAACAGCGCTCTGCGAATGCCAAGGCGGCCTGCTAGCCAACTACAGAGTCAAGCAACAACACCAACAACACTAACATCAACAACAACAGCGTTGCTGCCAGCAGCCGCAACAGTCAACAAAAAAAAAAAAAAACAAAAAAAAAACTGCCACGCAAACGACTCTTGGCTCCAACGTCGCGTTGTTGCTGTTGTCGTTGTTGTTGTGTTTGCTGGTGCTGCTGCTGGTTCACTACCACTTGTTCACGTTGTTTGTTTATTGCCTGCTCGCTTCCACTCGCACAACAAAGCGTTAGCGTATTGCCGGCTAAAGTCAAGCGCTCTCGTTTTCACACAAAGCCCAGAGCGCCACACAATATTATGTTGGGGGGGGCGCCCACTCGTTTGGCCACGATGTCCGTTTTCATTTTCGTTTTGCTTCGTGTGCCAGCCGACCGTGACGTGTAATTTGTTGTCTGTTTCTTTGTTATCGATATCCGCAATAAGCGTCATCACTGGTTTTACAACTCTGCTGTTGCTTGCCATAGCCACCTAGAAAAAAGGTCGCGAAACGACGCACATAACATTTGGCGTCACATATTAACAAATGTTTTCGCATTTTTCTCATATATTTCGCCCGAAATATTTTATTCCCGTAAAATAAAAATTATTTTCCGGTTCGCAGACAACTTAAAATATACATTTTTTAGATACATTCATTCATTTAATTTGATGCTGACGTCATGCGCATGGCAAATTTATACCGAAGCTTGCACGCAAATTTGCTCTAAAACGTCATGACATTCACATTGCTACGCGCATATTATACACTGCTTGAACATAACGCTTTATGTTTAAATACACCGCTTCTAGCCTTTTTACCGAATGCTTGCACGCAGAGTTGCCTCGATCTTAAGCGCAATGACATTCACATTGTTGCGCGCACATTTACACTGCTTGAACGTAACGCTCTATATATTTAAATACACGTCTATATATGCACTTACTCTTAATGTCTTTCTTATAATTTATTGCTGTGGTTATTAAATATTTACATTAAATCTAAGTAAAAATGTATGCACACACATCCTAATGTCAATCAAGACTTATTTTATTCATTCATTGAAATATCTGTGTAGCCTTTCATTCCACTGTGATCTGTATTTTGATTTCGACAGCATAATTTTAATGATATTAATGGAATTGATAAAGATCTTGATGAAGCTGAAAAAGTCGGCCAGATTGGACCACAATGTATATGACATACCACTCTTAAGAACGATCGTTCGGCTATTTTAAGTTAAGCTAGATTTTGGATGAAATATCCAAAATATACATATACATATAAGAATATTACGTTTCAAAACGTAAGCTCAAAAATATATATTAAATCGCCTATTTGATCAACGGTTTGTGTACATGATTTAGAACTACGAAAATCATTAGCTATTAGCATGAAATCGCTGCAAATATGTGGTATATATATTTAATATTTATATATACACGTATCTAAAGGTTTTTGAGAAATGGTAATTAAAAGGCAATTGTTTACTCACGTTTCGGTTTCGCTTGCGCACGGAGGACACAATGGTGCGCTTGTTGCGTGCAACTAAGCAGACCGTTATAATTAAAATCATGCCAATAAGTGCAAATCCAAGTAGAGCGGGCAACAACACGCTATCCTCAGCCTTGTAGCCCTGCCAGAAAGAGAGAGTGTAGATGAAATATAGAACAGCGACCATACTAATTCAAGGTCCAACCATAAAAGGGGAGCCTCCCGACACTTACCGACCACGGGCCATATGCAGATGGAATATAGGCCCAGCGTGTGCTCATCCAAGCATTGTTGTTGTTGTTGCTATTGTTGCTCTGAGCTTCATTTGTGTTGTTTGATTGCTCTTGTTGCTGCTGTTGTTGCTGCTGTTGTTGCTGTTGTTGCTGCTGCTGTTGTGTGCTCTGCGTCCTGGCCAGCACGGGCGGCATGATTGGCTTCTTGGCTGTGGACTTGAGCAGCGGTACTTGTATAATGCGCGTGGTTATCGTTCCTCCCACACGATTGCTCAGTGGTGGAGTAGTTGAGAATATTGGCAACTGCTCAGTAGTTGCTATTGTTGTTGCTGCTACTGCTGCTGCTGGAGGAGTAGTTGTTGTCGTAGTTGTTGTTGTTGTTGTCGTAGTGGTTGTTGTTCTGCTAGCTAAAATTGTTTTATTGAGCTTGAGTATAAACTGCTCGACGCCATTGCGATTAACAATCTGCACAGTTTTGCCAACAGCATCCACTGGAGGTGTTGTTGTTGTTGTTGGTGGTGCTGCTGGTGGTGGTGGTGCAATATGCTGTTGCTGCAGATGCTGTTGCTGCTGTTTCTCGCCACTGTGCGTGAAGGCCGCCTTCGTTTTGAGGAACCATTCTGTGGGACTGGGCAAACACTCGGCAGACACCAGAAATGGTATCAATACGGCGCCAATGATTACCGTGCACACAAAGATCAGGCCCAGATACGCAAAGGACGATGTGCGACGTTTGCGTGGCGTTGAGCTGCTCCGCTTGCCACCACCAGCTGCACACGTATCGGACGAGGAGGAGACGGAGGCAGAGGTGGCGGCGGAAGAGGAGATAGCAGACGCGGATGAGGAGGAAGAATTAGTTGAGTTGGTGGCATTCGCTGCTGGTAGGCAGCTGGAGTTAGTCAATTTGCCCTCAATTCGAAAATCGTCATTTTGCGGTAGTATTGTGTATTGCAAACTGTTCTCGCCATGTCGAATTGTTTTGTACATTTTGCAAATACTTTTTTTCTGTCAGTTATCCTTTTAATTTAATTTCTCCGTAATTAGTTATGTTGTATTCTTACAGCAACACTTTTCGTCCTGTTTCTTGATTTACAAATTTTTATTTGCGCTTTTCGCTGTTGTTGCAATTGTTTTTACTGCTGCTGCTTCTACTGCATGCATGCTCCTTGCGCACCAATTTTATGTTTTTATTGATTAAGCGTTGTTGTTCTGCCAGCTTGCATAGACAGAGAGAGAGAGAGAGAGAAAGAGAGAAAGGGCTGGAGAGGGAGAAAGCGGGAAAGAGAGAGATGAGCAGGCAGGCAAACTTAGAAAAACTACAAATTCTTAGCGCAGTCGCATGTCGTATTCAACACAGTGTGGCAAAACTTCTAACGGCTTAATAATATATGCATCCGAGCAGTGCTGGAAAACGAAACGAACATATATAGTGCTTGCCTCTATAAAAATTTTAATATTTCACCGTACTGACAAAGAAATTGGCGCAAAATTCAAATTACAAACAAATCAGAATACAGCTAAAAATATACCCGCATTTGAATCCAGTTACCATTTTGTGATAGGGTGCACAACTGGATTTAAAATTTTTATTTTATTATATTGGGTTTGAACGCAAGTTTCTTTGACACCCTTAGAGATAGAAACTTGAAACTTGGAATGGAACGTATACTCAAAAGTTCTACGAATAAATAAAATGTTAAGACTGGAGTCCTACGTCCAATAGGGAGCTCGAAAATCGATATTCGCAAATCGATAAAGCCACCTACATATCTCCCAACATTTTATGGCTACATGAATAATCATTAATGTGCCTTTTAAATTTGGTGATTCTATCTGCAAAATTACGAGAGATATGGCCTCATCCAATTAATAGTGGCGGGTTAAATAAAAAAATTGACTCCAATATTAGAAGGAGAATCAGAATCAGAAGATGTAGGCATATACCATTTTTAGGGGAGACAGGAGTGGGCGTTGTTGATGTTTTCCGCTTTCGTAGACTTATAATACCCTTTCAAAGCGTGACAGCGCCTTCAAGTGTCACAATAAATCGTCCAATAATCATTGTTTGTTGTGCTCGTAATCCTAAAATTTATTATTAATTGATAAGATTTACCTATGCGTGAGTTGCTTATTTTGTCTCAGCCGTAACTTCCGAACTGCAAATAAATAGGACCCTTTCCTTATGCGAGTTAGTGTTATGTATGTACAAAGGTTTTGCATTTATATATATAGTTCCAGACTTAACCATTATGAATCCCCATAATGTTAATACTGAGCCTATAAATTGCATAGTTCGATTGCGTTCGATGTTAATGTGGCAAATTATTAATGTTGTGATATTTTGAAAGTATAGTTAAACGATTTTTTTTGCACATTCATGTTAAGCTTCTATTAATTAAAGCTGTTATCGATCTTTATCGTGTATGTCATGTGTTATTCGCTTGATACTATGAATACTTTGCCTATTACATTACCAAACTCAATTTATTGATCTACCTCTATTATTAATCTTATTATCTCTTATTCGAAGTTGAAGTTGTATTAGATATAATCGATGTACAACTGTTGGATCTGCAAAATTCACCGAAACAGGAGTATCCCAGTCAAGAAGCTCCAAAGGTGGAACTACCAAAATGCAATGGCGATGCCAAGAAATGGCCAAACCTTTCTTGGCCTATTCACCGAAGTCATTCATAAGCGAGTAGATATCAGCGACGCAATAAAGCTGACCTACTTCAGATCATGCCTCAAAGGAGATGCCTTCACAATGGTAAGCCACCTACTGATTGGATAAGCAGCGAACTACAAGAATGGGATCTAATTTGTAAGCGGTACGAAAATAATATAAACATTTTTGCTCACCGGCTGAACACCTTATTGGAATTGTAACCGTTAAAGTGCGACTCAGAGGAAAGGATCCGCAAATTCCTAGATACAGCCACGGAGTGTATCTATATAATGAAGGAAAAATCGATAAGACCATATATCTTACACAATTTGAAAGCCTAAGTCACCAAATTTGAGCGGTATATTGCTAGTAATAAATAAAAAATCTTGGGAAACAAATTTTGCACAACGCCCACTCCCGCCCCCAAAACCGATAAATGCCCATATTTTCGGCAATTTAAGAGCTACATTTACTAAACTTATTTTACTAAGATTGTACTCCAAATTTTGTTTGTCCACGCCCACTACCTACTCTAAAATTCCGCCCATATCTCCCGCAATAAAATAAAAATTTTTGTTAAGCCATATCTTCCGTAATTTAAGTTGCCAAACGTTAGGAGGGTTAGTATCTTATATCAACTGGACTTTGAAGGCAAACTTGGACTGTATTTCTTGACTACACACAACTTATGGTATCAAAGTATTCGCAGTCGGTTACGACCGAGTGCAACGTTCTCTCTTGTTTAGTTTTTGGACCTGATGTGTAACCTTTCGTAAAATGGGGTAGTTTAACTGTTGATCAATTTTGTAAACACAATCCGCAAATCTAAAACAGGGTATCATAGTCTCGACATCCAACATTCATTGTTTCTCGATAGGCACACATATGTATACGCATAAATAGAAAGATAGGTTTCAAGGGGATCATGTCAAAGTGCGCACAAGTCTGTCGGCTGTTAGAACAAACTATTTCGCTCAACCGCAATTGCTACATATTATTGTATCAAATAACAATCAATTTTTCAAGCTATTAACTTTAACTTAAGTTGGAAAAATTTCCTCAACTGAATCCTCCACGAGGGTGCCGACTTGCAATAGCATGACAATCTGCAAGGCACTGATGCTTCTTCATATAGACATGTTCTTGGGGAAGGAGCATATCATGGTTCGAGGTAGGGCCGGACTAAGGTGTAATGCGACCCGTGCCGATAGTCAGCCTGGCTGGCGGCCCGTAAATAGCCCAGTCGCTCACGGAGCATATCGGATACCTGGCGACCTTCGATATTAATAAGTCTTACCTGGATAGTGCGGATCTCTGTGCAGGCGAACATCTTTTCTCCGCAACTAGTGGGATGGGTCAATTAAATAAAAATAATCCAAGAGAGTCCGGTACTCGCCAAAAGCCGGAAGGGAGAAATCCTAATCCTTTAGCGGAAGCAGTGGCTTCAAAGCCTGGCCAAAGCTATCCTCAGACCAAAATGGTTAAAGAACCTGTTGGTCTAGCCATTGGCGCTGGTGTAATTGCCACACTTGCCTTTAAGGAAGAGAAGCCGAGCACTTGTGGAGCTGATCTTCAGGCAGGTGAGTGTGCGAAGGGCGAACTGCCAACATGCGGAAATTTTCGTATGCTGAGCGGCAGAACGCAGCCAGAAATTTTAAAAGGCAGAACCCCACCGTACGGGCCAATCCACCAGCCGAATGGCTGCATAAGGTGCAATGGGCCAAGATCGTACTGCCCAATTTTTGCAACGAGCTACCCAAAAAGGAATGAGGCAGCGCTTGCAAGAGGCATCCGAACCAGTGCTCAAGAAAGCCAAGGGCCTACCGCGCGGATCCTTCGCCGAAATTGCCAAGGGGAGAATACTCGTAGGGGTCCTCAACAAAGGCAATAATGACGGGAGGATCCCCAAAAATCAGTGGAAATGGGTGGAAGGAGCGTTAGCTGTCCGCTGCTTTGATATGATTATGAATGAACATGGACTACCACCAGCTTGCAAAGATGCTGGCTGGTATCAGGGGAATACTAAGGTCATTGCCTGTGACGACGCACGCTCCGTGGAGCTGTACAAAGCTGCCGTCGCCAGCATCTACCCGGAAGCTACGATGGTCGCAGTTGACTGGAGCGAAGTCCCCAGTAGACCTCTGGCTCGAATCTGGATCCCCCATTAAACTAGCCGGATCAGGTGCTAAAAATGTGGCAGAGATGCAACCCATCTCTTCTCACCCAAGATCGGAGGGTGGTGAAGTTTAAGGCCTCACAGAGCCCTATGAACCAGGCGGTAGTGATCCTGAAGAAGGAATCGCCCATTGAGGCCGCAAAAGGTGAGCTGATCTTCGGCTTCAGCTCAATCACCATAAAGTTGTATAAGTCGGATGCAACGGCCGGTAGGGCTTCTATCGACAAGCCAGTCGAGCACGACCCCTCTTCACAGACCGAAGCAATCGATGACGAAATGGAGCCGGGGTATACATCCGAAACGTTACATACATTTGCACAAAACCATTATACCCTTTTTACCAATTTTTAATGGGTTCAGGGTATAACAACAAATGCCAAGTATTTTCGGGCTGCCGATGATTGCATACTTTTGGTGCAATCGAAACTGAATAAATAAAAGAATAAGATTTTTCGGCTAAACATGAGCATTGAGATACTTGTCATTATTGTTTTGTAGCTTCATATAAGTTAGGAAATCAGTCAATATACAAAAATCGTACAGCAAACAGCATTAAATTTATTTTAATTTTTGTGAATACATTTTTTTTTTGTTTATTTTGAACATACTTAAATATATATATGAAGACAGTGGTTCTGGTGAGTATTGAATATATCAAAGCAAGCCAAAACACGACCATATATTGAGTTTGGTTTTAGCCTGATTAATTAGGGTTGGTTCTGTTTGGCTTAACTTGAGTTGAGGATTAGCACATTTTAATTAATATAAAATGACAAAATGTGCAAACATAAAAGTTCTTAATAACATTTACTAGTCTATATGCAAGTAGGTAGTTAAAACAATTTATGCTGATTAAATACTTGAAGAATTTTGAATCCTTTCGTGTCAATAATTGGTAAATAATTACACACACACACACACACACACACACACACACACACAAATTATATATATTTATTTAATTATAATTTCTATAGGGCTTAAAAATCGGCGCTATTCAACGATTTCGATTCCTCAGTTCGTGCATCGCTGCTTTCCACTTTGGGATCCCGCTTGTTCGCCGAGAACTCCAAGTAGTTCATGCGCGTGGCCGCTTCGTACTCCTGTACGAGACCATTCACGATCTCTCGCGACTCGTCCAGTTCATTCAGATCATCTTTGAAGATATCCTCGCGTCGAAACTGATCCAAAAATGTCATATTGGTTCAAGGTGCGCTCAAAGAGCGAGCAAATGCTCGTATGATTGGCCAGCATCAAGCCCGAGACACGATGGCTGCTCTGCACGTACGGCGAGGAGCGCGAGAGCGCCACCTGTATGGACGTTGGCCCCCACGGTATGAACTGTGCCAACTCCCGTATGCGCTGCAGCGATTTGTGCACCTGCGTCGGATCCACCTCACCCTGTATAATGTTCAATATGGAGATATAGCAATGATGATTGCTTTTGTCAGGGCCTGTGGACACCATCATGTTCTTCGGTTGCAACAAACGGCGCATCACGTCCAGCACGGTGGTCTTGCGCACATTAACGGCCTGATGCGAAGACAAGGGATTATGATTGTTACTGAGATTCGAATCGCTGGTGAGAGGTGTGTAGCCAGTCATCAGGAAGTGGAGCTGTGGCGTTGGTATTAAAGGTGCCGTGAGGCCAATGAGATTATTGTTCATGTACGATGGATAGCGCAGCGTTGTCGTGCTCACACTCATGATGGTCGAGACTAGAGTATTGATCTCTGTAAAGGTTGGATTTGAATGTGCCACCGATCGCTGGCAATGCGATTCAGAGCCGTATTGTCTAGAACAACGACGCTGTCCGCAGCGGTGGTCAGGCGACGGAGGGTCAACATTGAGTTGTATGGTTTCACGACAACAGCACTAATCTCGTCCTGATTTGGGAACACACTGTACGTTTGGATGAGCTTCTTGGGATAGCGATCTGCCAGGCGTTCCATTAGAAATGAACCCATACCCGAACCCGTACCGCCAGCAATAAAATGACAGAGAACAAAACCTTCGAGCGAATCTCTTCCGTCTGCTTCTCGGTCGATTATATCAAAAATCTCCTGCAATTTGTCGCCCTGACCGTAACCGGATTCCCAATTGTTGCCAGCACCACCGCCATGCTTAGACAGATATACGTTCTCAGGATTGTAAAGCTTGGAGTAAGCAGATGTCATAATGGTGTTTATGGCATGTGGCTCCAAATCTAGCAGCACTGCCCGTGGTATATAGTGATCATCATCCGCCTGATGAAAGAACACATCCTTTCGATCCATGCCATCAGTTGCAAAGTCTTCCAGCACGCCGTTCGGTAAGATGCCATGTTCCAGGCACAGCCGCTTCCAAAACTCAAAGCCAATTTGATTACCGCATTTGCCCAGCTGTAGCGTAATTATTTCACTTGGCAATTTTTATACCCTTAACCCATTAAAAATGGGTAAAAAGGGTATAATGGTTTTGTGCAAATGTATGTAACAGGCAGAAGGAAGCATCTCCGACCCCATAATGTATATACATTCTTGATCAGGATCAACAGCCAAGTCGATATAGCCATGTCCGTCTGTCCGTCTGTCTGTCCGTCTGTCCGTCTGTATGAACACGCGGATCTCAGAGACTATAAGAGCTAGAGACTTCAAATAAATGAAATATAGGTTCTCGTATACCAGGCGCAGAACAAGTTTGCTTTATTTTTATCGATAACTGCCCCAGTTTCGGAATTATCGATACATTTAGATTTCCGATAGCAATAAATTAAACAATTTAAGAGGCAGAGGGTTCTATATTTATCTATCTATCTATTTATACATAATATGCTTATACATATTATTGATCAATTGCCAAAATTTCATTAAGTTCGGATAAGAAACACCAAAGTTATAGTCGAAAATATATTTTCATATTGATCTTCTTGTTGTCAGCAGCCGGAAGCATTTTCTGAATGCATAAATAGGCGAGCGCATGTGTGAAAAAGAGATGGCATGATAATTGACGCTAGTGTCAATATATTTGTGTGTATTCTGCAGAGCCCCGATAGGTACTGTTTCGTGTACGTATGTATGTATGTATGTACATATATGCTTGTGAGTAAAAAGACTCTGTAAGAAATGCACTTGCAGAACTGAACATTTGAGTGCAAATCATTTTTAAGGGAAATTATCCAATAAAACTAGAATATATTTAACAGCTCGGTTAAGGGTATATCGTAGTCGAGCCAACTCGACTACAGCATCTTACTTGTTGTTTCTAGAATATACATATATTAATATATATTTTTTGTTTCTAGAATTGCCAAGTGAAATAATTACGCTACAGTGGATAGTGAGCAAATATCCATAAATAGTGGTAAGAAAGCAGACTCGTAAAAAAACCCACACCATTTCTAATCTCTTTTTTATTAGCACAAAAATTCTAAATCGTATTGTGGACTACTTGTTACTTTCTTGCTTTATCCAATTCCAGAAATATGAGCAACAAAGGGCAAAGGGCTATTAATGTTGTTGTCACACGCAACACCAAGATTCAGTTTTCAAAAGACAACATCCTCAAGTGGATCAATTGCACCTTGGGCAGCGACTTTCAGCGCATTAATGATCTCTGCACCGGAGCTGCCTATTGCAAATTTGCTGGACGCATTGTTTCCGAATGTTATTCGGATGAGAAAAGTTAAGTTCATGTGCAATCAGCAATCGGAGTACATCGCGAACTTTAAGCTGTTGCAGCAAGGCTTTAAGATGTTGCAAGTCAATGCGCAATTTGAAATACTGGGGCTGATCAAGGGAAACTATCTGGACAACTATGAATTTGCCAATTGGTTCAAAACATTATATCTGTCTAAGCATGGCGGTGGTGCTGGCAACAATTGGGCATCCGGTTACGATCAGGGCGACAAATTGCAGGAAGAGATTTTTGACATAATCGACCGAGAAGCAGACGGAAGCGATTCGCTCGAAGGTTTTGTTCTCTGCCATTCTATTGCTGGCGGTAAGGGTTCAGGTATGGGTTCATTTCTAATGGAACGCCTGGCAGATCGCTATTCCAAGAAGCTCATCCAAACGTACAGCGTGTTCCAAAATCAAGACGAGATTAGTGATGTTGTAGTGCAACCATACAACTCAATGTTGACCTTCCGTCGCCTGACCACCGCTGCGGACAGCGTCGTTCTAGACAATACGGCTCTTAATCGCATTGCCTGCGATCGGTTGCACATTCAAAATCCAACCTTTACACAGATCAATACTCTAGTCTCGATCATCATGAGTGTGAGCACGACGACGCTGCGCTATCCATTGTACATGAACAATAATCTCATTGGCCTCACGGCACCTTTAATACCAACGCCACAACTCCACTTTCTGATGACTGGCTACACACCCCTCACCAGCGATTGGAATCTCAGTAACAATCACAATCCCTTGTCTTCGCATCAGGCCGTTAATGTGCGCAAGACCACCGTGCTGGACGTGATGCGCCGTTTGTTGCAACCGAAGAACATGATGGTGTCCACAGGCCCTGACAAAAGCAATCATCATTGCTATATCTCGATATTGAACATTATACAGGGTGAGGTGGATCCGACGCAGGTGCACAAATCGGGATCCCAAAGTGGAAAGCAGCGATGAACGAACTGAGGAATCGAAATCGTTGAAAAGCGCCGATTTTTAAGCCCTATAGAAATTATAATTAAATAAATATATATATATTAATATATATTCTAGAAACAAAAATAGCCAAGTGAAATAATTACGCTACAGTGGATAGTGAGCAAATATCCATAAATAGTGGTAAGAAAGCAGACTCGTTGAAAAACCCACACCATTTCTAATCTCTCTTTTTTATTAGCACAAAAATTCTAAATCTTATTGTGGAATCTAAATCTTATTTCTTAAGCAAGCGCGTAGTTATCAGGAAATTGGAATTGGCGATCCCAAATTGAATCGCCCTGTGCCGCAATGGCAATAGGATGAGCGGAAATGTGTAACTTCATCGACACAAAGGCCGACTTCGTCAATCGGTGTCGAGAAGAAGCCGAAAGTCAGAATTGTGTCGCAAGTAAAAAAGGATCCGCAGAAGATAATAAAATCAATTGGAACAAAGCTCTGGCAATACTTTCGACAAAACAGTTACGATCATTAATCCAAAATAAATATCTCAAATTAACTGTATTAGCTAAACAAAATAAAAAAACCAATAATAAAAAGAGTCTAAAACTCCAAGCTAAATTAATATTGTCTGCTGTTTCCCTTTAATTTCTATATATATTTGTGTAGGACTGATTATGTCCTGTTTAGTATTAATATGATAGTTATATTATATATTATATATATATATAAATATTAGAGTAAATTATGAGTATTCGACTTTATAAAGCAACGACTTATTTCTTCGATGCACCTAAATTGACCATCGTTGCCACCTAACAGCACTAGTGTGTATCTAGATACAATATTCGCTTAAAATGAAGATAAAACAAGTACGAATGCTGTAGTCGATCTAGCTCGACTACAATATACCCTTAACCGAGTTGTTAAATATATTCTAGTTTAATTGGTAAATTTCCCTTTAGGATGATTTGCACTCAAATGTTCGGCAAGTGCATTTCATACAGAGTATTTTTATTCACAAGCCCGAACTGACCCGAACTGGCTGTAGTAATTTAAAAGAATGCGAGTTAGATTTGTTTCTTCAGTCAGTTAGTTACAACACAGTCGAGTCGTTTCAAATTGCAAGGAATATACATATCATCAAACACAAGAAAACTAAATATTATAACCAAATAATCACAAGTCTGCAAACTGTACATAAATTATTCCATTTAGCTTAATCATCTAAATTACGAACATTAATAAAACCATGAGTGATAGCCAAGAAGAGATGAAGATGTTTCCCGAGGATGCTTTTGTCAAACTGGTGAAGCGCGCAAGGCGCTTGCAATTCAGCAGTGTGCTAAGCAAAGAGGCGACGACAAATGAGCTTCTCCCAAAGGAGTCCGGATACGGTCAGTACAGCGTACTGACAATGAACAAACAGAAACACAGCCGGAATCACATCCGTCGGCAACTAGCCGCCGCAAATCGAAAGCTACGCCGACCGGATGGTGATGTGGTTCCATCGCTACAGCCACCACCACCGCCACCACCACCGCCGTCGCCATGTGAGCGAGACAATCTCTCCGAGCTGAGGGATGAATACATGAAGACCGCCGATTTGGTCGATCAAATCAAATTAGAGGCAAATATGCTCAATGAGGAGATGCTACACTGTGTGCAGCATCATCGCCATATAATACTCGTGCAGGAGATCGAGTTGGAGACGGTCGCAAGCTCGTTGAACTCGCTGGACTCGCTCGCTGGCGACTTGGGTGCGAAACTCGACTCCAATGAGTTTAAGGATATCATGCAGCGCTGCAACAACACTCTGAAACGATTCAAGAATCGAGACTTTATGCAGTTCAAGGGTCCAGTCGATTTCGCACACACCGAACAGGCCATCGCCGATGAGATGAATGTGTACCCCATCTAGCCAATAGGCTTCACTGGACCAACTTCAGAGCAGAACGATACATCCTCATCTGCAACCATAGACAAATAATTTGTGTGATCTACAACAAAAAAAAAAAATATTGTCGCTGTTAATTAATAAAAATTTATCGTTGTACTGTTAGAAAACTCAAGCTTAAGTGTTAATTGTTATTTAATAACTCCACCCCTATATATACATATATATATAAATATATATATCCATCTAATCTTATAAAAAAAAAAAATATATAAGCCTGGAGTCAGCAAACAATTGAACAAGTTATTCTTTAGATTTAATTTACGGTTTTATACAATCGGTGCACAAGCACTTCTTAACAAAGTCGAAGCTTGTGGAACATATTTAACAAGGAAAAATACTCCACTCTATGAAGCTCGACTAGGAGATACTGTTAACCCCAAGACTGCGTGTTTGTCACTACTATTCGGACAATACATTAAAAAAAAAAATACTTTTGCGTTTGCGATACAGGAAAATAACTATAACCAATACATGTACTAAATTTAGTATTAACAAATACACACATATTATTATTTCTTGGGAATCACAAGCACCAACTCTATCCAACTGAATTCAAGAACAATGGGGTCACTTTACAATCCAATCACTTGAAGTTGAAATTTTATTTTTAGGACTAAAGGAATTGAGTCGAAATCGAGTTAAAAAATCTAAGGACGAATTAGATGTCCTTTAGCCCGCTTGCGTCCTTAATTAGTATGACATAATTCGGTTGAGATATGACCATTCTTTTAACAACTGAAGTGTTCTTTTATCCTTGGTATTTTCATACACTTAACCCATTAAAAATGACTTCAAATTCAGAATATAGGTTCTGGTATATCCGGCCCAGTATTAGCATTTTAAAAGCAATGATTAGATATACAAATATAGATACAGATGTTGATAGATATACATAGATATAGATATAAATATATAGAGATACATACATACTCATGGAGATATATATAAAAATAGTTATAAATACACATATGGATATCAAAATATATAACGCTTCACTTTACACCAGATCCATATAGATACAATAGTAGAACATATTATAATTCCTTACAATTATTGTGAAACATGTCTGAGGAAGCATTGCGGAGGCATCTTTGAATATACATACATATATGTACGTACATATTTACACGCACATAAATTCGCTAAATACATATACTAGATTTAGACAAACATACGTATTTTATTTATTACCATAATATAAACAAAAATGGAATTGAAAATTAAACATCTACAGATCAATTTGTTTTCAGCTTTGACTGAGGAATCTCATTGCCCCGACGCTTTGCCAGCGCCAGTGTCCAGCAGATAATCCAAATTGGAAGAAATATGGTGCAGATGGCAAAATAAAGCCAATTTCCATAAATCTGAAATAGAGAGAGACAGATATATAGAGACTTACTATAAAAGAAACTAATTATAATTAGGAATTGGACTCACTACTGAATCAATAAGCGCAAATGCTGCCGCATCCATGGCAGCTGTGGCGGCACGCAGCAGAAGTTGTTGCATGGTCAGCTCAGGAAACTGATAGAAACTCATGATGAGCACAATGATATAGATGACCACCAGTGGATTCATGACTAGCGTCCATACACGCGTCAGGCTGCGCAGTGTACTGTTCTTAGTGCTAGTATTTAAAGCAACAACCATGGGCACCGTTAGAACGCCCACAAAGAAGCCCAGCGAGAAATTGAGCAGACCAATCACAATCAGAGTGCAGCCGTAGATGAGCAGCAAACTGATATGCAGCAGCTCGAGGCCTCCATCCGGCAGTATCACCACGAATGGCAGCACGAAGCCAATCAGGCTCAGTGCTATCAGTACGGTGGCGGTGAGCGGAGCGGCGCTTAACGGCAGCTCCAGCATATAATGTTGCAGCGGCAGCACATTGCCCAAGTAACCGATGAGCAGCACCACAGCCAAATATATCAGTACGGATCCATAGGGCAAAGACAGTTTCAATGACTTAGTACCGGGCTTGAGGGCAATAGTTTCCTGCGATGATACTACGGCCGCTGCATCCAGTGTCGACCATGTGAGATAGGCTTTGATGAAGTTGCAGGCGACAAGCGCGACCAGTGCTAGCATATAGTCGCCAATTGATATGTAGCGATCATTATGCACAATTACGTAGAAAAAGAAACTCTGATGAAAGCGCTCCAGCAAATTGTTCAGACTACGCGCAATGCCCTCGATAGCCTTTAAGAGTGGCACTGCCGATGAGGTGGGATTGCTTTTCACATTGGAGTTGGTAACACGCTTCGCAGCGGATATGGTTAGCGCATCGATGCGATACCGATGAAATAGTCCATGATTACCATTGGGCACACCTGATGATTGCGTCGCAAGCATTGCCAGCATTTGGCGCAGATTCTGCTCAAAGTTTGAGAGGCTGGAGCGACGCTTTTTGCGCGGCGTCTGCTTGTAACCCGAGGTAACGCCCTCGCGCGCCATTATGCGCTGCACCAAATTGAACATATCCAGGTTGGGCAGCTTGCCATTGAGGCCCTCAATCTTGACATCAACGTAATCTACATTAAACTTAGTTAAGCATTTATTGTTTCAAGTCAATTTTGCAAATCCACATACCAATTTCCAGATCCTGCACTTCGATATTTAGCGCTGCTTGAAGCGATCCTGCACGTGCGGGCAAATTGCCCGATAGCAGATAAGAATTGGAGCTATCTGGTGATTTGTCGCCATCATGGTAGGCCTCCAGCCAGGCCTGCATGCCCAGCTGCTCCTGCTCGGTGACCAAAAATATCAAATCCTTGGCCCAATAGTTTTTGCCTGTAATGCGCAAAACTCTTGACAATTGCCATCTATATTAATATTACATATATCTCTCGATACTTACGCCTGGCAAAATCCGCAAATGCCAAAAGTAGCGGTACACTGGGTGATATTTCCACATGCACCGAACTGGGTGCACGATAGGGCGCCGAGAATACAATCCCTTCTGTGGACCCAATGCGCGGAGCACGCAAAATGCCGTATATGTTTTTGCCATGGAACTCCTTGCCGCCGCCGAATGGATAACGCAGCGAATAGTTATGTGTGTGCGTCTCTAGACCAAATTCATTGAATTTGGCCAAGATCCAGGCGTGCGGCGTTGTCGATTGATGATCCTTCCGTTCGCGCTGCAACTCCTCCAACAGTTGGACGGCAAGTCGATTGGCATCTATGCGTATCTCGGGATACACCAGACCTAAAGGCAATCAATATATAAACAATATTTACATATATATACAAAGTTTCACAGCGCTAATCACCTGGTGAGAGCGCATTCTCTGATAAGTATGTGCCATGGTTGAATTCCGGCAGGGCCAGGCACAGAAACCAGACCACACCCGCTGTGTAGAATGCGTAGCAGACCTTGCGCACATGCTTCGCTAGATTGTCCACCAGCTTGTTATGCGTCGATAGCGATGGATCGGAGAGCAGACCCATTGTTCCAGGCAATAGTTTCCATATAAAAACAGCAGCAACAAAATTTAGCCGGCACAGCAAGGGCTGCAAAACATTAACAAATACTATCGATAACTGCAATCAGCATGCAACCAGGGCTGCGTAACCATAGATAACAACAGCATTCAAATGAAGCTGTTGGTTTTGAGATCCCATTTGATAACCCTTCGCTTGCTTCTTTTATATGTTTCAAAGTTACAAATAACTATATAATCTAATGAGATAAACACAAATATAATGCCGATATGGTTTTTTTTCTTATCGATATTTAATCAATGTAAGTCTTTTTTGTAGTCATTCCTAATTGAAATAACGAGCAAATTAATTTGATTGCCCCCTTCATTTCACCTATTTAATGCAATATGCGGGCTTATTAAAAAAAAAAAACACATTCAAGAGATGGAGTTCATTGGTTACAAGATCTAATCTTGTGTAGAGATTAAGCATATATTTTTTAACTTTTTCTGAAGTTCACATAATCATTATATTTAATATATATATATGTGTATTGAAGATTATATCAGTTATGAATTTAATATAAATCCGTTTAATTTACTGTGGTAAAATGCTCGGCACTGGCTTTGCACGTGGCTCCCAGTACAGATAATTCAAATCAATGGTTAGTTTGGGACGCCTGAACTGTGGCAGCTGGAGATGATCATTGATGGTTTTCGGGGTGACACAGATGACATGCTGTCCCTTCCAGTATTTGATCATTTTCATGGACTGCAGGGTGTAGATGATGTCGTCGTGGGTAATGCCGCTCGCCTCACTCAGCTCCTTAATGGTTGTCTGCTCCGCCGAGCAATATCCCTTCATCAGCTCGAGCAGCGTATAGGCCCAAAAACTGCGATAACTCAGTCGTCCCAGATCCGACAATGGCTTCTCGGGGCTGCCAACGACGCCTTCTTTGCGGGACAGCACATAGCTGAAGGCAATCAACAGCTTGCCATACCCCTTGCGCTGATGCGGCGGTAGCACCAAAATACATGCCACATTATAATTATCGGGCGAGTGTTTTTCTTTGGAGAAATAGCCGACCATGTGATAGCCCTCTCTGTCGATCTCACAGAGTACATAGAAAATGAATGGATCCATGTCGAAATAGAGCACTTTGTGATCCAGAAATAGCTTGGCCATCAGACAGAGCAGTTGGCAATAGAGCGAGTGCTCCTGGCCATGTATCTCGAAGATAGAAATTGTGCCTTTGCGATAGATCTCCCGACCAGGCGGACGGCGCTTTTTGCAATCATACAAATGAAAGCTATAGCTCCTCTCCAATTGCATATATTTCAGGCAATATTCGCAAACATATAAAATGCGTGCCTTGCGGTACTCGTCCGGAAATGGACTGAAGTACCACGTATCTATTGCATAGCACCCGAAAATCAACTTGTCAATATATTTGATCTTCGTTATCTGCTCGTGCTCCTTCTCCAGTTGGGCCTGAGAGGCAGTGAGCTCCGCATGGCTCTTCTGGACATGATTGATTTCGTCGTAGCGTCGCTTCTGATAGCGTGTCATCTTCCGGTCACTGTAATCGTAGCGATTACTCTCGCATGGCGACAAATAGTAATCCTTTAAGCCCTGCCGCTTGGCACGTGGTAACATGCTGCGTCGGCTACTTCTCATCAATGATTTGGCGCCGCTGCTGCTGCTCGGTTGATCGCAGGGTGGCGTCGATGGCGACGGCTGGCTGGTCACCGTAATGCCATCCAAATCATCGGCATTATCGGAGATGCGATGCCGACCTACCCAACCGTCGAGGCGCCGATTGAGGCCCACATAGTGTACATAATACTCATTGGGCGAGTTGCCGTTATCGACGATGCGTGACTGAAGCACATGACCGGCATGCACGGTGCCATCGGCACGACGTATATAGTATATCTTGTCGGTATGCTCATTGATTTCGATCTTCTTTAGAGGCATATCGGAAGCATCCGAATCGGTTTGCTCTGTTGCCGTTGCCGTATCCACCGAACTAGCATCATTCTCTATCAGGAGTAAATCATCATCGTGATCATCGTCATGATCATCGTCATCATGATCATCATCATGATCATTGTCATGATCATCATCATGATCATTGTCATGATCATCATCATGATCATTGTCATGTTCATCGTCATGATCATCTTCATGATCATCGTCATGATCACCATCATTATCATCACCATCATCAACAATATCTTCATCGTGCTGTTGTTTGACATCCGATTCGTGCTCGTCATCGCCAGTGCTACTTTCATCCTCGCTGCTGCCGGAGATGCTCTCGTATTGGCTCATCGCATGAAAATCCATCTTTTGTCGTGGATCCCTTGGCGCCATACCCGGCGACGGTGGGCGATATTTTTCATCGTGATGCTTTTGTTGTTGGTGTTGTATGTGCATATTAAAGGGATATTCGGAATACCGACTGCCTGTCAATATATCCAAGGTCTCCTCGCCGTCATCTGTGGGTGATGCCGGCGTTTCGGGCACTTCCTCAGGTTCTGGCTCCAGTTCCGCATCGTCATCAGCACTAGAGCGTGATGTGTTCGAATCGCTCTGCTCGCCGCTGGATGAGCTGTTTGCGCTGCTGCTGTCAGCCTCCTCATCAGCGGACACGGGGCTGTGTGCATCGCCCATTACATGTGGTTGCTGTGGTTCAACTTCTGTTTCAGCCATTGCATCGTCGCTTTGTTCCATCGACTGTTCAGCCGAGTCGGTAGCCTCGTCATCGGATTCCTCCGTTGAGCCGCTGATATCGATGATAGCATTCAGCTCGGCGGCACCATCTTCGACTGGTGTGCGTCGTGGATTCCCGCCAATTTCGTTGTGATTGCCATCGCCCGCTAAGGTCTCGGCATTTTCGGGCATGAGTATAGAGTCTTCCTCAGACATTTTATGTATATTTGATTTTATTTCACACTGCACATATATGAAGCGGTGCAAATGGTCAATTATTTAAAATTTTATTTACTCCAATTCACGGAAGCCAAGGCATCCGCTTCATACTTCTCTTTCGATGTTAATTATGGTATTGGTACTGCACCTTCTACTTGGTGACATCCAAAAAATGCAAAAATATCGATAACTGTAATAAAAGTGTTGGCAGTGCATTTAACAATAAAATAAGGAAGCAAGCAATTTTGACCATACATACAAAATTAAAAGATTTGTTATGCTAGGAAACTGGTAATTTTATTTTTTATTTTATTATTTATTATTCTATTCCAATCCAAATGTAAACTCCCAACGTATCGATAACGATAAGGTGTTGATAAACTTAAAGCTCTTTTTTAGCTGAATTGCGTATATACAAATTAAACGATCCTTTAGGTTTTTTTTATAAAAAATAGTCAACCGTTTGGTTTTAGTGCTTTATTAGGACCGATGAAATTACAAGAATGCAACCAGAAAGGCGCCACTTCACAGGGCTGCGTTATCTTTTACAATTGCAGTAGTGTGTGTGAACGGCGTCCCTGGTTCCAATTCATTCGATCGACATGATGGTGGTCGATATCGCTGGCGATGATTGTTAGAGCAATTATTCCAATTGATTGATATCGATATTTTGATATCTGGCTCTAGTTGCGCGCGCATTTCGAATATTCTGATGCAATGTTAACTTACATACAAAACGCAAATACATATTTATATATTAAGTAAACATACGCGCATATACATACAGTTGTCCGGGAAATGTTTTTAAATTGGGAAAAATTCAAATTTTCTAAATTCTTTTGCAACAAAATTTATGTTATTAATCACTTTTAACTTTTTATGCCCTGAACCCATTAAAAATGGTTAAAAAGGGTATAATGGTTTTGTGCAAATGTATGTAACAGGCTGAAGGAAGCATCTCCGACCCCATAAAGTATATATATTCTTGATCAGGATCAACAGCAGAGTCGATATAGCCCTGTCCGTCTGTCTGTCCGTCTGTATGAACACGCGGATCTCAGAGACTATAAGAGCTAGAGACTTCAAATTTGAAATATAGGTTCTCGAGTACCAGGCGCGCATCAAGTCTGCTTTATTTTATAGATAACTGTCTCAGTTTCGGAATTATCGATACATTTCGATTTCCGATATCAATAAATTCCACATATCTCTCACAATTTAATGGATACAGTCACCAATTTTGGTAGGTAGGAAAGCTCGGCATGTGCCACGCCCACCTCCGACGCCCCATCTGCTGTAATTTGCAAGCTAGATTCGCAAAATTTTGAAGGTGTGTTACTGGTAGCTCCCCCAAAGATCGATAAAAAAAATTGGATGGCCACGCCCACTCCAGCTACCTAAACCGATACACCTGTTGGTGTAAGTCGATAAGCCCATATATCTCACGCAATTTGACAACTTAAGTCACCAAATTTTAAAGGTATATTGCTATTAACACCATTCATAAATGTGGAAAAAAAATTTGGGTCGAACTCCAAAATTTTTTGGGCCACGCCCACTCCAGCCCCCAAAACCGATAAACGTCCATATCCCGGACTTACTTGTTTCTTATTTCTCTACTATTAAATGGATTAATCTAAGCTACATAACATTAAAACTAACAAGTTTTATCTATTTTGGTGGCTTATTTAATGTGACTTAATTGATACCGTTTTGTTCCTTTTTTTTCGGATTACATTCCAGTATCCTTAATAATACCCCTTAATCTTAGTCTATCTTTTTCCGAGCACATCTACTTAATGTGTCTGCCTCCAAGGTTTTCAAGTTATTTGATGGGAAGTGTCTCAATTACATCTGGGGACACTCCTCCTTTATCTATTTTGGTGGCTCATTTAATGTGACTTTATTGATACCGTTTTGTTCCTTTTTTTTGCGGATTACATTCCAGTATCCTTAATAATACCCCTTAATCTTAGTCTATCTTTTTCCGAGCACATCTACTTAATGTGTCTGCCTCCAAGGTTTTCAAGTTATTTGATGGGAAGTGTCTCAATTACATCTGGGGACACTCCTCCAAGGAGTCCAGACATTAAACCATTAGAAAATCTATCGTTTTCCCAATCTGGGGGCTATAATATACCAACGCGGATATCAATTTTTTTATTATGACTTTTTTTTTCAATAATTATCTTGCGCGGACAAATTTCCACACAATATGTTTGCCAAGGTTATAGACACACGACCAAAAAAATCGTCCATATTCAACGGGATTGGCCAAAAAGGGAATTGCAAAATTGTAAACAGCCATTGTCAAAACACTTTCTGAACAGTCAAAGAAATGGATCATTTTTGTTTTGAATATTTCACAATTCTTTAAATAAATGACTTGTTGATTTTAATGTTAATTAGTTTAGAGAAATCCATTTCATAGTAGAAAAATAAAAAAATAATTAAAGGTCAATAATAAAATACATTTATTTTTGGAAAATAAGTTAGAACATATTTTCAAAACTATTTCTGGACAAACTGTATGTATTTCTACACACGCATTAATAAATGTACACGTATGATTTATTTTAGCTGCATTTATTTATCAATAAGTGTTCATTCATAAGTAACTGAAACAACATGCTAAACAAATTGAATATACTTTGTATATTGTATGTATTTTACTAAAATCTTATTTAGAAATTATTGAAACTTAATATTATTATTTATCACGAAAGCAAATCAATTTAAATTAACGCAGACCATCTAATAGATTGATTATCTCAGAACAGTTTAAGCTTATTTTTGTAACTTTTTGGTTTTCATCCAATCCATTATTTAGTATTTTTTTTTGTTCAGTTTTAAAAACATTTTATTACACAATTTTCCAAAATCATTAACTGCAATATAGACAATTGGCATGACCTGTGGAGCCTAGTGGGATTCACGAGCAAAAAATAAAAAATATTGTAAATACTGTCTGATGGATAGCGCTGAAAAATAAACTAAGCAAGAAGGAAAAATCATTGGAGATTTTCTGGTAGCTTAACTGCCTTAATATGCATTTACTTTTGTTCTAAATACATACTTATTTACTAAATAATCGGAGCAAAAAACAACAAAATGCATATATAAGTATAAACGTTAGTGTCTTAAGTTTAAGCCATGTGTTTTTGTCATTTAAATGGAATTCATATACAAGTTAATCTGCCCGATTCAATAAATGTTACACGTTAGGCGGTTAGTATTATAAGCCCAATATAGGCTACGAATATAATGTGTGAATGCTTTAATATATATATATATATATATATACATATATATATAATTCGTAATATATAGTGCAGTGCGTGCAATATGTACGGTGAACATTTAACAGGTAAAAAGAACAGTATATGTTTACAGTATATACGTAAATTTTAGGCCATAGAGGAACTACTCGTAAGCGTACCATCAACAAACTAGGCAAATACATCTCAAATTACAGTTAAAATAAATAATTATCTAATTTACATCCATTTCAGATAGGATTACACATAATGCATAACTATAAATGTTTGTACACATGTACAAAGTGCAAACGCAACCGCAATCACAATCGAAATTATGTCTGCAAACTGGCACCGGTCACTCCTCCATATTCATTGCCGCCCGCAGCTGTGTCCTCACTTTCGATGAAGCGCCGCATGAACTCGCTGCAGCTGTTCTGATAGTCTTGTGTCAGGGAACCTTTACTGCTGCGCAACAGAATGCGTCCAAAGACAGCAGCTGTTTGGGCGATTTAAAAGTGGTTGTTGTGTGATTCCGTTAAGTGAATTTCTATAAAATATGCCATTGGACTGGATAACTCACCGATGCTGGATAGTTCATAGTCATAACGTTCGATGACTTCGCGCAGGAACATGCACAGATGCATGAAGACATTACGTTTTGGTGCGCTCAGCAAATGTATTAGTTCCATGGCCTCCGATTTACTTCTGCTAACCAACAGATCATCAACAAGTGGCTCCAGCAGCGCCTCCTCAGGCAGGTCAAGGAAAAGCAACAGCGCCTCGGCAGCAGTTTGTGGTGTGCCCGCTATAATTGAATCAGACACGTGACAATTATGTTTCAGATCGTAGACACCAGTAAAGTCAAAGTGCAAACGTACGAAACTCATCCTCCGACCAGGTGTCCAGCCAGTCGCGTACGGCATTGAAGTGACTGCTCAGCTGACAACGGCGATCGTAGCTCTGGAAAATGCCCGTCAGCTGGTCACCATGCTTGTGTAGATAGTCTATAAGCAGGAAAAATTCGCGGGGCATCGTTACACGGTACTCGGGCGACACGTCTAGCATCTAGAGAAATGAGATAATAATTGATTCATCAATATTAATAGACATATGGGCTTTTAAGAATATATATATCGATTTATGTATTACCATTTGCTTCACTTGATCCTGTTTGTACTCGGTGATGGGTCGATCGGTGCGGCACATTGTCTCCATTGATAGACCGAAGCAGCTAGGCTGATATTCACCCGTAACGGTTATAAATATGTCTCGTCCAGATCTCACGTGCAGTATGAGTATATCGAAATCGCATTTGCCCGACGTATTGCAGATCTTTTTAAGCAAGCCAGTTATCGAGTTGGGATCGATCATCATTCTTAAGCGTATGCTGCGCGCCGAGTCAATCATTAAGCTGTCCGAGCGCGGATCCACATTCAGCCACTTCTCGCAGATATCGTTTAATGGCGAATCCTTCACCTTGAATTCAAAGTCCACCTGCTGTGGACAGTTGTTGTACACATTAAAGTCCCGCACGGACGGCTCGTTGAAGCGCACTAGACCAAATTCGATGACCGTACGCTCAGCAGTTATCTGCGGCTGATTATCATTCTCGCGCTTGTCCACCGCCTTAAGAACCTCCTCTTGGATACGCTTATATTTGGCCTCATCGCGCGTCTTGATCTTCACCCGGAATATGGCGAAGACGGGCTTATGATCGCTCTCTTGTATCTCCATTACGCTATTGTATAGCAACTGCTCGATCCGCTTACCCTTCCACAGCACACGATCGCAGTAAGCAGGAGCTCGCTGTTTTTCGCTAGTGTCATATGTATCGGTGCCGACATCATATTTGTAGGTGGGCAAAAACTTGATCTCACCCTCCGTGTAGCCCTTGAAGCACCTGCCGTGACTCATCTCCTTGCGTAGCTGATCGTATTGCAGCCGCAGCTCATATGATTCTCCATCGCACTGTAGCCCAGGTGGTTCTTGTATGCGATAGTTCAGATCTCCCAGCCAGAATATGTGACTGCAATTATTAGAGCCGAATATAATTATATTTTGTAGAAGGGGACACATATCTGATATCATATAGCTGAAGCACTTACTCATGATCGCTGATAGTGCTAGGATGAGAGCCAAAACCATCAAAGCGCGTGCCTTCCTCAATGGCCTTGTAGTCTTCATTGCGATCGACAACATTACCCATGTGAGCAGCCAGATGTGAGTTGATAAAGCAGATGTTGGCCTCGTTCAGCTGGAGACTGGCTGCAACGCCGCCCTTATTGCCCAACGCTCTGAAGACGCCGCGTGCCACCCAACTGACGCGGCAATGTATATGTGGTCGCAGCTGCTTGCGCACAATGACCGTTAAAAGAATGCCAGCCAAGCGCACTGAGCGCAATTCCTCATACTCGACACCTTCGTGCACGTTCTCCAACATCTTGCGTCTGTGCAACAAATAAAATCAATAAGTTAGCAAGGCGCCAATTTCAAACGAAATCCCCTTTTCCCAAATACATATACATTTAAATAGCAGCAGTTTAGGAACTGAGAGAAATACAGAGACTGAGACAGTGAGATAGAGAGAGAGAGAGACCCTTTACAAAGAAACACACATACATCCACTGTGCCTGGATCATTTCCATCTGAGTGGCATTAAGTATTGCCTTTTTCGTCGTCTCCATTTCCTGCAGTCCAATCACATAAATATCGGGCGCCTTATCGCTACGTGCCAGCCAAGGGCGCAGCGAGATGTTGCTATCCCAGCAGGGTTGATTATTAACGTTCCATGTGGCACAGTAAACACTGGAAAAGAAAAAAAACACATATGTTTTAGAATGGGAGAGGGATCGCTTAACTAGTTCTTAGCTCACATACGTAAAATCCTTGTAGACAATGTATTGGCTCTCGCGTTTTTTCAGCTCCTGTTTGACTTCGCCTATCTCACGATAATCGTCCAGCCAGCGAAAATTGAGCGTTGTTTCCGATGGCATATCGCCGTTCCACATTGATGACTTGTACGAATTGATTTTCGCAAAGAATTCATTAAAATCGACCGACTCCAGTTCAGTTTTGATTGGATGATAGTAGTATTTGCTTGGCCTGTCATTGTCCGTTGACAGATTGAATTGATTCGTTACGATTCCCGTGGTTTCTGTTAAGCGCACAACATATTAAAGATTACAAAAGAACTGAGCACACAACACACACAAGTGTTTTCGCTTAACCTACCCGTCGTCATTTTAAAACTGGCGTTAATAGCAAATACATTATTTATTTTAAGCTCATTGCTTGCGGTCAGTGGGGAGCGCAGGAGCGAGAACGAAATTATTGCGTATGTACCCCCCGATTCTGAGGACACGAGCGTAAGTAGTCCCTCGGCGTGCTCCTGGCCCCTGATTTGATACGCCTCAAAGATCTGTAAGTAGTGAAAGATGCTTTCTTATTCATTTATTTCTGATTATATGTCAAATACAATTTTGTAATTATTCTCCTATTGTTAAATATGACTATAAGTTTTATTACTGAATGGAACTTTTAATTTCAGTTTTAAAAATGTCAAATGTATAAGAAAAATTGTGTGTGTGTTGCGCTTGGCAGTTTATTTAAGTTTTGATAAACATCTCGTTGCCTACTCCCAAACCTAAGTTTCCGCTTCACACACACACACAAATACACAGACAGAGCAGGCTCCGCATAACTTTATCTTTATAACTTTCCATGGATGGCAGCAACGTATTATCGGTTGAGTGATATCTCACCCATGAACATGACACAATTCTGACCGTTGGGTTCATATACATTTACTCAACGTACACGTATCAAATTAAGCGGAAACATGGAAATTTAATTGAAAGAAATGCTGCATGAATCGATTAATCATCACATGACATTAGCGCATGGAACATGGTCAGCTTACCAGATGAACTCGTTCATCAGCCTTGAAACGCTGCTGAATGATGCCAATTGTTGATTTGTCCGGCGATGCAGCTGCAGCATTCGGATCCACGTTGTTCCCGCTCTCCATAATTTAGCGGTTTTCGGTTTCGGCGAGCAGTTTAAGCAGTTTTCACTATACACTTTTGTTTGTTATTATGGGCTATGCGATGGAATGTATAATAATACTGGATGGGCTGTAGTTACGATATTATGGATTCTCTTGGCAATTTGATTTTGTTTTCTACCTTTTTTTTGTGTCTTTGGCTATTTTTAGTTAAGACTGGCGCTCGGATGCCGCGGTGAATGACGACAGCAACGAATTGGTTTGTGTTGGTTTTCTTTTTCTTTTTGCTTTTCTTTTTTTCTCTTTTCAAAGTCAAAGCTTTCATGGACAATTTACAATAATATTTCAAAGCGTTTCTTTCATGTTTCCTATCTATTACTTTTTATACTTTTTTCTTCAATTTATTATCTTGTATTTGCTTTAACAGTTATTGGACGGTGGGTGTGGGCGGTTATATTTATTTTGCAGCACAGACACACACATACACATATACAGAATCGCAGTCTTATTCATAGCAGAGCACAACTACTAGCGACTGACGATAATATGAATTCAGCTTTTGATTTCGGTTAAGCTTGCATTTACTACACACTACACAGTAATTACTTAATAACAATGGCTTATATCAAGGAATTTCAAGTGCGCCTTTTGCATAGGTATTACAAAAACAAAAACAATAAAAAACATTCCACAATAACAATAAGAAGCATTCCACTCGGATCAGCAATAAAATCAACGTCAACAGCTGAAACTTAGCATAGCCCAAGGCAGGGTTGCAGCGCTGTCAAATGCAGTTGCTTGCCAACACTGTCAGCTGACAGTGCTGTAAACAGCCACAAGAGCAGCCGCTTTAATTTCATTACATTTGCACACATTTGTTTTTGCGGCAATTATTGTTTTGTTAGAAAAAATATGTCACAATTCCAAAAGGAAATCGTCCAGGCTGTCCTTATAGCCGACAATAATGTGTGGAACTTCAAACCGCTGTCCGATGAAGGCTCTACGGTTGGTTTTGAGACATCGAACTTTAAATTGTATTGGCCACGCACGTTGCTTGAATATTATGTTAATATAAATGCTTAAATATTTGTTGACAGGCGCTGTTGCCGTTGGTTAATGTTAGTATGTTGGACTATGCATTAATTGCGCTAAATCGCAGTGGTGTCGAGGAGGTGTTCGTCTATGCCAGCCTTTATCTGCAGGACATACGGGAGCACATCAAGTGAGTATGCATCATAATATATCTATGTGGCATATATCCATTTTAATCTGTAAGCCAGTTAGTTGCTGATGCAATCAGCTAGAAAAAGTCATTCTCATTATCCGTATTACTTTATGAATTGTAAGTAATGTAGATTGCAATATTTAATTAAAAATTCAATTGTTAAATTGAGCATTAGCCAGACAGAAGAAGAAGTATAGAATCAATTATTAGCTGTATACTAATTTGAATGTGTGCTGATTCACAGACAAGGCATAGCCACATATGCGTCCTGGTCATTCAAGATGACCGTTCATGTGATCGGTGGCGAGGGTTGTCGCTGCTTTGGCGATGCGATGCGTGATCTGGATGCCAAGGCGCTGATCCGTGGCAATTTTATTCTGCTGGGCGCTGACACGGTGACGAACGCCAATCTGCGGCCAGTGCTCGAGCAGCACAAGCGAACGGCTAAGTTCGATAAGGGCACGGCTGCCACGCTGGTGTTCAAGGAGTGCGCCAGCAGCGCAACCGAACGCACTGGCAATGAACTGCTAATTGCCGTGGACAAGCAGAATGCACGGCTCCACTACCATCAGCGGCTGCGCCTGAACCACAATGAGTCACGCTATCAGATACCGCTCAATGTCTTTCTCAGCAATTCGTGTGTCACACTGCACCACAATCTGTTGGATCCGCAAATAGCCATCGGCTCGCCATCGATGCTTTCGCTATTCAGCGATAATTTTGACTTTCAGACGCGCGACGATTTTGTGCGCGGCCTGCTAATCAATGAGGAGCTGCTGGACAGCCGCATCTATGTGGCAATGTTGCCACCAGCACAATATGCGCACAAGGTGAACAATTGGCTCTCCTATCAGTTGGTCAGCCGGGACATTATTAGTCGCTGGGCGTATCCGCTGGTGCCCGACATGGGAGTCTATAAGCTGCAGCAGCAGTATGTCTTTAACAAGGACAACATCTACAAGAGTCACGACGCCAACGTATCCAAGGTGGCGCTGCAAGAGAATGTCGTTGTACATGCTAGCAGTCATGTGGATACCGGCACCACTATTAGCTCTAGTGTTATTGGCGGCAATTGTCGCATCGGCAAGAACTGTCATCTCAACAATGTCTTCCTCATGGCCAATGTGACCGTGCACGACAACTGCCTACTGCGGCACTGCGTCATTGGCTCCGGTGCCATCATCAACCAGAGTTGTAGCATAACAGCTGGATGTGTTCTAGGAGCCAAATGCATCCTGCCGGCCAATACAAAACTGACCAACACACTGGTCACCAGCTCACCCAGCACACAACGTACCGAGGAGCATGAAATGGGTGAGTACTTGTCCAGTGCTTAGAAAGCTTAAATAAATTAAATTAAGCTACTTTTATTCGACTTAAACTAAGGCCAACAAAACAGTACTAGCTCTTTAATTTGATTTCTAAAGAAATCTATTTAATTTCGAATCCGAATGCTCAGTTGAACTGGAGGCCCTTGGAACTTGTGCCTACATTGTTAGCGATCTGACAACCGGCGATCCCGATGACTCAGATGCCGATGAGAATTTGATACCACTGTGTATACCGAAAATGTGTGAGCTACAGCCGCTGGCAAAGGATGACAGCGATTGCAGCTATTCCAGCGACGATGAGGATGCCGGCGAGTCCCGCCTAGCGACACCGCTGCCCGATGACACAAACAGTAAGGATAAAACTATATGCCTGGATACTTATTGTTATTATTCGTATATTCATATATATTTATTGCTCGTAGTCTTCCTGTCGGAGGTTATCGATTCGTTAACACGCGGCTTTCGCGAAAAATCAAATCCGGATTTCCTAATACTTGAGATTAACTCCTCACGTTATGCGTACAACATGTCGCTTAAGGAAGTTAATTTTAACGTGGTTAAAGCGGTTTTCAGCATGGAGAGCATTGTAGAACCGGCTAGCGATAATGTTATGATTGCCGTTAATGCTGCGCTCAAACAGTTGGGACCTGTCGTCTCCAACTATATTAAGAGCGAAGATGCCATGTTGGATTGCCTGCAGGCATTGGAGGTACTTACTCACTACTACATACTGACTTGTTTAGTTTTTCTTGCAAGAATGATTTCAATATAAAATCGATTGTACATTTCATGACTTTTTTTTGCTATTTCCTTCTCGCAGGATATTTGTGCGGAGAACAAGTTGGTGCTTGAGAAGATCTCGCAGGTTGTGCATTATTTGTACGACAAGGACTTTGTCAGCGAGGATGCAATACATGCATGGTATGAGCAGCTGGACATCAAGGTGCACACAACGCTGCGACAAAGTCTGGCCAAACTGGTCACCTGGCTAAATCAGTCAAGTGAAGATGACGATGACGATGATGATGATGATGACGATGATGATGATAAATAGGTAGCTCACTCAACGCTTCCATCATTTGCAAAAATAAATAATTTAAAAACGATTTGTGCTTATTTGTACATTTTATTGAGAAACACTCGAAAATTTGCACTACAGAAGAACTAGTTTAAACAAGAGTACTCTAGTCGAAATTGCTCAACTAGCAGTTACCCTGTACCCAAGTCTGTAATTTCCCCAATTTGTACATTAATGTGGTTATTTCAACTTTATTTTCTTATATTGATATCTATTGATTTTTAGTTATCAACAAACGAACATAAAACAAAATTTGATATATATGTAAGATCCTTGTGATAATACAAACGGACCGCAAAAATGGTTTGATGCTAGATCAAGAAAAAAATATAAAATATGTACATCAATTCATATGTATATGAAAATCCCGTCTTCTTGAAAGTAAACAAAAATAGTAAATACATCACTTGAGAATAATGTGACCTTCTATTGGTCGCAGATTAGTTCTTCTGCCTTATTAAATACGATTGAACATCTTTTTGATAACCTTGTTAAACCATTTTTAATGGGTACAGGGCATTACTTTTTGTTAATTGTTAGAATTAATATTAATATATTAAAGATGAATGGGTCGTTTCTTATAGATGAACGAGACTGAACAAAAAAAAAAAGTAAAAATAATAATTAAAATAAAAACAATTTCCTCTCCAAATATTTACGAGTACATATACAGTGTCTCAACGCTTATTTGGAGCGGTATCAAGCAAACATTTAATTGCCTGCCATAAACTAATTATACATTTGAACATTTTCCGTTTGTTTCCTTGTTTAAGCTTTATAGCACTTTAAATTTTTTGCTAGACACTGCTCCAAATAAGCCTTGTTACACTGTATATTACATAAATACATGTATTGGAGATGTAAATATCTTGATCGAGGGTATGTTCATAAATGGTAAGTATCTAGGGCTTAAAATAAACTAATCGCTACTCGCCAATCGCCGCTTGCTACACGTTACTTTTCTTATATGAACTCCTCGTGAAAGTCGGATTCATCGACGGCAGCCACCATTTCGATCATATCGGCCTCGGGCTCATCATCCGACTCGATCATCGATTCGATGGTGATTTGGGTGTCTTCGGTATTGGCATATACTTTACCAACTGTTGCTTCATCTTCATGTTTGTCCCGGGCATCTGAATCTCCGGCTTCGGCATCACCATCGGCTTTGGCATCTGCATCTACATCTGCATCTGCATCTGCATCTGCATCCGCATCATCATCAGCAACATCTTCATCATCGTCGTCAGTGCGCTTTTTCTGCTGTTCGGTTTTGACATCGTCGTCCGGCTCACTGTCCATATCCATGGGCTCCACATCGGACTCAACCAGCAATTTGGACTTCTCTTTCGCATTGTTTTCTTTCTTTTGTTGTTGTTTCTTATCCTTGTCCAATGATTTGGCTGCTGTTGTTGATTTTATGCTGGCATTTTCTGCCGCATCGGACTTGGGTGTCTTTGGTTGCGAGGGGGACCTGTCCTGGCTGCTGTTAAGGCTGCGCTCCTTTATATTCTGATTAATGGCAACAGCAATCTGCTCGATGCGCAGTTGAACGCACTTGTAAAAGATATCGGCATTTTCGGCACAGATAAGATTGCTGCGCACCTCCTCGATACAACCTTCGAGCACTTTATTTACCTCGTCCATATCCCAACCGCTCTCCAGATTCTGTAGGACAATCAGAACTGTGGTCAAATTCTTCAGTAGATTCACCATTTTCTCGCTTTGAATAGCGTCATTGTTCATATCATCGACCGTCCGGCTGGCCCTGGCGCGACACTCTTCGCGCAACAGCGTCGGCGATATCATGGCCTGTATATTGGGATTACGAGTGAGACTGCTCGATAGTTCCTGCACCTTGGTCAGCTCGTACATGAGCTCTCCATTTATGCGCTCGATCGATATAATGTTCGAGGCATAGCGACGTTGAAAATTATCCCGCACCTGGCGACGATTGTGTTCATTGGTCTCCCCTTCGGCCGCGGTCAGCTCGGCCGAACTATTCATTTCGGCCAAACGATCAATTCGTGACTCTTTCATTGCAATATAGTTTTGCAGCAGCACCAGATGCTCGAGCAACTTCGTCGAATAGCCATGATGACGCACCAGCTGCTGACGTATTGGACTCTCACCGATGGCATCCTGTCCCAGCAGCGGATCACTCTTGTTTAGCTTCATGCTGAGCGCATTGCGTGCGGCCGCATTGTTGTTAGCCAGATGCTTCTGTGGCGTTATCAATGATTGGTTGCTATTCACATTGCCAGAAGCAGTGGTGGCCAGTGGAGAACGTTTGCTCAGAAAGCCGCTCGACAAATTGGTGGTAAAGCCCAGATTCGTTGTATAGCCCATATTAGTGGTTTGATAGATGGTCATCAAATTTGGACGATAGTCTTTGGTGAAGCTGTGCAGTGGCAGCATCTCATGAAAATTCTCCGACACAATCTCATAGTCTGGTACGGTCTGTGTGCTCAGGCCGGGACGTTCAAAGGTGACACGATATTCGGAATTCATTGAATCGTAGGCGGCGACTGTGCCCGCAAAGATGCCGTCCTGCGGCTTACGCAATCGTGCCGTCACCTTGGTGCCCAACGGCAATGGCATCGGTATCTTATCGGGCATATCCGAGAGCAGCTGCGAATCCTTAAACTCGCCTGGCTTACGTGACTGCAGCGTGCGTATCAATTGACGCTTGCGCTCCAGTTCACGTCGCTCCTCGTCAAAGAAGGCGGCCGAACAGCGTCTTGGCCGACCCATGCGGCGTCTGATGCTCACCCATTCATGGCGACACAAGTGGCGAGTGCCCAGTTTCGGCGCCAGCTCATTGACATGGTTCATAAACTCATATTTGCAGTCGAAGAGCGGCTTATCAATGTACGAGTAGAACCACTCGGCAATTGCCCACTTATGCGCTTTGGGCAGCTTGAGAAGATTGCGCAAACGCTGACCAATCGCGAGGCCCAAACGTTTGTTGGCCACCGCACTTGCCTCGGCCTTTCTGGCCACATTCTCGGCAGCGGCAACGGCAGCGGCAGCAGCATTTCTCTTAGTGCCACCCATGGCGCCACGTCCCGCTGCTCGCAGTTGTGCCTGCTGCTGCTGTTGAGCCTTGGATGCCGATGCCGACATGGTTGGCAGTTTTCTCCTCTTGCCGGCTGACAGCTCCACATCCACGCCAACAGTGGATTGGGAGGTAGACGCAACGTTACTATCATTGGAGCGCATATAGCGAGAGACGACGCCCTTGCGCTTCTTCATCACCTTCGAGGGTATCGTTTGCATCTTGTCGCCAGAGCCGCGCGTCATTGCCTTCTTGGGCGTGAGGCTCACGCGTAGTGGCTTGTCATCGTTGATGATGTTCTCGTCGTAGAACATGGGATTACGTTTGCGTATACGGGCGGGCATACCACGAGCGTTTAGTAATAGCATTTGGGGCTTTTGGGTCTTGGGTTTTGGTGGCGGGGCGCTGCCCACGCGCTGTAATCCGAGCGTGGCCAGACTGAATGCAGGCGGTTCCACTTGCTCCTCGGGTTCGCTTGCCTCATTGCTGTCCGGCTCCTCCTCCTCGTCGCCATCCTCCGCCTCATTGTAATTTTCATTGTCATTCAGCACATGCTCCACCATTTTACCCACGGCCTCATCCTCATCCACATCCTGCGTGTTCTTCTTCTGAACGACGCTCTGCTTATCGCCAATTGGCTGCGCTTTGGTGCGGCTCTCCAACATTTCGTTATCGTCATTGGATTCGCGTGCGATTTTGCGCAATGCGGCAACCGCCTTTCTCGGCCTGCCTCGATTGCTAACGCTTTTTTTCTCCGTTTCGGGCATCTTCGCCAACAAGTATTTGCTAGAAAATATAGGGAGCAGTTAGTTAAGCATTTTTTAAATTCAATTTTTGTTAGGATCATTTTTCGAAGATATAAGATAATATGTGCGAATGTATATTTTCGATTAGATTGGCTTTCCAAATCATTTTCAAAACTCTACATCGGGAAATATTCAATACGTCTTCCAGGGTGTGGCCAAGAAATACCTTCCAAGTGGTGGGAAGAGCTTCCTAGTAACCTTCCTTCCTAACTGTGGCTCTAAAATTACGGGAGTTATGGACTTTTTCTGGCTTGTGTGCTAAAGCTCATTATATCGCTTACATTAATCAGTGGCGAGTTCGAATCCCGCTCGTTGTTGTTTATCTAGTCCAGTAGTCGTCCGTTCTGCCTTTCTTTTTGCTTTTTTTTCTTCTATTAACCTTTCTGTCTACATCTCTATCCACACGGCACCACAACGGGACAAAAATTAACGGCACCACAAGGGCTGAAAAATGATTAGAGAAGGTTCCTAGGAATCTTCCTTCCAGGTTTCCTATCTGTAGCTCATAAATTGTGGGAGATATAGGCTTTTGTGAATTTTTGAGATGAGAGGGGAGGCCAAAACAGGAGTTTGGAACACGATCTTAGTAATCTACATCCCAAGTTTCCCAACTATAGCTCTTAAATTGCGGGAGATTCCAAGTTTGGTAACTCTATCTTTAAAATTTTGGGAGATAGCGGATTTATCGATTTACACTTATCGAAATATCGGCTTTGGCGATTATGGACGCAGGTGTGGGCGTGGCCTCAAAAATTTGTTATCGGTTCTTAAAGGCGGCTACCAGTAATATACCTAACTCAAAAACTGCGGAAGATAAAGCGATTTGCAATTTTGAGGGGCGGAGGCCTGGGAGCGGCGGGGATAGGCGTGGCATATGCAAATCTTTAACGACCATCGCCAACAACCTATCATCCTAATTTGGTGACTGTAGCCTTATAATTGTGGGACATATGTGGGTTTATCGATTTGCAATTATCGACTTTACCGATTTCCTAGCACTCCAATTGAAACACTTTGTCCAGAGCACAAGTTTCACGTCCCTGCATTTAAGGGTGTCGAAAAAGTTGCGTTCATATAGACGAACAGACAGCAAGACGGACATTGCACAAAACCAATATGCCATGTTACCTTCGGTATCAAAGTATAAAAAACCCATAACCAACTTAACTGCACCAGCCCCTGTACCAGCTAAAAAAAGAAATATTATATTTCTTCTGCTTTCTCTGAAAATAAACTACAACTTTTTTATTTTTTTTTGTGTTTTTGGTCTTAGGTCCAGGTAATATTGCCTTATCATCCTCCGAATTATTTTGGATATTCGCATTTGTGCACTCATATCGGTGGCTAAGATTAAATAAGATTCTCAATCAAAAGTCTTGTAGAGGGTTTTTAGGGTCAAAGTTGGTATCATTTATTCAATAATGTTTCATACACAACTTTTAACGATTCACAAAACTAAACGAACTGCAGACATTCTACATATCTCTCTCTATATCTACCCAATTTGTGATATTCCCGTGAATATAGTTAATAATCAGAAATAATCATGTTTGGTTGACTTTATTTGTTGCATGTATATAATATATATATATACATATATTGTTTCTTTTTGTTGTAATATTTAATTTTGTGTAATACTTTGAAGGATCCCGAATATACATATACATACATATATATTATACATATATTCGAACACGCTTGTTTTTATTTGTTTTTATCTGCAGTATATATATATATGTATATATATATATATCTATATATATATATACATATATATATCTATATATATACATATATATATCTATATATATATACATATATATAACTATATATATATATATATATATATATATATATATATATATATATATATATATACATATATATATACATTTATATAAATATGCATGTGTGTGTTTATGTGTGTATGTTTATATATATGTGTGTGTGTGTGTTTGTTTTTTTTGTGTTCAGTTTAACTCAGGTAAACACAGACACACCTGTGTGTGTGTGTGTGTGTGTGTGTGTGTGTGTGTGTGTGTGGGGGTGTGTGTGTGTGTGGATGTGTAATGTGTGTGTGAAATATTTGCGAAGCTTTCATTTTATATAACTTTTGTTTAAATAGTTGACGTTTTGAATACATTAGATTAATGTTTAACTTCAGAGCTCACAAATTGCAAAATAATAACAAATTATCAATAAATACAGGTTACATAATTGAATAAAAACATGTTCAAATTGTTCTTAAATTTTTTTTTTCTTAATTTTTGTTTTTTTTTTATGGTAGCAACGTTTTGCAATACATGTTTTCTTTGAATATTTATAGAAAGATAATAACAATACATTAGGTATAACAAATATCAATATTAATAATAATAGTAATTATAATAATAATTATAGTCATAATTATAATAGCATAGGTAGTAATAACAGCATTCTTTCTTTGTTTTAATTGGTGTTTTGTGTTATTTTCAATTCCATTTTGTTAAAACAAATACAGTTGGATTTTTATTAATAAATTGTTTTTATATAGCTTAGTTAGTTTTTTCTTTCCTAGTTTCTCGTTATTATTATAACAACAAAACAAAATGCATCCATAGAAGCGAATCTAATAAAACTTCAGAATACACGCAATACATAAATATTTAACAGCGACTTTCTCAATTCCGAAAAATCCAAAGCAATTATCTCAAAATTAAATGGCGAAAAACTATGTTTTAAAATCACTTGAATGCGGTGTTAACTGCGCTTAATGGATGATAAGGACCAATTTGTGTAAACTGATCAAATTATTTTGGATTTCGAAAAAGTTTTTGTTTTGCGCGCTGTCTTTTTGGTTTTTTTTTTTTTAATTATTTATTATTTTAAAGAAGTTGTTGCCAAGAATAAACGCTTTTAAAATCGGACAAAATACAATTAAAATACATATGCAAATACAATATATATGTATATATATATAAATATAAAAAACACATTTGTTATTTATTATATATATATATATATATATATATATATGTTATTTTTTGCATGGGGCTTGTTTGTTATTATGTTGGCGCCTGCTCCAATTTTTCAGTTGATTTTATATATAACTATATACATATACATATATTTATATATATATACATATATATATATATATATATAGTTCCCATTATTTTGCTAGTTTTTGTCTATTTATTGTTGCTGTTTTCAGTAGATGATCGTGTCGCTCGCTTTTAAAGTTCGCGTTGTTGATTGCCTGAAATAGTTTGCAGCTCGGCTGCTCAGTGTGTGGCTTAACGTTACGACGTTTACTCGCTGCTATCGATAACTAACCATAATAATCGCCAATCGATAATACGATAAAGTGAAACTCGTTCGCTAGCTCGCTTTTGGCTTTCAATAGCTGCTGCTGTTGTTGTTGTTGTCGCAGTTGTTATTGTTGTTGTTGTTGTTGTTGGTGATCTCTAGACATTGAATCTGGTCTCGGAGCCATCGGCTAGCATGAGCGTAACAACACGATTATTAATCCAAACGAGCTTGGCCAATCGCATCGGATTCAGACGCGACACATCCGGTATGGGCGCCGTCGAATAGCCCTTGGTGCAGCGCGTCTGTGACTGTCCCAGTCCTAATATTCCGGTGCTCGTCTGCCAGAAGGACAATCGATTCTCGGCACACGAATACGACACCAGATATTTGCCATCCGGCGAGAAGGCCAACGAGGTAATCGGATGCGTATGCGCCGGTATCATCTGACATTTATTGTGCTTCAGCTCATAGATGGCCAAGTTGCCGCTGTTTGCCCCAACAGCGATGCGACGTGTCTGTGCACAATGCGAGATTTGATTGAACTTACAAATGGCCGGACAGAGTTCGGCCAAGCCGCGACTCTTCAACTCATTGCTATCGACACAATGCAGCGCAATGTCCATGACCTCAACGAGCAGTCCAGCGATCTCCGATTGCATCTTATCGATCAGCATCTCAACGCACTGGAGTATCTCACTTTTGGCCTTGTATAGTACAGATTGCGTCAGCGGTGCATTCATAGACTGGGCATTCTGTTGCATCGTATTGTAGCGTGCCACCTCCCTTGCCATCGTTGTAATGAACGCTGCCGGTCGAGCGGTTGCGATTAGACGCAACGCATGCCGTGCGGTGCGGCACGCATCCGCCTGTGGTGTCAATGGCAATTTGTAATTTAGATTCGGCACCGCTTTGCCCTCGCACGAGATCTCAAGCAGGCCGAGCAGCACTTTCGATACATCCAAATAGGGTTCCCAGACGGTGAAGCCACGGCCCAGCAAATCGATGGCCGCCCGACGCAACGGCGTGTATTGCGGCAGCTTCGGCGATGGTGGTGCATACAGCAGATGGGCCAACGCCATCGAGGTGAGACGGGCCAAATTGTTCGCGATGCCAAAGCCCTCCACAACTGATGAGGATTTACGTCGCTCGCTGGTGGTATGGCTAATGCTGCCGCGATGATTGGGCGACTCCTGTGATATATCCTGACCGAATTCGGCGCCAATCACGCCCAGCAATATGACAGCAGTTGTCTGTTTGCGCTTCAGCTCCGACAGACTGGACGGCTTGCGTATGATCTCCTCCTCCTCCTCTTCATAATCCTCGTCCTGTTGATCGGCAGAGATGCCGCCGGCGCCAGCATTGATGCCACCAACACCAACAGACTGACCGGACGTAATCGAATTGCTGCCGTTGCCCATGAGTGAGCTGCTGCCGGCACTGGAACCACCAGCACCGCCAATGCCGACACCCGCCTGATTGTTAGTCATGGCCGCCACCTGCTGTGCATTGACAATCGGTTCCGTGTGCGTGTAGAGGGGCAGATATTGTGCCCAGCTCTCGACCAGCTGTTTGCGTCCCTTCTTGCCCATACGCGTCAGCTCACCGAGCAAGATCTGTTGGGCTGCCTCGCGTATCTCAATGCAATGATGCTGCCAACGCTTGACCATCATCTCGACCTGGGGACGCTTAAATTTCTTTGGTTCGAGCGCCTCAATCTTGTCGGGCAGAAGAAAGCAATGGTGCGTGGACAACAGACTCCAGCCCTGTTTGATCTGTGAGGTGTGATGGGCCAGCAGCTCCTCACGCTCCTCCTCATTGCTGAGCGTCGATTCGGCCCTTTGGGCCAAACGCTGCAGCTTCTTGTGCTTCTCGCTGTCGGGCAGAAATGAGGCGGCGCTCATCGACATCAGCGTGTTGGACATGGCCACCAGGGCCAGTATGTGATTCGAGGTCAGTGTGGTGCTCAGCTCCCAGTGTAGGCGCGATGTGAATATGGCCGTCAAGTGCTCCAGACGCTGCAGTTCCTCGGGCAGCGGACGCTTCTTCGAACTGGATGGTAACTGGAGCAGACCAGGCGGTATGGCATAGTTATTCTGCCAGGTCGGCAACAGCAGCGACATATAGCCGGCCTTGGAGAGCACACCATAAGAGATGGGCACAATGGGACGCAACAAACCCAATTGGGATTCGCATACCTTATCCAGATGCGGATCGAGGCCCCAGGAGTGGAGCAATGAGAGCAACAGTTGTGCCACTTCCATGACATGTGTCACCTCCATTTTGGATGCAATTTTACTCCTTAGATCCTGCGGCTGGTGCTCCTCGTGCGTTTCGACAGCCTTCTGCAGGCTCTCCACCTTGGCCTGCACCTTCTTCTCGACAATTTCCGTTTTCTCCTTGAACTTCTGCACAAGTCCGTGCTTGTCCTTGTCCTTGAGTATCTTCTCGACATCGACAGCCTTGTTCTTGACCTTGCTAAAGAAGTCGCCGATCTTTTTGCTCGCATCAATGTGCATCGATTTGCCATCCTTGGGATTCTGCAGATGAACACCGAGTGCCTCCAGTGTGGCGGGCGTCATCTGTGCATATTCCTCGCTGTGCAGCTCAAATATCAATCCCTCTATATCGAAGAAGAGTATGTGACTCTCGGCATCCTTGGGATTGGTGCGCAGGCCCTGGATGACCAGCGGATTGCTGCGATGCTTCATCAGAAAATCAAAGTTTCCCTGATTATGACCCTGAAGCTGCTGCAGCTGATGGATGCCACGCTGTGTGGCATGCCGCATTGCATTCATATTGCGCGACTTGAGACCACGAAAGAAATGTACCGCCGGATTGGCCATTCCCATTTCACTGGCTGAATTTGCAGCACCACCACCGCTGCCGCTGCCCGAACCACCACCACCGCAATCCTCCAGCGCCTGTTCATCGCAGGCAGATAGCACCTCCTCGGCAAGCATGCCATGAAGGACACGATCCAAATGGCCCGTTTCCATTTGCCATACATAAACGCTGCCATCGGAGCAGCCAACAATGAGAAAATCATCCAGTGGACGCCACTTGATGGTCACCACAGGAAACAGATGACGACTGGCGAGCGTAACGCACTTGCGCTGCTGCAAACTGACCAAGGTCACCGAATGATCCGATGCCACCGAACAAATACATTTGAGTATGCGTGGACTGCACGTCTCGGGCGGCACAAGGAGCTGTGTTATCTCACCGGCATGCACACAGAAGCGATGCAACAGACTGCCACTGTACAGATCCCAGAGGCAGACAGCGAAATCAATGCCGCCCGACAACAAATGGGATTTCTCATAGCGTGGATGCACCATCGATGGGCAGAGTAGGCAATTGACGCGTCCACGATGTCCATAGAGTGTCTGATGCGATGGCCAATCGCTGAAGTTTTGCTTAATACCAACGAGCAGCTGCATCATGACCGTTTGTGTTGCTGGCACAATCACAATGCTGCCATCTTCGCGTCCAATGACCAAACGACTCTGCTGTGGCAAATAAATGCTTGATGTTAGCTTCACCGGTGACTCGGTGATCCTCGACAGCTGATCGAGTATGCCCACTGGCGGTGGATCCATAATCGACCATGCCTCCACCAATGACGTGCACACGTGCGGCTTCTGGATGCGTGGCGGCATTTGTTTCGCCTGCAATATGCTAATATTATCCAAAGGAACCTCAGGCACATTCCACACGGATATGTAACCCTCCGAGTCGCCGCGCAACAAAAAATGTGGCTGCAGTCCCGTCAGCAGCTTCATGGCCGGAGGACAGGAGAGCACCTTATCGCCGGCATGCTGCAACACATAGTACAGATAGGGGGCATCGCGGACAACGCTCTTCGAGTGGAACTCCTTGTTGTCCGGTATACAATTGGCGGGTAGCTTGTACAAATAGCCCTTGCCCTCATCCGTCCAGAGCATGACGCGATCCGATGTAATGAAATCGCCACCCTGCCAACGTTCGCGAGCTGGTGCTATAACGGAGCAGAGGACTGTGAAATCACCGGCATCATAGATCTGCCAATATTTGGTACAAACGAGGAGAACGGTCCGCTGATTTTGTGCACAGCAATTCATTGTGATCGCATTTAGGCAACGTATCTCCTTCGATTCATTCTCATAGATGGGCTCCGCGTGCTTGTTCTCATTGCCCGTCAGAGTCCAGACTTTCACAGTGCCGGTGGTGGTGATGGCCAGAACGACATCATCTTTGCGACGCATCGGACGCAAAACGTGTATGGCTGAGATCCAATCGGGTTTTACTTTGGAGCTGAGCACATATATCACCTCCAGGCTGAATGGATCCATGACCATAATTTCGGCGTAGTAGCCAATGCAAAAGAGACGCACATCCTCACTGTTTGCCGTGTGATAGCTCTGAATTTGTGTATGCACCTGCGGCAATTTAACGGCCTCGGTGCATTTGCCATCGATCAGATCCCAGGTGCACATCTCACCGTTCTCCGATGAGCTGACCAGAAAATTATTCTCGGGCAGCAGAGAGGCTCGCACCAGGCACAGCACCGGTGCCGAGTGCCCAACAAGGAGGCATCGCGGTGACATCTTTAAAGTCGCTGGCTCCACTTGCCATAGACAGATCTGTCCATCGTAGCAGCCGGTGACCAGTGTGCATTGATCGTCCGATAAAAAGACGCTCGAAATGCAATGAGTGGGCGCTGTGGGGCCCCACAGCACCACTGGCACCACCAGATTCGTACTCACCATAGCTCTCTATGGTAAAAGCACCACACTAACCACGACAGCAACTCCTGCTCCGACTCCGGCTCCTCCCCTTGCGTCGATATTCCTTCTATGTTGCTTTTGTCTGTGTCTGAGTCTCTTTCTCTGGGCAAATATATTTTTTTTGCGTATGTTGTTATTCTCTGTAAAAATTTATTAGTAAACATTGGACCACCTCGTAACTTGGCGGGGCCATACAGCAATATATATGTATATATAAAAATAATATATGTATATATATATATATATATATATATATATATATATAAATGTGTGTGTATGTGTGTACGTTTTTGCTTACGTTCAAAAATATACAGTAAACATTCGATTTAGTTCACAAACTCATTTAGAGAAACTAAATTATATTCCAAAATAAATACTTTCCTCTGAGTAAGTAAATAATTTTTTTTTTTAAGTATTTATTGACTTTTATAGCCATTTGTAGCCATAATAAACAAAGGTTCAATGGAAAATAATATAGATTATCACGCAATGCCGGCTATGAAATGCTAGTCGATAATGCGATTCCAGATATCAAATAATCTGAAGAAACTGTTTAACACATTTATAAATAAATGAATAAACAAACATATAGTGTGAACATTCAATAATTATGCTTCCTTTATCGATTATTTAGGAAATACAAAATCAAAATTTTTAAGAACGTTGTCTTCTTACAGCAGAAACTGTAATGATGATATTAAGGGGGGGATTAGTATTGCATTAACTATTTCCAAATCCCATTCAAATGTTATAGAAAGCTGCGCTTACATTAATCTATTTACGGATGGGAACGAAATATGTTGATGGACGGTTGTTCTTCACAATAAGTGAACTTAACTGTGAGTTATGATTAGCTCATACATTTTGTTCAAACTTTAATGACACATTCCACAAACGTTTTTTTTGGTTAAGAATCAATAGAACCAGCACTAAATACAGGCTGTTCTTCTTTGTACAATTGTGTTGAATTGATCGAAAAACATATGTTTTACTTCGAGCTGTTATAGCGACACTTTACTGCACTGTACTTAAAAGAGACAGAGACAGACCAAGAGAGATAAAAAGAGCAAAGTCAGCGTATTGAATATCAAAAGATAAACACAACGCACACACAAACATACAGAATTGTGTTATACAATTTGAGGCGGCGCTTGCTGGAGCCACAACCTTGGGGGTTTCAAAATAAAAGTGTCACCTTCCGTCTGGCAAACAATATGTGACCAGGATAAACAAACTAAAGAAACTGAACACATTGCAAAAATTAAAATAAACAAAGAATTAAAATAAAAAGAAAAACATTTGCTTTCCAAGCTGAGACAATATGCGTTAGTATGCATTAAAGAATATAAATGTGTACCACAATTGCTCTACAAAGCAAACAGATGGACTCGACTCGTACTCAACTGGACATACATACATAAATATATATTTATATATGTATTTATGTTTGTACGTCAGCAGCATGCGGGCAATTAGCTGCAGCCAGCAACAACTTAGGCAAACCTATAAAATTTGTTATATGGCTAACTGAGCAGAGCGCTCATCAATTCTATAATATGCTAAATTAATTGTTTGACAGCCGAACGATGGAAGACTCGTGCGTATGCATTTTAGGCTTGGAAAAATTAAAACGCCTTCCCAATTGGGGTACACACACACACACATATATATATCTAACACAGTAAGTAAGCAGTGTAGACCCCGCCAATAAATTATAATTGTAGATAACTTTGAATTTAGCTAACATTTGTTGTTGTATTGGATTCCGTATTGGTGGCGCGTGATTTATTGCCCTCTTCCCTCGTCGTTTGGGTTTGAGCTGTGTTGTTTTGCTGTTTGCAGTTGTGTGTGTCTTTGCTATTGATCCTGATCCGTGAATTGCTGCTGCTGTTGCTGCATTTTCAGTGTTGTAAGTCGGTGTTAGTTACGCAGCGCAGTTATGGAATGTCGTCGACGTTGTCGTCGTCGACTCACGATTCTAATTTGAATACACTCCGAAGTTATATTTTCTTTCCGTCGCTATCCGTTCAGTTACAGCATGTACACATACATACGAACATTGCTGTTTTTGTTGTTCTTTTTGTTATTGCTATCGCAGTTAGCGTTTTTTTCATGTGTATTTTATACGATTTTGCCTATTGGATTTTGGCAAATTAATACAACTTTTCGTCCGAATGTTCTTGTACTATTTGACTCCAATATATACACGTTCACTTTAAACAATCATTTGGGATTTTACTTTGTATATTCTATTTGTTTTTATAAATATATTTTTAAACATTTTTTTTTTTTTTTTGTGAACACGAAAATCTGCTGAGCACAGAAAAAAAAGCAATGAAGATATCGACCGTGGGGCACAATTTGTCGATTAATTTCTAGAGTTGTCGTGTCGTCAAATGAGGACGATACATTTGCGCAATTTGAGACTGGGTGACAGCTCTGCACTACAATTTTGATATTTTGCTTAAATGTTAATGCTTTTTCAGGTTTACTGTGCTTGCATCATAAATTTGGAAAAAGCACAATGCTTTATATGAGCTCTATGCACATTTGGCAGACTCCTGCCACATTTGTTGCACTCTAGTCTCACGCATTTAACGTCTATGTCGTTACCCATTGCCCAACGGCCACAACGCAGCCAACGGTGGCATGCGCTTGCTTTGCAAGCAAGAATTCATATATTTATGGTATAATCATACAAAATGTATAATTATTTGATCGAATGCTGTTATCTACTAGTCGAGCTAGCTCCAAACATATGAATATATATATTTTTGAACGCTCCGAATGATATATGCATGTTAATAAATAAACACACGCTAGTCAACAATGGAGCGAACTGTAGCTGCTGATTTCGTGTAAATACCAACGATTAAATATACCTAGCGAATAGTTAACGCTGCAAAAATTCGTCCACTTACCGTCGAAAATTGTTTTAATATATTTGCTTTTAGCTTTGAGTGCACTTTATTATGAATTTACAACAAAATGTTCTTGAAACACACTCTTTTGAATGGCGGCTAGAAAAGAAAAGCAGCTATGAGTTGTACGTTGTAGGGTTGTATAAAGGGCATATATCGACACATCGATAAATCGCGTCAGGTCAATATTCTAACATTTTAAACAATTGAAACAGCTGATGCAGATGCAGGTTCTGAAACTCATAATAATACAGTTACGATAAGCTGATACACTGTTAAATATTATGATTTTTTAGGATATGAATGCTGCCTGTTGTAAAACGAAGCACTAATTGGGCTGCTTTAATAATATATTATTTACCATTGGATCAAGTGCGAATATTCCAATTTATTTACTACACTTAGCACGTAACCTTTACCAATTAAATTTGATTTATGCGTATCTTGAATTATTGTGCTATTACTTTATATCTTATTTAACTCCGGCAACACCGAAGTGAGGAGTAACACTGTTAAGTGAGGAGCAGCTCTGCTTAGTGAAAATAATAATAAACAAATGCGGCGCCTGTTACAAAATAAGAATTCCGGACAATTCAATGTCTGGCAGCTTATCAGTCGACATGTAAGCAACAATAGCGCCGACTCCGCCATTCACAGGCCACAAGTGGAGCCACAAAAGCCAACGCAAACCACAACGGACTCTGTCAGCAGAGAAGATAAATTTGGTGCCAAATATTGCATGGGCCTTGTGGAGTAAGTGAAAAATTGACAATGTTATTTAACGATGATTTTTGATTCGAATTGCTGCAAATACTAGGAAATACGACTATGAAAACTATCTGAGCACGTTGCTGCTGCCGAAGGATCTGCGTCCGGCGGCTTTTGCACTGCGCGCCTTCAACGTTGAGATATCGCGCTCTGTCGGCGCTCAGGTGGGTCAAAGCGGATCATGGCCAATGGGTCAAAAAACAACCAGTGCATAATGCAAATCTCATATCCTTGCAGCTCACCGAACCACAAATAGCCAAATTGCGGCTCAAATTTTGGTACGACTCCATAGACAAGTGCTTCGAGCCGGAATCAAGTAAATCCTATGTAAAGGATCAGCCCGTGTTGCGCGAACTGCGCCGCACTGTGGGCACAACCAAACTGAATAAATTATATTTGCGCCGGCTGGTCACGGCACGCGAACGTCCCTCGAATCAAGCATTCCAGACGCTGCGCGAACTAGAGGACTATGCGGATCAGACATGCTCATCGCTGCTGCATCTGCTGGTGCAGCTTAGCGGCGTGCAGGACTTGCAAGTGGACCATGCCGCCTCGCACTTGGGCAAGGCGCAGGGCATAGCAATGCTGCTCCGTGCCATACCCCATGCTGGCCGCCAGCAGGCGGTCTGTGTGCCCCTCGAGATCCTCATGCGTCACGGCGTCAGCCAGGAGCGTATTCTGCGCAGCGAACGCAACGACAAGGGCGTCGAAGAGTGCATCTTCGAGGTGGCTAGTGCGTCGAGTACGCATCTGAAGCTCACCCGTCAGCTTTCGCCCCAAGTGCCGAAACTGGTGCGCAAGATTTTTTTACCTGCCGTCGCAACGGACGGTTATTTGGAGCGCCTGAGACGTGCGCGCTTTTTGTGAGTTGATTGTATCCAATAGAAATCCAGCTATGTTTTCCAATTTGTTGAATTGCATTAATTTCAGACTGACGCATCCGAGTTGCATTAAGCGCGACACCATGTTGCCCGCTCGTCTATTCTGGAAGACGCTCTTCAACAAATACTAGAATTAGTCGACGAGTTGTTTAAAATTTGTTAATTATTAAAGGTGATTGAAAGCTAAACTTTCTCATGTACACAAAAAGCTTTTTTTTTTTGTTTTCTCTTCGTTTACAGCTACTTAGCTTAGGTAGTGAAGGAAAATGACAAAAGTTCAAATCAAATAGCCTTTTTCTGACTACTCAGGGATACCAATAGGCAATTGGTATCGTTATCGACACTCAGTTGTTGCTACTGTGATTGAACGTAGCGCGCTGCGAATTAATTTTAGTTTTTAGTGAATGGCCAAAATATACAATTAAATCAAATGAAACACGCCATAATTTTTAAATAAATGTCTTTATTATATTATTAATGTGCCTTCCTATTGTGTGTTATTTGCAAAAATTTTCAACGGAGCCGTGCGCCAGGCGCACTTCGAATTTAAGCACCGTTTTGTTAGGTGAATACAATATGCAATTGCATTACGAATTTCATGGTGAGTTTATTTCATAACATACATATAAATATATACAACTACATATTTTATTGTGAGTTCATATTAATAGGTTTAAAAAAAAATCATTTTGTTTCTATATTAAAGCCTAAAGGTTAAATGCACGCCATTTTTCAGTACACGCAAAATATCTTGTGAATTTTTGCCGGTCTCTGCTGCTCTTTTTCCAACGAAATAACGGATCTTGGCATCGCACACACTCTCTCGTTTGCACATACAGCTGATGGTACGATTGACACAAAAAATAATTACGGTTACTTGTATACAGTAGTGTCCAATTCCAATAAGCAGAGAGTAATTTAATAAGAAGGAATAAAACTGAAATGAACTGCGCACACTGAAATACACTGCGAGAACAATCTTAATACAAACAATAAACAAAAACAAATAAAAAAAAATTATATAAAAACTATAAAAATATAAAGAAACTAAAAAAAAAGAATAAAACACAACAGAAAATTAGTATAAGGATTAAAAAAAAAAATTAATTAGCGTAACTATATCAGTAGGCGCCGTACGCCTTGAGCAAAGCCACAAAAAAAAAGGAAAAAAAAAATTAATATTCTTCGTATCGTAATTGGGCAATGTATACGAACCAAGCTGAAATGAAAATCTTTTCCACGACTGTTGTTGTTGCCAGCTCAGCGGATGCTGCTGGTGCGGCAGCTGTGGCAACAACAGCACAGCACCAACAATTGCAGCAGCAGCAGCAGCAACGCGAATATCGCTGTGCTGCTCAGGTGAAGTTCAACAAGTATAACAACAAGGCAAACAACATGTTGCGACAAGCCAAATATAGCAACAACAACAATAATAATAATAACATCAACACTGATAACAAACATGCCAAGCGAATGCAGCAACAGTCACAACAGCAACAGTCGCAACAGCAGCAGCAACAACAACAACAGCAGCTTCACTACAACAACAATAATAATATGCACAGCTTTGCACGCAAGAAATATTTTGGCAGCAACGCCAACAATAACAATAACAACAGCAGCTACAACTGCAACCAACAGCAGATGCAGCAACAGTCGCCTTATTACCAGCAGCAACAAGCGACAGCAGCACCAACAAACAACAACAACTTGGTGATGAAAAATCAAAATATTATCGAAGAAATCAGCTGTAAACAACAAAGCAGTGACAACAACAACAACAGCAATGATACCAACAGCAACAACAATACAAAGTTGCTAATCAAATCGAACAACACTAGCAACAGCAGCAACAACAATTCAACATCATTTGTATATTATAGCAGCAACGGCAACGAGTCATCGACAACTCCAACAGTAGCCAACAATAATAGTGATGAACGCCAGCAGCAGCAGCAGCAGCAGCAGCAACAACAACAGCAGCAGCAGCAGATGCAGCAAAGCACACCAATCAAGTTGGCAACATCAGCCAAGCAATCAGCAACAGCTGCAAAGCCACCGCAACAACAGGACAACGGCAACAGCAGCAAGACGCAAAAGCCCCGACAGCAACCACTGAGCTTCTGGAAGACGAGCTATCCACAGCAGCCGACGCCGCAACAGAAGGAAGTAAGCCAAACATGCAACAGTTGTCAATGTCCTTGCAGTTAAAGAATAAAATAGTAATTGTAAAAAAATATTAAAAATAGTAATTTAAGAATGAAGAATTGCAAAAAAGAAAAGAAAATTTACCTCAAATTTTGTAAATTTCCATAATTTCTTAGAAATATTTGGAAAATCATTTCTACAATTTTGTAAGGCCTGACCTAAATCAACAATCCCTAAATTCTATTATTAAGAAAAACATTTCTAAAAAGTGGACAAATCAATTATAAAATTCGAAAAAAAGTAACAAAAATTACTTGCTCGGTTTTTACGTGAGAATTTAGCCGTTGTCTGGCTTCAAGCTAGATTATATGAATTTATAAACTGGAAACTGGAAATTAGATCTATTCTAAATAATAGAAAGCTCATGCTGATACGGTTTTTTCTTACTTTCTAAATAATAGGGTGATAAGTATGGCGATTTAGGGCGACTTTTGTTGTGTGGGTAGTCCAAAAGTCTCAGAAACTGACGTAGGATACTCGTCGATCTCAGGCAGGATTTAGGATTAATGGAAGAGCTATGGGCTCACAAGGTTTCACAACAGATCTATAATATATAAGCTATGAATATATTGTTAATGGAACAACCCCTCCAAGTGGGAAACCAGAATAGTTTTAGTTCACGTCTGATTTCCATGCTCATCAGTGGTAAATAATAACTAGTCGTACAAATAAATATATAGCTAGAGACCAGTACTGACTACACGGATATCAAGGATAGTTTATTTGATTTATTGCTTTACTCTTAACTCAAGTATTTTACGCTCTTTTTGCACCAGCAATTCAAGCAGTCGCTGGCCACACAAAAGAAAACTGAACTGGCTATGGCAGCGGCAGGCGGAGGAGGAGGAGCAGCATCAGCGGATCAGCAGCAACAGCAGCAGCAGCAGCATTATTATCAATATTACTACTCGCATCCCAAGCAACTGACGATTGCCTCGTTTCTGCAAAAGGAGCAGTTGCCCGAAACCAACGAGACTAGCCCCCCACTGCAACAGAAACAGCAGCAGCAGCAACAACAGCAGCAGCAATCAGGCGCTTATCAGCAGCGTTATCGCAACTACGGCTACAGCAACAACGGCAACAGCAACAACAACTATCTGCAGCAGCAACATACACATCCACACCATGCACAGCAGCAACATAATCACATGCACAACTCGCACTTTCGTCGCAATAAGAAATTGCACTACAATAGCAACAGCAACAACAACAGCAGCAACAATAACAACAACAGCAACAACAACAACAACAATAACTGCCCTTTAGCGACATCTGTACAAAAACCCATTGAGGTTGTGCCCGGCAGCAGCTATAACAACGCCTCACTTCGGCGCATGCAAAATGCAACAGTTGCTGCTGGCAATTCCAATCATCATGTTGCCACAAGCCACAAAAATGGCTACTATCAGCACCTGCATCAGCACAGCCATCGTTTTCACTCTCTGATGACGTCCAATGGCGGCACGCCCATCAGAGCCGAGCATCAGAAATTATACAATCTTACCTATGTGAATATGGATGTGCCAGAGGCATCGACAGTTGCAGCAGCAGCAGCAGCAACAGCAGCAGCAGCTGCTGTTGTCACAACGCCAACAACAGCATGCGAAAATGGTGATACAACAGCAGCTACTGTGGCAACAACATCGAATCGCAGCAGCAACAGCAGTAGCAGCATATTTCTGCAGCCGCCGCCAACACTCCAATTGGCGATGCTCGGTCCGGGCATACTATCGCCCGTAGCTCTTACGCCGGAGTCTGCTACGACGCCCACAAACATGATAAGCTGCGCCCAGCTGGATGAGGCAATCACAGCGGCAGCAGCCAGCGGCACCACCAATCAGCCTGTGGAACCCTCACCCATTGTCTACGTGCACAGTCCCACCTATGCACCACTGCCTTTTATGCTGCACCCACAACAGCAGCAACAACAGCAGCAACAACAGCAGCAACAACAGCAGCAACAGCTGTATCCAAACAAAACGCAGCACCATCAACACTTTTTCGTTGGCTTTGGCGATAGGTACAACAGCAACAACACCGCCGCTGCCCCCGCCTGGTCGCATGGCCAAAATTCACCATGCTATACGCCTGCGTACGGTCCTGGTCCTGGCAGCATTTCCAGTGGCTCAACGCATTCAAACAGTCGCATTCCGTCGCGTGGCCCTGTTTCGCCCGCCTCGTCCACCTGCTCGCTAGCCAGCGAATCCCAATGGAGCAGTCGCAGTCGCAGTCGGTAGGTGTTCCTCCTCCAGTTGTATCTCATCTCATAAAATCCCGCTCACCAAAAGGATAAATATTATTATTTATTCTATTAATTTTCCGATTTGCTAAAAATCTGATTCATCACTTTGCTCTGGAAAATCTGTTGTAATCTCATTTGTTGAAGGGTCTTAATATATACACATATATATATATATATTATATTATAATATATATATATTCATAAAAGCTAAATTGATTGGATTAGTTTCAGTAATTTTCCCAATTGAAAAAATTCAATTGTCGGATCAATTGACCAATTGTTTTCTATTCGATTATCACTTGGAGTCTCTTCTGTCAAACCCTAAATTAATTTTCTATTTCTTGGAAATCAAGGAAGCCACTAATACCGGATCCGATCTTATTTTGTGGGACTGCGTTTGGTTTTAGTTTGCTTTGTTTTTGGCCTTTCCTAAAAATTACAAAAATGTTTTTTCTGATGCGGTAGGGAAACACCTTGTCTGACATTCAGATCTTGTACGTTTTTGTTTTGTTTTTCCACCGCAGCTTTGCCTCCACGGAACTGTTAAGCGTTTCACCCACGCCACCAGCTGCAACTGCAGCTGCAAGCGTCATATCAGTTGGGGCAGTCTCGGGGGCAGGAACAGCAGGCGGCCAACCGGCGACATCGCCGCGATTGGGAAATATGGGTAATGGAATGCATGCGATGTTACCGTTTGGGATACCACCACCACTGCCACCACTACCCTTGCCCGTTAGTGGGGCATATCCGCATTATTGCACTCCAAATTGCTGCTGCAGCGGCGGCAACATTTCGTGGACGGCATCCTGGTATGAGCCCATTTTGCCGCCGGATCGCTTTCTGGATCATGCACGCAATGTCGAATTGACCATGCAACCGGAACAGCTGATATGCCACAGCAAATACGACAAACTATCGATGGATATATGGAAACAATTTCGTGGCGCACAACAGACGCACGCCACGTTCAAGCTGAAGATGCGACTGTGGCGACATCTGTTCATTTGGGTAAACGTGAGTAAATCTTGGCCAAAATGGATCCTCGACGTCTCGACGTTGGTGTTTTTTGTTTCCTTTCTTTTTTAATTTTTAATTTTTGTTTTAATTTTTTAGCAGCCCATGTTTTCGGGCTATCGAATCTGCTTAGTGGGCTCGACAATCACTGGTTTTGGCACGGACTCATCAGACATCGATATGTGCCTGTTGCCAGACCATCAGATGCATCATCATCATCCTCATCATCACCAACACCAACACCATCAGCAGCAACAGCAAGAGCAGCAACAGCAGCAGCAACAGCAGCAACAGCAGCAGCAGCAGCAACAGCAACAGCATCACTTTTACAATGAGCAGCGCACCAAGGCAATCATGACATTGAATCTCTTCAATGAGGTCCTTAAAGAAACGGCCTATGGTAAGCTAATTAATTAATTAATTAATTAAAATTAATCACAGACTGAAAACATATCCAAAATACATGTCAAAGCTTATTTCGAACAGTCTTAAAAAAGTTACATATTTGGAGTATAAAAGCTTAAAAAAGGATGTTAATACTTCCCTTCCTTCCTGATAACCTTCCCTTAATCACTTTATTCCTTCCCTATACTAATCACTTTATTTTTTGCGCTTATAAATGGCTTCTTCCGTGGCTCTCGGTCATTAAAGTCGTGGTTGCGCAGAACTTGGAGCACAGTTTCCACACTGAACTTTTTCCTTATTTCATCCTGCACCTATTGAGTCAGTTTTGGATCCGATAGCTTAAGATTTTTCCTTTTTTTCCTGATGATCCTCCGCTCGTCCTGTTCGGTGAAATTCTTGTGTGGTGCCAGTTCGCCCTTGTCCTCTGTCCGATTTTCGTCGACGAAACTCCGAAAGATGTAGTTTACAGTTGACCCTTTCAGCTATTTGGCGATGTAAATATCCGATTTTGAAGTGCTCCAGGATGAGTTTCCGCTGACCAATGGTAGTCCGTTTGCCCATAATCCTTGTTGAGCGGTAGCACCCGAGATGCAGGAAAAAACTAAACTGACTACGAAGGATTGGTGTATTTATACCGAAAAAATTCAAGCTGACGAAAAAAATTCGGGTTTTATGGAATAATGTAACTGTTTGAAATAAGCTGAGGTGCTTTTTTACATAACCCGACCTAGCAGGAGGGGAAACCCCAGTTTATTGGGGTCGTATATTCATTTTGGTGTGCCTGCCATCGGTCTTTGGAATTTTTGAGAAATAATAAATAATTAGTTTATGACAGGCAGTTAAAATTTTTGCTAGAAACTAGTCCAAATAAGCTTTGAGCCACTGTATATATATATATCGTTTTAAGCTTTAACCAGTTGCATTTTTTTTACCATAATCCTTGCACTCAATTTTTGCCGCAGAAGATTTTCAGGATTTCAATTTAATTGAGGCACGCGTCCCAATCCTACGCTTCAAGGATCGCTTAAACGGCATCGAAGTGGATCTCAACTATAACAATTGTGTGGGCATTAAAAACACATATCTGTTGCAGTTTTACGCTCAGTGTAAGTACAAATAAGAAATCCAATTGCAATTATTCATCGATTAATTCCATATGATGCACAAATCTGCAGTGGATTGGCGCACACGGCCACTGGTGGTAATTGTGAAGCTGTGGGCACAATATCACGACATCAACGATGCCAAACGGATGACCGTGTCGAGTTACTCCCTGGTGCTGATGGTGTTGCACTATTTGCAGTATGCCTGCATGCCACGTGTGTTGCCCTGTCTGCAGGCGCTCTATCCCGATAAGTTCAATTTGGGGCAGCAGGATTGCCTCGATCTGGATCTCATCGAGCCCATCGAGCCGTATCATACACAAAACAAACAAACCCTTGGAGAGCATTTGCTTGGCTTTTTCAAATACTACAGCACATTCGAGTGAGTTTTCCACACCAGCCAAGACAACTGGTGTTCTTTCAAGTGTGTTCCATTTATTTGTTTGTTGTACATCCTTTTTAGCTTTGAGAACTATGCCATATCCATACGTACTGGCGGTGTTTTACCCGTCACAACCTGCCGTCAGGCCAAGAGTCCCAAGAACGATATACACCAGTGGAAGGAGCTGAACATTGAGGGTGCCCTTTGCATTATACATATACATATATACAGTGTCTGACAGCTTTTTTGGAACAGTGTCTAGCAAAAATTTTAATTGCATGCCATAAACTCATTATTTTTAAAAAATTCCAAATACCGATGGCAGGTACATTTATGAACCACCAAAATGAATATATGACCCTAATAAACTGTGGTTTTTCCACCTGCAAGGTAGGGTTATGTAAAAAACCCGGATTTTTTTTACCTAAAGTTGAATATATTTGCGGTATAAATAGACCAATCCTCCGTAGTCAGTTTGGTTTTTTCCTGCATTTTGGGTGCAACAAGCCAAGGACTATGGGCAAACGGACTACCATTGATCTTCCTGGAACACTTAAAAATCAGATATTCATATCGCCAATAGTTACAATGGTCAATCTAAACACCTCAACTGTGTTCTATATCAGAGGAGAAGGGCGGAATGCCACCAAACAAGATTTTCACCGAGCAGGACGAGCCGAGGATCATCAGGAATATAAGGGGAAATCTTAAGATATCGGCTCAAAAACTGACTCAATAGGTGCAGGATGAAATAAGGAAAAAGTTCAGTGTGGAAACTGTGCTCCAGGTTTTGCGCAACTATGACTTGAAGGCACGAGTACCACAGAAAAAGCTATTTATAAATGCAAAAAATAGAGGGTCGTTCGCCAAAATCCACTTGGGCAAGGATTTGGAGTTCTGGAACACAGTCATATTTGAATATGAGTACAAATTCAACATTTTTGGACCGGACGAACGGAATTATGTGTGACGATAACCCAATACTGAGCTGAATCCCAAACTCTTAAAGGCAACAGGCAGCATGGCGGAGAAAGTGTCCTGGTATGGGCATCTATTTCTGCAGCCGGTGTCTGAAATTTTGTGACTGTTGAAACAACAATGGACAGGAATGTGTACTTTGATAGACTAAAGGAAAATTTACCGAGAAGCTAGGAATCCGACGTACTTTCCGGTTCCACCAGGTCAACGACCGCAGGTATAACTTCGGAATAGTACAGTCCTGGCTTATCTGGAACTGCCCCCACGTGATAATTCCACCGGGCCAGTCTCCAGATTTAAATTATTGAAAATATGTGGGCTCTGCTGGAAAATAACATCCGGAATCACAACATATCCAGCAAACAGATCCAGATCTCAAAAATGCTCTGTTGGAGGAGTGGAGCAGGTGGAAAAACCACAGTTACTAAATGTACCTGCCATCGGTCTTTGGAATTTTTTAAAAATAATAAATAATGAGTTTATGGCAGGCAATTAAAATTTTTGCTAGACACTGTTCCAAATAAGCTGCCAAACACTGTATATCGATTTATCTCTCAAATGTTACTTTTTCAATGTACATATTTCAGAACCCTTCGATTTGTCGAACACAGCACGTTCTGTCTACGACAGTGCGACATTTGAGCGCGTGAAGACAGCATTTGTAGTGACGGCCCTTCGATTGGAGCACACATTGGATCTGGTCTCAATATTCACGCAAATTAATCACACCACTCAAAGGCCGTCCGTGCATCATGCTGCCCATCATCTCCATAACCCGCACGGCCCGCACACCTCGCACAGCAATCATCATTCATCATCACAGCCGCAGCCGCAGCCGCAGCAGCATTCACTGCACGCACGTGACTCCACCTTTGGAGCGGCGCCCCCATCCGTGCATCACGTCTGAACACACACAATTGGCATATGTATGAATGAATTATCTGTCATTTTGCAGGCATTTCATAATCATCTACAGGTTAGTTTCAGACTGTGACTGTTCTAGTTTAGTCCAGTATCATCGCTATATAGCAATAGTCTCTATGTTTTATATTTGAATTGTTTGTCAAAACACGGTTTTTAAATGTATACTCAGAAATTCCACTCCTCGACTATAGCGCATATATATAAATAGTTTGAATTATAATAATGAAAAATAATTTAATTAATGTTCTCCGAATTTGTTGCTGAAGAATTTTCTTAATTCTCAGTCAACAACAAATTTAATTTTTTGAGCATAGACTGTTAGTAGATTAAATATGCTATATTTTAAAATATAGTTTTTATTGTGCGATTTTTTGATCGAAAGTAATTAAAAATATATATGTATAGATATTTATTGATATTTCTGATTAAATATTCAATGCTAATGCGCTTAATAATAGTAATAATTGTATGTGATATATACCACTGTAAATGTAAATAATCAAAGCAAACATGCAACGATAATTGTGATATGTAAACTTAATGTGCAAAGCTGTGTTTTCGTGTTTGTGTTTGTAGTTTACACGTATGTTAAATTCAAGATAATCCGCATTTATATAGATATCTAGAAATCACCTGAGCACGATTTTATTGACGAATATTCAGTCAAATGGGAATAACTATAGTTATTCTAAGTACTAGGAATTTTAAAAGAATTTGAATTAACATATTTTCGAGTTAATTGAACATGTGTAAACTTAAACTTCACTTTGCAATTAGAAAGAAGAGACTAAAAAAAAAAAACTTAAGAAACCAGTAAATGATAATAAAATATGCATTTCTTACAGCCCTCCTTCTCCATACAAATGCAAACATATTTCAAAAGTATGTGCGCTCAAGCGAAGCAATGAAAAAAGAAAACTAAAAATAAAAAAATAATAAATTATAATTAAAATTTATTTAAAATATAAATATTGTAATACCTTTTTTCTAAAAGTCTTGTAAATTCAAATTTAATTATATAGAGTTTGAATAATCTTAAATTCCATTTATATCATTGTCCGCGTTCTCTATTTAAATTATATAAAATCGTAGCCCTCTACCATCCCCCCACCCCCACATCAATGTAATTGTTAAGTTTTTTTTCGATCACTTTACGTCAAATTCATTGTAAAAAAAAAAAAACAAAAAAACATGTAATCAAAAGAATTTAAATCGAATCATGAAATTTGAAATATGTTAGGCGAAATAGCTGCAGAGATGAATACATATCCAATAAATCGCCCAAACCAATGTCATACCAAAATAAAAATAAGAAAAAATTCAACTTTTGTTTATGTTTATAATTTTTCTTCTGTTTTGCAAAATTTAATAATTTTTTATTCAGAACTCTTTCAGAACTTGTTTTTAAAGTGTGTGTTTTTTTTTTTTGGGGAGTGGTTTAATATAATCACATTATTGACGTATCTGTATAAAAATATACTATTTTCTGTTTGTTAACTTTTGTTGTTTGCATTATTTTTGTTTGTGAGTATGTGGGCAAAAGATTTTTTTATTTTTAACATTATCCAATGTTTGTTCTTTCTCGGTAAAAATTTAAAATAACTCAAATATTTCCAAACCTTAAATATGTTGTTTTGTGAGGGCGCCTTTTTAAAATACTCATTATTTAAATAACAATTTTTTATAATTGTTTTAAGAAAAATGGATAAAAGTACATTTTAAAAATAATTAGACACTTCTTTGTGTTAGATACGTGACGTATCCGAAATAAAAACTGATTTCGAAGCAAATTAAAAAAAATTGTGGTTCTCATGTTGCAAATTTTTAGGTTGCTTTTTTTTTAAACAGAAACAAATGGCATTTTTCGCATACAAGGTTATATTGTTGGGCATTTTGAAGCGGCATCATTCCGCACTGAAAATTCGTTGAAAGTTTGTAGAATTTGTAGGAAAATGGCGCCCGACGTTGTTACGTTGTCACGTCGTCTCTAATATCAACGGATGCATCTGCAAGGAGGCAGACGTGCAGCCCGCGCGTCCCCCGCGCTCTGTGGCCGCCAATGCCAACGTTGCTCGCTCGCTCGCTAGCCGACGCCAGCTACAGCGTGTCTGGGAAGGCGAGCTGAAGCTGGAGCTATTCTCATCCACGCATGTGTCTGTGTGATTCCGTTGGTGTGCGTGTCCACAGCAGATTCTTTTCACCGATGCCGCTTCTAATCATCAATTGCTGTCGCTCTTACTCTTTCTTTCTCTCTCTCTCTCTCGCCAGTGTGGCGAGATTTAACTGTTAGACTGTTTCCCTGATGCTCTGCCATATTGCTTCGTTGCGTCTTTCTTCGTCTTTAGTTTGATGCTCTTTCTCATTTTCTTGTTGTTGTTCCTGCTGTTGTCGCTTTCGTTGTTGCTTTTTTTTTGTAAATTTTTTTTTGCCATGCTGCTGCTGCTGCTGCCTCCGCCTCTGCTGCTGCTTTGGATGGCTTCAAAGTTCTTTCAATTTGTTTGTTGTAGTTTGCTGAGTTTATTGTTGTACATTGTGTTGCAATTGTGTGCATCTCCTCAGGCTTCTCAGTAAGGTTGCGAGAATTGATTCAAACTGCGTTCGCCCGACTAAAGTATCCACGAAAATAAAAAAAGGAGAAGAGAGTAGAAATTGGTAGAGAATTTCACTTCAAATATAACAACTGGTTTTTTAATAACTCAAATTAACACCAATAGAATACGTTACGATTTTTCGTCGTTACTAGTTTGGCACCTACATGTATTTGTAAATGCTCGCAAGCTTTACGTTAACTTAAAGGGAATTACGTTTGCATGTTACGTTGCCAGTTTGTGATATATTTGTAAATTACGTACATATATGGACAATTAGGGACAACTTAGTGTGCAACGACAACGAAATAAATTTATGACCAAATCATAAATTACTCATTTTTAATAATACAAAATGACTCATTACAGCAGCAACAACGTTAAGTAACAAATATGTTTTAACGTATTGAAATCTGACGAAATGATGAATTCAATTTCGTTTCGACTCTGCGCGCCTCTGTTAACTTGTGTTATGTTATCTTACGTTATGTTATGTTATGCTACGTTATGTTATTCTGAATTTCTTGAAATTTGGGAACTTATAAACTTATGTTCACTTGCCGCAACACTTACCACATTGAAAACAGCATCCTGTGAGAGCAGTCCGTCCATTTGCGAGATATGACCAAAGTCCTGCGACAGCTCCGGCTGCTGGGACAGCGCAAAGCCGCTCGGCTGTGTCATCTGTAGCGACAGATCCGCTGGATGTTGACTGAATGGAGCTGCAATAGCTGCTCCACTTGCTCCACCTGTTCCAGCTGTTGTTGTTGCCGTTGTGATTGATGCTCCTAATGCTGCTCCTGCTTCTGGTGTTGCAGCAGCTGCAGCCGGTAGTTGTAGCGTTGTTGTCGCTGCTTCAGATGCTGCTGCTGCAGCAGCTGGCTCCGTTCCTTGAAGCATGGCAGCATTCAAATTGTTGCCGCCGCCAACACGCGTCTTTGACATTTTGTTGCCCTTCTTGCTGTTGCCGGCGTAGCTGGCGGAAATGGCCGGCACATAACCAGACGACTGATTCATCTGCGTTGCCCGATTCTGCTTGGCGGCCATAATGGCTTGCTGATGCTGATTGTAGAAGCGGGGCGGCAGACTGCTCATGTTCATGAACATGCCCACTGGGACGGGCATGTTGCCCAAGGCAGCAGCGCCATGATCATTCGATATGAACCCAATCGAATCGTGCAGATTCGCTGCTGTCCAGCTGGCTGGATTGGTAGAATTGTTGCCGACGCCGCCAACGGGTCCATAGCTGTTGTTGCCACCAGCACCGGTGCCATAAACGGGATTAATCATATTATTGCCAACAGTGGCCATAGCAGCTACATTTGCCACACCAGCACCAGCAGTCCCATAGTTTGCATAGGGATTGGGTGCATAGTGGCCACCAATGCCAACGCCACCGACACCATTGAAGGATTGTGTGGGTGGATTGAGTGGCGCTTGGCGTGTATATCCGCTGCTCCGATCATAAATGGAGCCGGGGACGATCACCTCCTTGGCATCGGCCATCATTGTGGACATAAAATGGGCGCCAATGTTTATGCTGTTCACCAGCTTCTTGGGCTTCTGGAAATGGATGAGGGACTCTTTTAGATTATTTAGCGAGCCCTCGACGAGCACTTTGCGATCCTTGTAGAAGTTGAGCAAATGATTCCACAGCTGTTGCTTGGACAGCACCTTGGGATTCCCGACAATGATGATGCCGTATTTGGCGCGAGTTAGCGCCACATTCAAGCGACGCGGATCGTTGAGGAAACCGATGCCCTGTCGCTCATTGGAGCGCACACACGACATAATAATGATGTCCTTTTCGCGTCCCTGGAACGCATCCACGCTGGCTATCTCGATCTCTTGATACAGGCGAGAGTGCAAGCTGCCCTGATACTGCATATATTGGACCAGATAGGCACGCTGACCCTCGTACGGGGTAATGATGCCAATCTGTTCCGGTTTGATGCCCGCCTTGAGGAAACGTGTTGTGATCTTCTCCACATTGGCCGCCTCGGTTCGATTGAGAAACGACGTGCCCGAGCCGGCAATCTCCTCCTGTCCCTGCGTAACCAAAAAGAACATCGGACGATCTGGCTGCGGCCACGGAAAGTCCAGTTTAAGGCGACGATCCTCGGCACAGACGCCATTCTGCAGCGAGCCCTCATAGAAAAAGTTGGACGGAAATTGTGACAGCTCCGGATGCATGCGATATTGCACCTCCAGACGGAACGGTCGTATGCCCAGCACCACGAGACGCTCGAACAGGCTCTGAGAGAGGCCGGCGCGCGCCGCTTTCTTGCACATGACCACTGGTCCCAGCTGGCAGTGATCACCGACGAGAATGAGTTGCTTGGCACCAAGCACCACCGGCACCATACACTCCGGCTCCGTGGACTGCATTGACTCGTCGATCAGTATCGATGTGAATTTGATGCGAGACAAACGTACATCGCCGGCGCCGACGCAAGTGCAACAGATGACATCGGCTGCCTCGAGCAGTTGATTTTCGGTGGCACGCTTCAGACTGCGATAGCGTTTTTCATCCGCTGAGCTTAGCTCACCGGTTTCATCCTTCAGTTGTTGCAGTTTCTTAAGCTCCGAATTTGTTTCCATGTTACGTATCTGATTGTGCAGCGCCAGAAAGCTAACGGGACTATCGATAGCCTCGCGACTCTTGGCACAAACGCGCACCACCTTCAGATTGGTGCGATGGATTTTCTCGGTGAGCTGATCAACAGCCGTATTGCTGGGCGCACAGACGAGCACCGTGCCGCCATGCTGCTTCACCAGCTGATACACAATTGTCGCCGATGTGACTGTTTTGCCTGTGCCCGGCGGTCCCTGGATCAGGCTAAGTGGGCGCTGCAGGGCATGCTTCACAGCATACACCTGCGACCGATTCAGATCCGGCAAATGGGGTGCACTATACAGCTTTGGCTGTGGACCACGAAACAGCACCTCA